>BMAV01026722.1:176344-188642 GCA_019973955.1 Trichonephila inaurata madagascariensis | reverse complement strand
GATTGGTTGGAGAGGCGATGCCATTCGCAACATCCTCCCCCCCCGTTTTTGATAAGCTGGATAGCTTAGTCAAAAACATCAATTAAAGTCAACAAGTTCTGCTTGTCGGGTTTCTTCATTGGATGACCACATCTGGTCACCTGAGGTTGCTCAGTAGCTTTCAAAGTATCAGGATTTGGATAGTTCACTGACGAATCAGTCTGTTGAACCTTTTGGAGCGGTAGACTTTTTAAATCATTTCCACTCACCTCAAGCGGAAACACACGTTGAATTGGACGAATTAAAGTACAAGATTGAGTCTTTAGTTTAACAGTTCTCACCAGTCCATCCTTGCCTGGAATCAGTTTTATTACACAAGCTAAAGGCCATTGAAGTCGTTTTTCCAATCGTCCCTGATCAAAACTATATCACCCACATGAATGTTTGATGACTGAGGATGTTGTTATTGTCATTGAATTAATTGACCAAGGTATTCGTTTCTAAATCTCCTTTTTAGCTCCTCTACTAACTTTTTCACATTCACATAAAATAGTTAGCAATTCTTCATACGTAAATATGGCCTTCCCTAAGGTTTTCCTGAGAAGCTCTTTCACCGTTCTCACAAGCCTCTCCCAAACGCCTCCCCACCAGGCAGTTGTGGGAGGTATAAATTTCCATGTTATATGTTGTATCTCTGGATATCGTTCCAATCGACATCAACTAATTTGTTGTAGGCATCTCTGAAATTTGTGCCATTGTCAGAATACATTATTCGAGGTCTTCCTCGTCTGGCCACAAAACGACGAAAAGACAATAGGAAGGCATCAATCGAAAGAGAGGAAACTAATTCGAGGTGCAACGCACGATAAATGGCACAGGTATAGAGGACAATCCAAACCTTATCACCCCATTTGATGGTCAGGGGACCAGCCAAATCTACACTTACCACTTCAAACACTGCGGCATCTTTTACTCTGTCAGATGGTAGAGAAACAGGATCAGGCATTGGAGATTTTCTTTTAAATCTTCGACATTTAACACAGTCATTCCATATCTTTCGAACAGTTCATCAACCACTTATTATCCAATATTTTTCACTTATTATGCTTAAAAGCAACTGCGTCCCTGCATGATGATTTCTTAAATGAAAATGCTCTACAAGTCTTTGCGTAAATATACAATTGTTAGGCAGTAAGATTGGCGAAAGAAAGTTAGGTACGTCTATGCATTCAGTGATTTGCATTTTTACACGAATGATATTGTTATCATCTCTGAATACACTCAAGTTTGAAATTAACTTTTCATCTGTGAAACTCTGAGCTTGAACAGATCGGATCAGCTGGATCTCAGCACTCTCTAACTCATCTAACAATAATTGTCCCTTTTTTTCTGTCACTGATTCTGCTCCTAACATTATTAAGAAATCTAATAACCCAGGCAACTAATCTTAAGATTGAATGGAATTTTGAAAATTTCCTAACATACCATGGCAACATTTCCTCCGACAGATTTAAATTGCACAGTCTAACCTTTTTCCTTTCCATTGAAATTTCGGAAGTATCATAATCGGGCAACTTTGTTATGGGCCAAGTATCTGGTGTCTCTACGAACCACAATGGACCTTTCCACCAATGTGACTTAACTAAATGGCTAGGTGAGCATCTTTGAGAAATTAAATCGGCTGGATTAATTTTCCCAGGTACATGTCGCCATTCTCTATTAGGAAAGAGATTTTTAATTGCTTTAATCCTATTCGAATCGAAAACAGACCAACCTCCCTTTTTCCTCAATCAATACAATGTCACAATTGAATCACTCCAAAAAACAGTTTCCATTTCAGTGATATCAATAGATTCCTGTACCGAATGTGCCAATCTGGCACCAATACAACACGCTATTACCTCTAATCTGGGGATTGTTACCTGCTTTAATGGAGCCACTCTCGCCTTTGCCCTAACAAGGGCAACTTTCACTCCCTGGGAAGTGTTTGATCTAAAAAATATGCAAGTAGCATAGACCTCTTTACATGCATCAACAAAAACATGCATTTGTGTGCTAGCATTAATTTCAAAATAACGAGGAATTTCCACATCTGAAAGTATCTTGATTTCATTCCCCCATTTAAAAAAGGGTTTCACTATCTCCTCTGGCAAAGATGAGTCCCATGATAATTTTAATTTCCATGTGTTTTGCAACAATATTTTGGGTGTTAGAGTCACAAAACACAACATACCTATTGGATCAAAAATTTGTTGAACAGTTGCTAAAATAAGTCTTTTGGCAATATTAGTTTCACCTGATAAACTTTCAAAATCAATTTTTACACTTCAGAGTGTCCTTATCAAGATCCCAAATTATCCCTAATAATTTCGTTGTACCTGTACTTTTGGATATGTGCTTACTTTCTACATTACTTTCCCAATTACGTAAATTAAAACACCCACGTGACAAAATTTCTTTAGACCTTAAAACAAATTTTTCTTGTTGTGCAATATCATTCACCCCTGTAACGCAATTATCTATATAAAACGAAAACTTTAACTTAGAGCCTAGTTGAGTATCATCTACTGGCACATTTTCCAGCAAGTGCGCAAGCACTGCAGCTAACAAGAAGGGACTCGACGATACGCCAAAAACCACTCGGCAGTGACGGTAAACAATTTCCTCACCCTCGTCAGGGTAAAATAATCTTAAAAAATCTCTATGATTAGGGGTAATTCCCAGCTGAAGGAATGCTTTCTCAATATCGCGCGGCAGAAAGTCCGATCGCGGATACCTAAGAAACCTGTCTAAAATATCTGGTATCTGCTCAGTTAAATTTAGACCTTTATACAATAAGTCATTTTGCGAACTCTGGCCAGTTACACGAGCCGACGCGTCAAAAAACTGGTCGTATTTTAGTTGTAATGCCATCATTTTTCACAATTGGTCGATGCTGTAAATAATACGAATTTTCTCCTTTCTCTTCAATTCTTTCTCTAACTTCTCTAATTCTCCCCATTCTTTAAATACAACTTTATAATCATCTATAATCCCATTTCGTTGAGCGCGTTCGCACATCTTTTTATGCCACTTTCATGTCAGATCTTTGTTGGAAGACAAATCTATTGCTTCCGATTTAAAGGGCGAACAAAGTTCGTATCTACCGTCCGGTAGAATTTTCATACTGTTTTTAAATTCTTCAATCACCTTTAAATGTTCATTTTTTTCATATAACTTTTGAATTGGGTCAAAAATTCCAATGACTTTTGAGATTCCACAATTCATTAACAAACAATTCTTTAACCAATAAAGAAATAACATTTAAAACTCTTCATAAACTCTTCATAACATCATACTCTTCATTAAATTTTCCAAATACTCCCTGCTTCCAGTCAAAACATAACCCAAACGAGTTTTTAATAAAAACAGACCCGATTGCGATTTAATACAACCATCCATAAATAACAAGCCAGCTACATTCGCGCCGATCAAAATATCTATTTCGCAATCCTCATTTGCAAGATCAGACAAAATAATCCCCCTTCTATGAGGTTGATTCACGACAATGAGAAGCCAATTCGAAATCACCTGACGAGGATACTAACATTTCCCCGCGCATTGAATCAGTGTGTAAATTTCGTATGCTTGATATGTTTACTTCTTGTGTGTGAAGCTTATTTCTGAAATTTTATTTATTTTTATTATATTTTTGCATTATGCTTGTTTCATAATTAGGTATGAAGTATTTTTTGTAATTTTTTAGCATAATTTTTGTTTCAGTTTAGTATATTTGTCATTTGGTGTTTGCGAAGCCGGCGGCTACTTGCAGTTTGTTTATATATTTATTAATAGTTCTAGATCATTTTTTAGCATCCTTATAATAAGTCCTTTGTTTTCCTGTAGTTTATTATGTTTATTTACAAACGAGAATGATTTACAGTATAGAATTGAGACCATTGAATTTGGAAAAACTTCTCATATGTGTCCAATTACTTATTGGTACATAGTGTATCACTCCACGTAAATTCATAAAATAGTGAAATTTATAAGAAACACGTAGATATGAAATGATCCCATTTTGAAATGTTAATGCTTATACCTTTCATTGTCTGATTCCCTTAGTAATTACCAACTACAAATATTTAATGTTTTAGAAATACTATCCCTATGATTTTTCATAGAAGAGTATAGAACATTCAGAAACATGAAATGCAAGTAAATATAATTTTGGAAATGAATTTATAATTAGATTTGTCAATAACATGAATATTTTTGTTTATTTAAAAATTTTCACGCCTATTTCTAATGTTTAACAAGAGATTTATTCTTTTTGAGAGCAGAGTGTATAAAATGATAGTTGGTTAATAATGAAAGTTTTTGATTAATAATTAGGAATTCTTCTGTGATGGAAATGAAATTGTTTTTAGCATCATTTAAAGGCTTGGGATATCTGAAATAATCTAATAATAAACAAACATTTGATATGTTTTATTGTTTGACTTCCTTTGTAATTATTACCCTTCAAAAGGTTTGAAATTTTTTAGAAATGCCTGTCTCCAACATTCAGAGAGAAATGAATTTGACTTTTTAAAAACAAATTAAGAAACATGCTTAAAAAGAAATAGGCTTTTTAATAAAATTATTTTATAGTAGAACAAATTAAATTGTTTTCATGAAAATTTCTCGTATAATGAAGCAGAAAATTCTTATCGGACAGTTTTATTCGATAATCATACTCATTTTAATATACATTATTTATTGACACTTAATTTTAACATTACAAGAATACACTATAAGTAAATAAAGCAGTTCATGATCTGCTGTATATATGAATGTAACACTATACTATAAGGACAAATAGAGAACAAATCGAGGATCTAACTGCCAATATTTAACGTGCATAATATCTTGTTCAATTATTATACCTCAATTTTTATCTTATTGATAATATCTAATAAAATTATCTGGAAACCTTTTAAATGGCTTTTTCAATTTATTTACAAGAAAAAAGTATTAAATATCATAAACCCAAACAAATAAAATGATACTGTAAGAAGAAATTAAAGAAAATCTTCTCCTAAATCACAGATTAAATAGCTAAAAAAAGGTCAAGTTATACAGAATTTCTGAAATTTTCTCTCACTTTATTTATCTCATTATGACATAAAAACTTAAATTTTTAAACCCCGCCACAGGCAATTAATAGTAAGCAAGCAATTGGGTTGTCTGTTCCTTAAAATTAATTAAATCTTCAAGAAAAGCAACCAGCTATGTGGCATAGGAACTAGAAAGCAAAAACAGGAGACTGCATTATATTTGTAGGTTGTCAACAAAACTTTTCATATTATTTTTGAGAAATTGTATATGGTATGGATCCAGATTAAATGAAATATCCTAAGAATTTTAAAATTTCAGATCTTAAACTATACAATCAACTTTCTGAATTTACATAAAACAAATAGAAACTTAAATCATGCAACTTATAGAAAGAAGTTTTGAATAAGAAAAACAAATACACATATAAAATGGCAATGTGCAATATAACTATTTTTTGTGAAATATCTCGATACACTTTTTTTCATGTCCTAAAAGTACAATAAACCTTTGTATAACAGGGGTGTTAATAAGGGTGTGTAACGACCATAAGTTTATCGGGGGATGGTTTTATGCTTCCGTTCTTGATTAAATGTCCTGGAAATTAGATTACGGAACACAAAAATTAACATTTTTTAAAGTTAATATCCAGTCCAAATTTTGCTGCAATGACCAGAACATACTCAAGTTTCGGAATACTTTCTTCCATGTTTTCGGAAGGGATGATTATGTCATAAATATAAACAAAAATATTGTCGTCGCGCAATAGGTCTCTCAAAACATAATATATCACTGGAAAACGGGGTGGGTGGGGGTATAAACCAAACAGGGCGAAATTAAATTCAAAAAGTCCTTGATCAGTAATAAATGTCGTGTACTTTTACTGTATTCGTGGATAGGAACATGAAAAATAAAACATTTTTAAGGTCAAGAGTGGTAAAAATTTTTTCTGAATGAAAAAGGAAATTGAAAGGAATGGAAGAGAAAATTGATGTTTAATAATCTTCCTATTCAATTTACGATAATCGACACAAAGGCGTGTAGAACCCTTTTGACTTTTACTAACACAATGGGTGGCTCATAATAGGAGGAACTTGGTCGCATAATCTTGTTGTCTAGCCTTTTGTGAATTTGATTGGTAATCTCTGCTTTCTCGGCATACGAAAATCGTCACGGTTTCTGAACAACAGGAAGATCATTAGTTAATACTATTTTTGATTTAATATCAGTGGTTTCAGTTTCAATCGGCTTATAATGATGCAAGAGATTAATTATTTGTGAGTGTAATTCAGATGGAACGTGTCGTAACTGAAACTGATTATCTGAGTTTGAAACATTAATTCAATTAATACAATTATCTTCTGTTTTGAGTAATAATTCGATACCTTTACAACTGACTTTAAATTCAGCTTGGTGTAAAATATCAGTTTTGTGACGTCTTCGATTGGGGTGAACCCCACCCTTCCATTCATGCTAAGTTTTATGGCTCCGAACAGATGTTAAGTGACAAGTGCACGTGGCCATTATTTATTGTCTGACCTCAGGCAAACGCCGACACCCAGTCTGGCAGTCATAATAGCCAAAGAGAGCCGGAACCCTATTGACAATAGGCGAAGCCTGTCTGAAAGAATCCTGTCGCCTCAGCCGGTGTCGAGAGAATGCGTTTATAGAACACAGGTGTGATAGACAAGTGTATCCAGATGTTCGACAAGAATAATGGCACCTTTACATTCAAGACTGATCGGGTATGTATTTGTGTTTGCCACACAAATAGGACACGAATGTGGCCCAGGGACGCGGGCAGACTGTTGTGGTCCGCCAATGAGAAGAGACGAGGGGTGTGGTGTGGACCCGCGATAGTATTTAAAAGGGTTTTTTGGGGGGAACTGGAAGGAGAGCCCTGGATGGAGAAAACTTGAGAGGAACTCTGAAAAAAGAGATTGGAGAGGAACGAGAGGTGAGACGATGAACGCCGGTGGCGTGGAGAGTTGAGCCAGTGCCTTTCGGGAAAAAGATGGAATTCCCGTGACTTAGACTGACTGCACCGGCTTGGCATATAACTTGGACTTTATTACTTCATATATAGTAACCTATGAAGCAAATAAATAATTATTTTATTTTAGAATTAGGCTGAGACAAATGTTTGTTACCTACTCACGACGTTACAGTTCCAATTAATAAATCTAACGTCTTCAGCGAATTGTCAGTAACATATATATCCGTCTTAAATTTTCCATTTTGGATATCGATAGTGGATTTTAGGGATCGAATGGGTTGAATCTCACTTTTACCGAAAGCAGTTAGCTTTCTTTTCGTGACATTTAAGGTCGGCATTCCCAGACTTTCATAAACACTGTACCGCACTAAAGGAACAGTACTACCAGTTTCATAAGAGCATCAAAATTATAATCATTAATTTAAGAGTTATACGCATTTCCATTGCGGAATTGATTTCCTTAACTACTTCACTAACAACTTCATTAACAACTTCATTTTTAACATCAGGTTTATTAAGTACACACTGAGAGCTTTTATGTCCAGTATGATTACATCGAAAACATTTTAAACCTTTACTTTTATGATAACATTCTTATAAGAGGTGTGATAGTTCACAATTATAACAACGTATACGTACATTACTCTTATTAACAGTAGCATTAAATTTACTTTTTTTTCAAAAATGTATTATCAGAACACATATCATTTTTATTTGCTGTAGAAAAATCATATTGTTTAACATTTGTACGCTTATTATTACTACCAAAACTATAGGAATAATTTTGCATAAAAACTCTTTCATATATCTTTAACTTTTCTTTAAATTCTGATATTCTTTTACATCAAAACAATATCAATTTGTTAAGTTTGGAATCAGGGATTCTAGAAATATACAGTGTTCAATGTTATTATGGTCGTCCATAAGAATATGTGCTTTTGAAATAATTTTTCGCATGGCCAAAAAATATTCAAATAAAGATTCTGTAGCGTGTAATCTGTGTTTCTGCATTTTCTATAATGAACGGCTTAAGAACTAAATAAATCTGCAAATTCTTCAATTAATGCTGCTTTCAGAGAGTTTGAACAAAAGTATTTGCTGGACCCTGGAGTAAACGTTTTACACAAATGTAATTTTGCAATGCTGATACGTGTGGGATAAACACAATATTTTCCTCCATATCACGGAAAAAGGCTTTTACACTGTAATTATCACTTGCCGTAAAGGGGCGCATCGTCAAGAGAAAAACTCATTGTCGTTATTCATTCTGTGGCTTTGAGTTTCCTCCGTTTGGAGAGAGGGAGAGTTAGGCGAAAGTTCAACAATCTTATTTAAAGATCAAGAAGGGTCTTTTTTCGTAATGGGGGTTTGTTTATTCAGGTTGCTAACAGATTCCCGCGAAAAAGGCGTAGGATCTGTCTCTTCATCATCAGTTACGTTTTCTGTGAAATTATTTTTTAGAAATGCAAGGTCTAAGAGATTTTCGAATATTTGCATGTTTAATTCTTTTGCGCTTCCCTCGCAGCTCACTCCCAACACCGTGATCATTTGCGTTTTTGTAAAGTTTTAAAAAAATTTTTCCTTTCGTGTCTCTAAATCATAACGTTGCGGAAAAACCGCGATTTTTTTTTTTTACTGTCTTTCTAGAGGATTTGTTGTAAGTTTCCTCGTGAGCAACTTTGTGGAGAAGTTGCATTGTTGAAGCATTGGCCATTTGTAATAAATTTAAAACAGCAGCAATTTCTTCTAGACCAGGGGTCGGCAACCTTTTGAGTCGGAAGAGCCAAAAATTACAATTTACAAAATTTCAAACTTTTTAAAGAGCCACACAATTTTTTTCTTGCCAACAATAAATAGTACTTGCAAAAATAAAGTTTTTTGATTAAAAAAAAACTCATTTATTTATTTATTTATAAGAAAAAATATATGTATATTTATTCATTTATAAGTAGTGTTTTTCACAATAAATTAGATAACATATATGGCATTAGAAAAAAAAATATTTATAGAAAAGAAAAGGTTGAAAAATTGGAGCTTCACCATCTGGCGGGAAAAAAATGGGAATATTTATGCCTTTTAAGCTGTTTAATTAATGTCTTTTTAACTGATTGCAATATCGGGATATAAATGGATTCCTCGGATCATTCCGGATCTTTTGGTACCTATGGCGAGTTCCTGCGTCGTGCGGTTCGTGAGAAGATACACCTAGTCGCAAAGTCGATCGCATAGATACGTTTGTTTACCTACGAATTTTAATAGTGTAGATAAATAATATTTGCGTATGGAACTAAAGAGCCGCAGCTTCACATCCGAAGAGCCGCATGTGGCTCGCGAGCCACAGGTTGCCGACCCCTATTCTAGACAGACCGTCATAAATATATATCTTCAAAAAGAATCAATGAATAAATTGGAATGGGCGCACCCGATCTGAGGATGATTCCGTAGTTGCAGCGTGGTGGTCGAAACGTTTTCTTGATTTGGTCATCTTTTAAATTCTTGGAAGTTTTTATTATTTTTTTTCAGGGGTTATTAAATATCTTAACTTAATTTGAGGCCAACCCCCCTAATGTTATGAGGGTGTGAACTGTTCTTAACGATTACTAATATTTCACAGATATAAACTGTTTATTGTAACAATAATTAAAAAAAGAAAATGGGGATAACAAGTATTCAAGTAAAATATTTAACGCTCGTCGTTTCTTAAATGGCTGAAGAGAATTTCTTTTTTCGTCGTCGTGTTTCTCTCTCGTTCTCTCTCCCCGGTCTCTCTGGTCATTGACATTCGTCTTCTTCCTTGACCAGCAGTTACATGTGAGGTGGGTGTCATAAGGCATGCAGTAGCTCCACATTTATTAAGCACAGTCAGTGTTATAGTATTGTGTGGAGTTACATAAGCTAATCCGTGACTTAAATATAAGTCAAGTACGTATATGCAGGATATATTAAGAAATTCAAATTTTTGACGGATTTGCAAGATCAAAGTAAGGAGAAGATCGACCTGGAGAGAGTCGTAGACCAACGTTTAGTAAATGATGATGTTCAATTCAAAACTTATCTAAAGCAAACTGAGCTAGAGTTCTATACTTGTAGTGATAGGTTCAATTTAGTTTTTGAATAGAAACTTATAGACACATTTTTCCAAAACATTTTAAACATTTTTCTAACGCTTCCTATTGCAGTTGTGAAGCAGAGGGTGCGTTCTCTAAAATGACTTATATAGAAAACAAATATGAGGACAACAATGGCAAATACTAGGCTTAATTATTTATCACTTTTTTCAATTAATACTCATCTCACCAAAGATTTAAAATGTGATGAGCAAATAAAAGAATTTGCAGTACAAAAGTGTAGAAATGGTTTTGTTTTTTGTAAGGTATGTATTGTTTATTACGCATTCAAATTGTTTAAAATAAAAAAAAACATTTAAGTTTGGTATATTGTAAAATTTCTTGCATAAAAAAAGTTTTCTTAGGAAAATGGAAAAAGTTTTAATTGTTAAGGGGGCCCCAGATATCGTTAGCCCAGAGTCCGCAAAGGTCATGGTCTGGCCCTAGCCAGAAACGAAACCTTTCAGAAATTTTTCATCTCATACTTAACTTTTGGTGAAAAATTATTGCCACAGTGTGAATGAAAAAAAAAATAAATATAATCACTCCTAAGTTTTACGTAATCTTTGAAACACACCCCGAGAAATTAATTGCACAAATTAATGATGTTTCACCCGAATTCCCATCTTTCACCCAACTGTGATTCAAATCTACTTTTTATTAACGACGCACTGTAAAGCAATGCGAGGGCTTTTGACGACGTTTCATGGAAACTTTGAATCTTAGTCGGAAAAAAAAGGTGGCACTCCACTGTTTAAATTTCCACACCATGACACGTCAAGACTTTGAGGCTCCTGTACACAGAGGGTCTATAAAAACAAGCCTCGAGCTCACGAGCTCGTGATCCACAAGGGTCTCTCCTCGGAGACCCCTGTTGTTCAATCTTTACATTAATGACATCCCCAGCTATTCATAAACAAATATTAATCCTTATGCGGATGATACGGCCTTAAGCGCCACGTACAAAAACCTAAAATCTGTCACTTTTGCCATCTCAACAAACACCTCAAACTTCTAAAAAATTACTACGATAGATGGAAAATTAGTATTAATGTAGAAAAATCGTGTGCAGTTATCTTTACCAAAAAACGTACTACACCACCTCCACTCATAATGTACAATAAACAAATTCCATGGTCTCAGGAAACCAAATATCTTGGCGTTATTTTTGATTCTCATTTAACTTGGAAACAACATATTCTACACATCCGCGATAAGTTCTGGAAAATTATGTTAAAACTTTTCCCCTTAATATCCCGGAACTCACATTTAAGTATGCGTCCCATAATTGCAAACGCTTGTCCCGTCTGGGGTTATGCTGCTAAAACTAATATAAATATTTTAAATACTGTGCAAAATTCTTATATTCGAATGATCGTAAAAGTTTGTCGCTATATGCGAAATGATTACATTAATAAAGCTCTAAAAATTAATAGTTTCAAAGCTCACATTCAAAAAATAGCCATACTTTCTTCAATAACTTGCAGTTTACAAACAATGCAAATATGATCAATTTAGTTGTATATAATTGTAATGACAACACCAAAAGGCCGAGAAGAATCCTACTGGATTCATACAACCCGCCTTAATTATTTTATCCTAGCAATAATTATGTAATTATTGCACCCTAGTAAATTTTTAAATCTTTAATTTTTTCTTCTTTTATTATTTTCTTATCTTTTACCCCCACTGGACAAGCGTATTCCACTTTCTACTTTTTAAAATTTTACATATCCCCATGGGCAGCCAGCCAGAGGCTATATTCACTTCCACCTCCAACCAATGAGAGAGCACCCACATAGCTCTCAGCCATGCATGAACCTTCCACGACATGATCACCTTAAGCCCATCCTCCCGGATTCTATTGCCGCAGCCAATAACCTGCATGCTACATCGCAGACTGTTAAGTTCAACGAAAGCCAAGCCCCACGTCAAAGACTGTTAAGATATGGGATTGAGGACTGTGTGTGTGTATCAGTCCACACACACAGATGCTCAAAAATAGACTGCCATCCACGAGCTCGTGATACTTATCACTCGACTACATACCAAACTAGGATGAATGAATTTGATACTTGTGAATATCTCAATGACACATAGCATTTCAACTAAAAATATATTTGAATGATACAAGACCACT
>BMAV01026722.1:149714-175818 GCA_019973955.1 Trichonephila inaurata madagascariensis | reverse complement strand
ATTATAACATGTTTGTTGTGTAATTTTCATGACCCTTTAATAAATGTAACATAAGAAAGCTCTTAATATAATGTTTCAATTTAACTATATACTTATTATATGTATATATACAAACATTGAAACTAATTAATCGAGAATTGAATTCCAAATATGGTAATAAATTAAGGCATTACAATTTTCAGATTAAAATGTGTGTATAATAAAATATAAATTTGTGTCCATATATAGAATATAAAAAACCTGTTCATCCTTACATGATCAAAATAAAGCCATATTTTTGAATCTATAATTCTCTTACAAAAAAATAAAAATTGCAACATATTTGTGTGGTATTTATAAACAGAACATTTTTTTTTTAGAGGTTGAATGTGTAGTATAAACCTATCATACAAATGTAGAAATTTTTTTACAATATATAACAAATATGCATTTATTGGTTTTTGCACAATTTGTAAATTTATCATTATAGATTAGATTTATTTTTGCATAAATATAAAAGTAAAAAAAAAGACTCATGCATATTGATATTATCCTGCTCATAAGTCCTGAATAAATTTGTTGCGTTGAGTTAGCTACAAGTATTGACCCAAGAAAAGAACTTGATCAATTGTAAGGCATTTATCGAGAATTAGGATCATGAAATGTAGTAATAATATTATGCTTGATCTCTTTTTGCTAGGAGAAATTATTTGGCAGTTTAATATATAAGTTCCAGATTTTGGAATGGTATGAGTACTGTTTTAGCATTTCTTTGACAAACTTTACAGTAATTTAATATTTTGCTCAAGTACAATTTGGAGAACTGAGAAGTTTCTTGAAATTTAGAATTGTCTTGGTAAAACAATGCTATAATTAGTTAATCAACTTGCTCATAAGTAGTAGAAACTGTGATTTTGATTAGAATGGAACAAATTATTCATGACTTGTAACTATTTGTTGATGTAATAATAATTTTAATCTTTAATAAAATATTTTTACATGTTAAACTTCAGAGTGAGAATTCTGTATCTTGTATCTTCTACTTTTTTAAGTATAAATATAATTATATATAAAAGGATACTCTCTCTAGATACATATTAATGATAAAAAATAACATTTCAATAATTTCTCCAAATAAGTTTTAAGTTTGCAGTACTGTTTGAAACACAAAGCATTTATGTACAAAATAATAAGGGTACTAACTTTAGCTAAAAATCACCAGGTTTGTACAAAAAAAAAATTTTCAGTTTTAAATTGGGGCAGAGTGTAGCAAGTTTGAGTTTTTATTGTACAACTTTAAAGTACTAAAATATAGTACTACAATATATTATCATGTAGTTTGGTACATCATGAAAATATTCAGTTTTATCTGCAATACTTGAATTCAAAAGTCTAATTGCATTATCAGCTGAGGGTGATTTTTGGATACATCATTTTCAGTAGTGTTCCATCTCTTTGAAATATTTTTTCTCAACAAGAAAAAATTAATGATAAAGCTTCTAAGTTACATAAACAATTATTAAAACAAAAATTGGCCTCGAAATCAATCTTAATTAAGTAACTATGAGAATATAAAACATAATCAAGCAGAAATGCTTTTAGTAATGTTAACTGAAATAATTAACCATTTTATACTGCAAGAGTTGATTGTGCTGAAAAATATTTTTCATTCAATTTAAGAGTGGAAAATTGCTTTAAAATGAAACTGAAACCAAAACCTAAGCTGTTGCCTTTAAATAGTATGATTTGTACCAATACATTGTGAAGCCTTTAAAGATATCTGTTATAAAGTACTAACATTTGACACTTTGATAGTCTATATCTAATTATCACCTATAAATGTTTGAAATTTATTTTTCATAAATCATTGTCTCCTTAGTTGGAAAAAAAATAGAAATGAATCATACTAAGATATGGGATTATTTTTAGGAATTCTTTGAAACAAACTATTACACTATAGGGGAACATCCTAAGTTATTTTCGTGAAAATTTTTCCATATAGGAGCATACAAAATTTTTGTAAGATAGCTAGTTAAAATTATTAATTACAATTTATTTAATATGCATCATTTGTCAACATTTAATTTTAATATTACATAATTATAATACAAGTGAAGCATATGAAAATTTTATTTTTAACCAAGAAATTCATTGTAATTTATTAAATGCATTTTTCATGTTCTGATGAAAGACTATCAGTGACATTGCTTCATTATGTAATCATGAAGAGTATTTTTGTAAAATGTATGCCAAAAGAGGGGTTTTTTTTGTCAGTTTCAATCTTTATTTGCATTAATATGGATATATAAAGTTGAAACATTGATATTGTATACTAATTATTGAAACACAACTGTTCTATAAAAATTCCCAAGACATAGTAAGATTTTTTGAAATATATGATGAATCTGTAATGAAATAACATTTGCCAGCTTTGATTGTCTGACTTTACTTAATAATTAACATTTATGAAGATTTGAAATTTCTTTTAGAAATGACTGTCTTCAAAGTTCAAAAAAGAAAATACTCTTAGTTCAAGAAAGGAATCATGTTAATACATAATTTTAAAAAATAATGACTAAATTTTATTGGATTATTCTGTTTATAACAAATTATTTCTTATGAGTTATTGAATTACATATAAATTGTCTAATAGATGTAAACCTCACAAATATTTCCATACAATTTTAAAAAATAAACCAATGAATAATATTAAAAATTTTGATATCCTAACAATAATACTGAAATGGATTTTCAAGAACAGCTAAAAGGAAACTTTATATGAATATTAAAAAATAATTAAATCAGGCTATATTTTTTTCATAATTATAAGAAGTTTCTATGTAAAAAAATATAGTAAAATTTGCTTACAAATAACGAATGAATGTATTTCAGCCGATCTGCTCTGAAACACAAGACACATTACAACTCTAGAAATACAAATAACTAATGTATTCCATTAGCAGTCACTCATCCTATTCAACAGCTGAAGTATTAACTCATTATTTTGACTACTTAAAAGTCAGGCAACGATACTTTGTTTCGGCGAGAACCACGCCCTAATTAAAGTGCTGGAATTTTTCTTAAAAATTCGTTTACATCAGAGATTGTGATATTAGTAGATTTCTTTTTAGAAGCATCAATATATGTTCGCCAAAAATGATGCCAACTTGGCTATGTTTCCACTGAATCGCCATTTGTATGTAACGAACGGAATTGCTTGCGAATATTGCGATTTTAACAAAATAAATACAACAGAAAGTAATATTAACGAATTACACATTCAGAACTAATTATTTACACCATTTTTAGCGTTCAGTGCACAAAATTTGTAACAATATATATATGAAGTAAAAGCAACAAATAACTTGCAAAAAGAATAATATAGCTATACGAAGAGTAACAAAACAAAGTACGAGAGTGTTTTGTGTTAGGCGGGAAACAATTGAAAACAAATATCACTAGATCATGTCATATGAATTTAGTCCATTGTAATATTTTACATGTTAAAACAAATAATATAAAAAAAATTTATGTCAATTCCTTATCAGATCAACAAAGAAAATTTTTACTTTAGTTACTTTTTATTAAATATTAATTTGTATACACGTATGACGCGCAATCACAATATTAAGTGGCAAAAAAATTTAGTTCAATAGAGCGTTGCATAATTATTTAAATCACAATGTGGCTGGCACTAATAAAAAAAAGAATTACTGAACCTAAAAGTATACAAAAACACGAAGCTAAAGAATAGAAGAATAAACTAAACTTAAATCTAATACTTTGACTAAAACTATATATATATTTTACATATATTTAGTCACGAAAGAAAAACTAAAAGACTAGAAAATATATTAAAAATATTTAAAGTATTAAAAAGAATTTAAAGAATATATAAAATAATAATATTAGCAAATTCGAAAGTTAGCGCACAAGTGTAAAGTGATCGGCTGTTATTGTTTACTTGATCGCACATGGAAAATCACGTGATACAAGACCGATCGCAGCGCCCTCTAGTGATGAATCGAGTCCATTGCTCATTGAAAATGCAATTTAAAATATGTTTAATTTAATAGGAACTAATAGATTTTAGTTTCAAACATGCAGTAATTTTAATCAAGAAAATTTAATCCATTCTAATAATAATTTTATGTTATCTTTTTTTTTCAGTATTAAAAGATAGTTGAAGGAATTCTTTGTGGGTATCGAGAATAAATACTTATTTTTATTACATAAATTTGTGTGTTTTTATTATCAATTGTTCTTTATTTTTTTAAAATATACATTATTTGTAAAATTTAGTAACGGATAGCTTTAAATGTGTTGAATGTGATAAGACCTTCTCTACAGTTTCGAACTTATATCGACTTACGAAATTGATTCATAATAAGGTAAGTACAATTAAACAGGTAAGATGTATTATTTGCAGTGCAGAACTCATTTCTAAAAAGGCCTTGGAGGATCACATTGATTTGGTAATAATATTACAATAGAAAAGGATACTCGAACATTTGACTCTTTTAAAGATTTCAAGTTATGGAAAGAAAGCATTGAGAAGCAAACTAGTTCCTTGTATGTGAAGAATACTGGAAGTAAATCAGGGAAAACTGGTGGAAAAATAACCTACTTTTACTGTCATCGCAATGGTTTTTATAATGCAAGGGGTGATAAGAAGAGAAATATGAAAATAGCTGGTAGCAACAAGATTAATGGAAACTGCCCTTCAAAGATGAAAGTATACGAAGGCATTGAAAGCAAAGTGACTGTTCAATTCACGAAAACCCATGTAGGACATGGGATAGATTTGGGACGGATGAAAATAACTAGAGAAGAAGAAGATATAGCGAGAAAACTAGAAAATAAAATCCCAGTCGAAGCTATCTTGGAAAAGATTGAAAGATTTCATTTAATAACACGGCAAGATATAAAAAATATTAAAGAGGAATACAATATAAGATCGGATGGTATTTTGGATTCAAATTATGTGGTAAGTGTAAACAATTGGGTTGAAGGCTTGAAAAACAGAGAAGATTCTCCTATAGTTCTCTTCAGGGAAATCAATGGTACTATACTAGAGGAAAGGCCATCCTTAGATTCGCGTATAACAGATGAAGAAATGATTATTTGTGAAAATCAAAAAGTTTTGGAAAAAGAAGTACATGTGGATAATTTGAGGGCCACATCTATACGGACAGAAATCTCCAAGGAAGAATTCCAGAAAGAATGCATGCAATTAATAAATAAAGCATCTCCAGAACAATATGATAACGTTTTAACTCTTTTAAGAAATACTATCGATTCATCGCATTTATTCCCTGAAGCTAATCAAGAAATTGTATCAAGAACTTTGAATATGGAGCCGCCAAATAAAAAGATAAAGACACAGAGATATGTTTCAACAAAAAAGAAGACTTCTCAGAAAATTTCAACAACATTGAGAAAACCTACCCAAAAGAAGAATGTCAAAGTGCATCAACGAGTCTGGTTTTGAGAGCAAAATCAGTATAACAATGAATTTTCAGTTTTAACATTATTAATTTTGGATAAAATGACTGGAAATTAAAAGAGGTGTTAATCTAATAATAATTTTAGAATTTTCAGGTATCCATGTGCAATATATGAAATTTTTTACTGTAGGTGTTTTTAGATCATAGTGCAATGCTGATTAACTAGAAGGCATTTAATGATTTATGCGTATGTGCAATACATGTATGTTCCTTTTTATTATAGGCAGTTTTAAGTCATTCCAATATAGTTCCTGATTCACAAGAAGGCATTTAAAAAATTTTGTCTATATATTTAAATTCCTGGCTAGTATGTAATGTGCAATATATATGTCCATGTTTACTGTAGGTTTTAGATCCACATGCTGTAAAAACTCCAGATTAACAATGTATTTATAGTAGTTGATTTAAATAAATTAAAAAAGAATACATTTGAATTTTTGCAAATGAGTAACTGTAAAAAATAACCTGGTTATATGCGTAAATTTAAAGTCTCAATAGTAATAAAATTGAAACAACTTAAAATAAAGATTTCTTAACTGAATAAACTCTTATCTTATTTGCTATCATTTCCCTATTAAAATAGTTGTCATAATAAAGTTTAGTTCTAAATATTGCAAGTGATTTACAAATCAAAACTTTAATATATTTTTTCAGAAGTTGATTTTGTTCCCTTTCCCAAGGATACCCATTTGTCGCGGAAACACTGAAGGAGCGAAGGAGAGTGATTGATTGACCCGAGGAGGGGCGAGCGCCTAATAAATCTTAGTCACCCAAGGAGCGAAGGGGTGACTGACCCCCCTAGGAAGGGGTGTAAGCGTAGTTTTCTCTTTTCTCTGTTGGCAACAGGGGGAGGAAAAGCGCTCCGAACAGAGAAGGAATGTAGTTCCACTAGATGTGTTTGGAGGAAACAGACGGCTGTGAGCGTGCGCGATAATACTTAAGCTTTTTTATGCATCCTTGTAGATACTTAATAAATGTTTTATTTAAATTGAGAAACACTCGTAGCCACATCATTTATTTCGCACTTAGTTTACAGTTTGTAAATAAGTTGTGAAGTTCATTATTGAACACCATTTGTAGAGGTTCAGCTGTATTCTCACTTCTCTGTGGCTGCTACCTTGACGTGGTAGAGAAGCTTAAGTATCATTTGAAATTTCAAACGGTATAACTAAAAGCAGTCTTAAACTAAGTTATTCATAATAAAATTTCAGTTTATGAAAACTAATTTAATACACATTCTGTATTTTAATGTATTGCTCTTTATTTCTAGAGAGAAAAGATTTTTTTAAAAACTTAAATACACTTATAATTCAAATATTTTACGTATGGTCTTCTAAAAAAGACACTTTAAATAAAATTTCTATAGCTATTCTAAGTTCTTTTTGGGTCTCAAACTACTTGATCAGTATTAAATAAGTCTGAGTTTAGCATCTTTCTGAATTATGTAAATATGTCAAATTATATGAGGCCTACCACAAAATGTAAATATAACTCTGTAATAACATTAGGTGTAGAGTAAGTTATCTCTCAAAAAGTTTAATTAATGTTGTGGTTTATACACTTACTTCTAAATCCCATAAAAGCAAGAACTGGTTCAAAAGAATGCATGTAAATAAAAATAATTTTGAATAAAACTACAGTTAATAAAAGCTCTTCAAACCTAGTTCATACACAAAATGTTTCCATCAACCATTGATTGTTTGTATTTTTTACTCTTTTTAATAATATTTGACTTGTGTTGCGATATTAAAGGGAAAAAAATTAATATAACTTATTAAAGAGAAGTCTAACATTTTAGATGTAAAAAAAAAATTACTGTTGCATTATCATTTATATTTTTTTCGTGACAATCACTTATAATTTCCAATTTTTAGAGTAATAAAAATAGAATCAAACATATTTTTCTCTTTTCAGGAGAACATTAGTTAATCTTCTGTAGTAATTTATTTTACATTTACTTTGCATTTATCTGTCTTTATAAAGGGTCATTAATTCTCTCGTGTGTTTCTGATTAAAACAGTAATAGTACAGATTAAAGCAGTCTTAATTGTGTCTGTAATTTAATAAATAGTATCTTTTTATAGAACCATGAATTTTTCATCAAACCTAATTATGTTAAATGTGCAGACATTTGATCTTCTAAGTGAATTTCTGTTATACCAAAATCTTGATTCTAGTTATAGTTAAATTTGGATGCAAAATTATCTATACCTTCATGTGCTGTAATTGATAATATTTCACTTTTTGTCTACATGTGTGTTGCTCTTTTATCCTGGTTTCCACCATTTCAAACTTACACCTTGGAAGTTCAGAAACCTGCCTTACATTTTCAAGCATATAGGGAATATTTAAATGAAAGGAGTGAAAAATACTGCAAGGTAATGCATTTGACATGTATACGTATATTAAAAAGTAATACTACTCAAATTTATGTAAATATCTGGTTTAGAACTTAGAAATGAGAAAATGTATACTATTTACAAGATGAGTGTCACAATTTATAAAAGGTATGTTTGGAAAACTAGTGAGAAGCCGAAAATTGTTATCTTGTACAACTTTATACTAAATATTGTTATGTTACTTTGTTGGAAATTTCAAACCAAATAAAAATATGAATTATATACATTTTTGACTTATTTTTTCAGTGTACTCTTTTAATTTGTTTTTATTTGTGTTTTATAAGAATTTTGTTTGATTGAGATACTAGCTGATGTTTTTTTATTAGGCTACATGTATTTATTATTTTAATCTTTTAAAGAATATTTGTTATTGGCTATTCAATGGACATCATTGCATTTGTCTAATTGTTTTAATTAATACTCATTTTAATTGTACTTATATTGTGTATATATAGTGTTGAAATTTTGTTTGAAATAAAAATTTTCTTTTCTACATGAAATTTTTCATTTGACTGGATTACATTACACAAATAATTGTAATTAATACATTGGAATAACTTTTATGAATTATTCATGAAAGTTTTTCAGGTTACCACATAACTTTAAAAAATAAGTACAAAATTGAATATGAACTAAGTTATTAAGAATTAAAAATATAAATTATATTTACCCTTGTTTGAAAGACAATACATTAAAATCACTACAGAAGTATTAGAAATCGTTCAGCGATATTTTTTACTCTATATCAGTGGTCTTCAAACTGTGTTCCACAGAACCCTGGGGTTCCAAAAGTCAATAAAAAAAAATCGAGAAGAAACAAATATGTATGCAAAATGGATTCATGTTCTCTATGAAGTTTGTACAGTTACAAGTAACTAAATCTCATCCTATTCATGAATATTCTGTGTTGTTTACTATATCTCAGGTTCCACGAGAATTTTATACTCATTAATCAGCACAATGTCTTGCAAAACAAAATATTTTCTAATGAAAAATGCACCTTTTTACATTTGTGGAAAACAAAACCTATAATGGTGGAGTGAGCGAATATTAACGTTCCACTGTTTAGCTACATGAGGGCTTTTGGCGACGGTCCTCGTAATTTTGAACTATGGTCAAGGACGACACCTGAGCTGGAACTCCCTTCTCCTAGCTACCACACCAATGGGAGGATGTTTTCAGCTCTCGACAGATTTAATGTGTATCGTACCTCTACACAGCGGGTCTTTAGTGGTACTTGGCTTGAACTCGTGACATGCAAGCTACGATCCAATACCTTGACCACTAGGCTACCGTGGCCACTATAATGAGGGAAAAGGAACAAATTATCCACAGAGTTGATGTTAAAATCTAAGAAAAGCTGTTAAATTTTAGGTTGCGAAATACACAGGATTTCTCACACAGCAATAAACATTTTAATGCCATTCAAAACATCGTGTTCAAGTGAAATATGTTTCTCAACATAAGAAGTGGCTACAAAAACAAATGAAATTTGGAACACACATTTAATGCGATTGCTTTTAATCTCAATAGACCTAAATTTTTAAAGTTTGTGTAAAAAACACTAGCAATATCCCAGTTACTAAATATAATGCATGGGTACGTGACACTTGAATCAAATTAATATTATCTCTCAATGAGTAAACTATATTAAAGAAAACTTAGATTAGACTTTTTTTTTAATTGCCTTAACATTAAGTACCTATAACATGTTGATTTACTTTCAATATTATTTTTGGTATATATTCTTCGAAGTATATATATGGAATGGGGTTCAACTAAAACACTTTCTGGTTCTAAGGGTTCAAGGAAAGCACCTTCAAGTTCTAGGGATTTTGTGAGTTGAAATTTTGAAGACCACTGCTCTATATCAGTTAATATAGTATTTTCAGGTACTGAAATCACAGGTTGCCAAATTTTCTAATCAAACAGTGATAATTTGATTTCTTTTAAATACCTCACTTATGTGTTTAACCAATTGCACAAATTATTAGTAAACCAAATATTTTTTTTTCATTCTTTTTTTTAAATATTTGTTATTAGGTCAGATATTAGTACATACTCTAGTTATATTAAATTTCTATCAGGGAGAAATATTTTAAATTAGCACTGAATGAAATTGAGAAAAGTATCAATGATTTTTAACTTGAAATAGTTACTTTAGGTACTTATCTTGGTTACTTTTCATTGTACTTTGGGAAGAAATAAATCTCAGAAATTTAATATCCTTAATTTATTTATTTATTTGAAGGCAAGTAGTTTATCTCATGAAATTCCAAAAATACTTTTACAAGGATTTAATCTTTTTAATTTCGTATAAGAACACAAAACTTTTTGTAAAAAATATGTTTTATAAGTACAACTCAAGAAAACAGAATGTACATATTATAACTTTAAGGGAAAAAAATTTCTCAAACATAATTTTATGTAAATTTCTAGAAGTACATCATTAGAATCTTATGCAACCTACTTTCCTAGAGAAAAATATTCTTATTTCTTACATCTTCAATAAACATTTTAGACTAGCATTGAAGGAAGTTATATACGAAAGAGACTGCAGATTACATTTTAAAACTGGATAACTAGTTTCATATTCTGAATTGCTTTTTTTTTGGGGGGGCGGGGGTCTTGGCTTTAACTTGTTTATTCATTTGTAGGCTAATAATTTACCTCCTAAAATTTCAAAAGAAATGCTTTAAAATACCAAACCATATTAATTAAACAAAAATGTATATTAAAAAATCTAATTTTGTATCATAAGTAAATTCTCCAAAAAAATATGTATGATCTACTCTAATTTCCTACTCACTCAAAAATATATGTTATTTCGTATTTATAAAGAAGATGAATGTTTTCAACTTTTTTACACTAACTAGGATTGTTGAAAATTATGGATTTATTGCAAGCATTAGTACATTATATTGAAGCATTTGCATAGAATATTTTCTTTTATGAAAATACAAATGCAAGAAATTTAAAATTTTATATGAACACACACGTTAATTACAATGTTTAAAAAGAAAAAGATATCGAATTTTATGCTATGAACTGTTACAAATGGTAATTTATTTAGTTTTTAAGCGATTTTTAGAACCTTTGGCTGCAACTTTGTGATGAAGCATTTTTTTAATTAATTACTTTTAAGACCTTTGTTCTGTTATAAAAACTTTTGTGAAAAACACCATAGCAAAAATTTATTTATTGGGAATAAATTTACACACACACATTTTTTTATTTTTTTTATTTTTGCTTATTTTGTATGATAATGAAAAAATATCATTCCAAATATGCATCAAATGTTTAAAAATGTTCTTTCAAAATCAATAGAACTAATACTATTTCAAACCACATAAACATTAAATTTAACATAATCATCCTAAAAGTCAATTATTTAGAAAATTATGATATATTTAAGCTTCTTTAAAAACTAATAGAAACCTTGTTGCACATCAAGAGATACCAAGTTTTATTCCTTTCCTCTCATATTCTAACATATTCGCTTTACTACTATAGCATTACTTCTCGGATTCTTCCTGCGCGATATTCAATGATCTAGGATTCTTCCTGGGATTCAATGATCTAAGATTCTTCCTGTCCACACAAATCCCTTTTTCCCCTATCCAAAAATCCCTATTTTCTAAAGATTTTCCTACCCCCAACGCTACGTGTTTTTTTTTTCAGTTGTTCTCGCCAGTTGAATATATCTCCGGTGCGCTTAAAGCAAAAGTGGTTGCTTCTCATTGTTAGAAGGGGTAAGCTATAATTATACAGGGTTGCCTGGTTTGCTGTTATGGCATTTTTCAATGTCCTAGTGCAGTGATTCCCAAAAGGTCTATATAGACCCTCAGGAGTCTATGACAACCTGCAAGGGGTCAACGTCAACAAAAAAAATAATTTGGAGGTCAATGAGGTGTAAGTGGGGTCTACGTGGGGAAATCTTTTAAAACGGGGGCTGGGATTTTCCACCGCTAAATTCTTTTTCTCCAGCCAAAGGTGGATCGCCAAGGCGTATCCTTGGGAGGAACCGGTTTGCAGTAACCATATGCGATTTGCTTCTGTCCACAGAAAAAATTCCGCGCAGTAATACACTGCTTTTCTGATACTCATTTTTTTTTTTAAAAAAAAAAAAAGCTCATGTTCTTTGGAAATATTACCAAAGTAGTTTCAGCAGTAATCTTTCTCAAATTCACTTTGAAAAAAAAAACATTGAATCAAAATCAGATTTAAAATGCTTTATGCATTTCTCAATGCCATTCAATTTTTAAGTTTTTTTTTTTTCAATGCAAAGAATTATTATCATTTAAATACGAAGGTAAATTACATTAATTTTACAAATACAAGACATAAATGTTAAATTACACGTAGATTTAATTTTTTGATGTAATAAGGAAAGTAATTATTTATCTAATCCAGAAATTTCATATATCTTATTATTCTAAATATATTATTTGTTTTATCTCTGTTACCGGCAAAGTATGAAATCCGGCATTCTATAGAATGCCTAAAACTAGCCGGCAATGTATGAAATGATTTTTATTTCATACATTGCCTAGGCATTCTATAGAATGCCAAATGAGAAACCGGCAAAGTATGAAATACAGCAATTAGCTGAGTCGTTGGTGGGGGAGGAGAGCGAGGGGGATGACTTGTGTGTACGTGCGAACCTTTAATTGACAGGGGAGAAAGAATCTCATGATTTCACCTCTGAAGGTCATCACCTATATGTCGCAGGGAAACGATGAAATTAGGGCTTTCGTCAAATCTTTATAGGAGATGATCAATTCACGAAAGATGTTAAAATAAACTCTCTTTGTCTTTTCCCTATTGTAAGTGAATTAGTTAAATCCCCAAACTGTTTTAGTGAAAGGATGAAATGAAAAAAATGTGCCACTTTTTTGGTGCTAGGGGACTGATATTTGGGGGATCGTAATAACTTTTTTTATGGTTAGGATCTGCTGGGACACATATCCCCCGGTACATTCCCACCCCCTCTTCAGCTTTTTGGCCAATATCTCGTCACTCGAGCCTCACAGTCTATTCGAACCTAGCTCATTCGATTGCTCTCTAACTGCTCTTCCAGTTATTATAATTTCATGCTCATAGGGCTATTCCATACATAGTTTTTAATTGTTTTAAACTTATAAAATTTATTTAAATCCACCATATCATGGCTCCTGTTTGAGTCTCGGACTTGAGATTTGAACCAACTGTTCCACTCGTCGAGACCCATCCAGTCATATACTTGACTCTCATTGTGTAGGCATGGGGAGGGCTTAAGCACTAAAATATCATGTTCCCATGTTAATCCTATGGGGTCTGAAAAAATTTCACCTGCCCTAAGGAATTGAGCTTGGGACTTGATTTTTGGAGGAACGCCATATTTTCGTGTATGTGTGAGCCTTACGTGGAATTGGCCCCCTCCGGTGCTCCCCCTACAGGGCTTCCCCATTAATAACTCGAATCCTATGCTACCTTGGACGACCTCACCGGCTGGATTCGATTGTTCTCCCTATGAGCTCTTCAAATATGTAATTTTATCCCAATAGCCCCATTCCACCCTCCCCCGCCCCCTTTCACGTTTTTAAACAATTTAAAAAATTTTTAAATTTCCCATAGCTCCGACTATTTTTGACCTGTATAGTTCGGAAGTACAAGGACTTGACCTCCCAAGAGTCTCCCCTCCCTGGACAGCACATTGCTAATATTTTAAAATAACGTCTCTTCAATGTCATTTCCATAATGATAGTAAGTGATTTTTATTACACCCTGAACTATTTCAGTGAAATGATGAAATAAGCTAGTCAGGATTTGCATTGGCAAAATGCAGTTTCTATCTGGTAGTGATTGTCTGAACAAAACTGTGAACATTAGTGAAAACAAAGATGCGTACAATTCAGTACTGAAGAACAGTGTTCGTGAAAAACTTGAGAATGAAGTGCGAGTACTTAACATTTGTGTGAATGACTTTGTGAACAATTTGTGTAATATTACTAACAATTATTTAACCATTCTGCTTATCTTAAGTTATATTTTTAGGTTCGTAAACAACACCAGGAGGAAGGTCAAAGCCAATGGCCCACTAGAAGCAGATGAGTTGGATAAAGCGGAAATCTTCCTAATAAAGGGTATACAAAGTCAAGAATTTTCAGTAGACATTAAATGTCTACAACAACAACAACGAGTTTTGCCCAATAGTAAGTTGAAAAGTCTTAATCCGTTTTTGGATTCAGATGGAGTGCTTAGAGTGGGCGGCCGATTAGGTAATACAAATTTTGACTTTAATCAAAAACATCAAATTATTTTACCCAAAACGCATAAATTGTCATGTATAATAATAGAACATTTTCATAACAAATACTTTCATGTTGGTGCCTTTTCCCTTTTGAATCATGTTCGCGAAAAATTTTGGCCTCTCAATGGTCGCAATCTTTGTAGAAAAATTGTGCATAAATGTATCATATGTTTTAAGTGTAAACCTGTTATAGCATCTCAAATAATGGGCAATTTGCCTAAGGAAAGGGTTACCACTGACTACCCCTTTAACTGCTCGGGTGTAGACTTTTGTGGTCCTTTCTTCATAAAAAACAAAGGCCAATGCAAAGGAAGTTTGCATAAAATCTATGTTTGTATATTTATCTGTTATGTGTTTAAAGCTGTACACATCGAAGTAGTGTCTGATTTAACTTCCGATGCATTTGTTGCGACATTGAAAAGATTTATGGCTCGAAGAGGGAAATGTGCAAAATTATTTTCTGACAACGCCAAGAATTTTGTAGGAGCTAATAGGGAAATTAAAAACCTTCATGAAATGGTTAGCAAACCAGATGATCAATTAACTAGATACTTAGCGGCAGAAGGCATTAAGTGGAAGTTTTATACCCCCCAGATCACCCAACTTTGGTGGTCTATGGTAGGCTGCTATTAATCCCCTCTTTAAATACCCTCTAAAAAGGGTTATGAGGGGAATAAATTTGAGGAATTTTTAACCCTGATAGTTCAAATTGAGGGTATGTTAAATTCTCGACCTCTTTGCCCTTTGTCTGCTAATGAGAATGATTTTGATGTTCTTACTCCCGCTCACTTCTTGATTAAATATCCTTGAATTCTATTATTGAGCCCAACTTGATAAATATAAAGGAAAGTTACCTTAAGAAATGGGAAAAAATTACTAGAACAGTGCAATTAATGTGGAAATTTTGGCATCGCAATTATCTTAACCAAATGCAACAGAGGTACAAATGGATGTTAGAAAAAAATAATGTAAAAGTTTAGTGCTCTTAATTGAAGAGAATTTGCCACCATACAAGTGGTTATTAGGAAGAATTATTCAGGTTTATTTAGGAGACGATAAGAAAATTCTTGTAGTTAAGGTATCCCACTACGTTCGGAACCGTGATTTTACAAAAGCGTACAAATAGATAATATTTATGATATTTAGTGTCATTTAAATTAGAAAATGTACATGAAATAGTTTTAAGAATAGTATTACAATAAAAAATTATTTAAGTACAATATTTTGACAAAAAATGAAGATAGAATGACACATTTTCAAAATATTCTCCTTTCGTGAAAAATGCTTCTATTATAATAATATTTTGCTTGTAGATAGCTCAGACCTCTGTACAGAGGCTCAACTAGAATTTTTGAAATATATAATTTAGAAGTGGATTTATCCATGTTTAAAGACAACAGAGGATAGAAATTTTAAGAAAAAGACGCCGATAATTATTTCAATGGGTTGTAACTCTAAAAATAATGTGAATTTTTCAAAAATCATAGTTGAGCCTCTGTACAGAGGTCTGAGATATATACAGGCAAAATATTATTATAATAGAAGCATTTTTCACAAAAGGAGAACATTTTGAAAAAAAATTGTCCTAAGTAAATTTTTTGCCAAAATATTGTATTTAAATAATTTTTTTTGTCAAAATGTCCTTAAAAACAATTGTACACATGTATTCTAATCTAAGGGACCCTAAATATCATGAAAATTATCCATTTATTCGCTTTTGCAAAATCACGGTTCCGAACGTAGTCGGATACCTTAAAGTGAAAACATATTTTAGTACTTGTAAAAGAGCCATATCTAAAGTTTGTGTTCTACCAATGCCAAGTAATTAAGTAATGCTGATAAAATTTATTATTTTTTTGTGTTTTAATTAATTCAAGTGAGTTGTTTTTTTTTATTTTCAATGAAGATAGTGCATTTCTTAAAGTGTCTTTTGTGCAATTTGAGTGGTGAACAATTTAAATACATTTTGTGTAAGTAACTAATACAGTGATTGCATGGTGTAACCAGTGCAATGTGGGGCGGTATGTCAGTTCACGGCATACGAAGCGCCATCTGTGTCATTAAGAGAGTAGAGTGTGTATTATTCTGTCTTTAGAAACGAATGTGTGAATAGTGTTTTCAAAAATAAAGTGTTATTGTGCTAGATACTCTTGAGTCCACTGCTTAAGTGTTGGAGTTATCGACATCAAAAAATACAAGGCAAAAAAACTGAACATTTTTATGTGGCAGAAGTAGTAGATGTTAAAGAAGAGTACTACAGTGTAAAATTTTTGAAGAAGATTGCTCGTTCAAATAAGTTTTTTTATCATAAAGAAGAAACTTATGAAATTGACATCAAAAATATTGTGTTTAAATTGCCCAAACCACAATTTGTTGGTGCTTCGGAGCGACAGTGCATGCAGCTCACATTTGAAACAAGTTTTTAAAATAATAATGTGAAATGAAACTACGTGTAGTTTATTAATAATTTGGCGCATTGCCATTTAAATACATACATGATAAATCAATATATTAGATATTCTTTCTTTTATTAAATGCATGTGTGTATGTTTATTTTCTATTTTTTTCTATTGATTACAGAGTGAAACCTAACTTTCAGGAAAAGGTCCTAGGTACAATGATATTATTGTACCTAGGGCCATATGTAAAAATTTTTTAAAACCTCTTATTTCACAGAAGTTATTATTTTAAGTATTTATCACAATTCTAATTGGACGGTAGTTAGTATAAGGATGAGTGAATATCAATTTCACATTTTTAAACAGGCCAGTGGCTCTGTTTTTTTCCATTGAAAAAAGTGACCCTACATACACAGGTCTCCCCTAGTATTGCTTTGAATAGCGATTAGTAGTCTTGCCTTGACCATGAAGAGTCGAATAGCGATTAGCTCGGCTTTTGTATAGGACGAGCGGTGCTTGTACTTTGGAATAATCTAGCTTACTTGTATTTTAGACACTGAGATATTGTGTCTGAGCGCTGTAGAAAGTGTGAAGTCCTTCTGATATTTATTCTGCGAATTTTGCTGCTGAATTCTGTATTTCAAGGATTGATTTTCGGCAATAAATTCTCATAGCTCTTAAAGAATTGTCTTGTTCCTTGCGACTCTGATTCACATAAAATGCTCGAAACCCAATCAACTTAAAAGTTTGGTGTCAGAAGTGGGGTTTTATGCCAATAACAAGAGATGGATGAGCAACTGAAGGCACTTTTGGAAGATAAAAACGGCTAAGAATGAGTTGAAGGGGAGAATGGACTTTGCTAGAAGATGATGTTGAGTTGCATAGCTTTTGCGACGCCAGCAAAAAGGCATATGGCGCAGCCATATATTTGAGAACTAAGTCAAGGAATGGAATTTCTGTTAAACTTGTGACTTCAAAATGCCGTGTAGCACCATTAAACTGTGTCACCCTGCCCAGACTAGAATTACTTGGAGCTCTAGTCGCTGCTCGTCTAGCATCTAAGGTGAAAAAGATCGTGAATCTTAAAAGATCCTGTTTACAATATCACTGGACTGATTCCAAAATAGTTCTGTTTTGGATAAAGGGTAACAAAGTCCGATGGAAACAATTCGTTGCTAACCGAGTCAACGAAATAAACAGCCTATCAGATCCCCACTCATGGTAGTGCTGGTAAAGAAAACCCAGCAGACTTTCTCTCTCGTGGGCTGAGAGCTGACTGTCTGGTGACAAATTCCAGGTCGTGGACAGGTGCAGGATTGTCCGATCCTGAATTTCTTAAAAATTTTCAGCAAGTGGTTCCTAAGTTAGACTACCTCACAGAACATGAAAAAAAGACTGCAGTTCAGGAAAGGAAAAAAAATTGCCTGAAGCTGCGAGAAGTGAAGAGACTGTCTTGCTGAATAACGATTCTTCTAGCATCCTTAACAAACTCTTAGAACTTTCTACTAATTATTTCAAAGTTATTAATATTTTGTCTTATATTTTCAGATTAATCTGTAGGAATAAGTCTAAGAAGGTTGGACCTCGAACTGTAGCCGAATTCAAGAAATTAAGCACGCCCAAAAAACCTTGCTTGATAAAAAAAAAAAAAAAGAAATTCCAAGTAATATTTCTAATTTATTTCCATTTGTAGATGGGGAAGAAATAGTTCTCGTAGGTGAAAGATTAGAAAATGCTTCAGTGCCATATTTTCATAAGCATCCTGCGATTTTACCAAAAGGTTCAAAATTAAGTAAACTTTATTTTAACAGCTTGCATACAAGACTCTTTCACGTTGGCCCACAGAGATTGTTAAATGCTGTACGACATAAATTTTGGCCTTTGAGCGGCCGTAGCATCGCACGTAAAACCGTTCATCAATGTGTGACATGCTTTAAAAGCAGACCCATTATTTCTTCACAAATTATGCGTAATTTGCCCATCGAAAGAGTAAACATATCCAGCCCATTTACTATTGCTGGACATGATTTGTGCGGTCCCTTTTTAGTCGAATATAAAAATCAGAGAAAGGGAACTCTAAATAAAGTGTACATTTGCGTTTGCGTATGTTTTTCTACGAAAGCCATCCATCTCGAGTTATTTTCGGAACTCACTTCCGATGCTTTGATAGCAACGTTTAAACGTTTTACAAGTAGACGGGGCAAATGCTCCAAAATTTACACAGATAACGCTACTAACTTCGTAGGGGCCAACTCAATATTAAGGAAATTTCATAAATTAATTAAATTTCCCGATGAAAATTTAGTTAAATATTTCGTGTCAGAAAGTATAGATTAGAAATTTATTCCTTCCAAATACCCTCACTTTGGAGGACTTTGGGAGGCAGGTGTAAAATCTGTGAAGTACCATCTTAAAAGAGCGATAGGAAACCTTCACTTTACTTTTGAAGAATTTGAAACTATTATAATTCAGATAGAGGGAATATTAAATTCGCGTCCACTGACTCCTCTCAGTAGCGACGCAGATAACTTCGATGTTTTGACCCCGGGTCACTTTTTGATAGGGAGACCTATAACATCAATACCTGAGCCAAATTTAATAGATGTAAATGAAAATCGTCTCAGTCGCTGGGAAAAGATTACCAAGGTCGTATAACGCACATGGAAAAAATGGAAATCTGATTATTTGAATACACTGCAAGCTAGATTGAAATGGATAACTGAAAAAAAAAAATGATTTAATGATAGGTCAAAGGGTTTTAATCAAAGAGGATTTCTTACCTATAAATACTTGGCCTTTAGGTCGAATCCTAGAAGATCCATGGATCTTTTTCCATGGATCAGATGGAAAAGTGAGAGTTATCAAGGTCAAAACTCAATCAGGTGAACTTAAAAGAGCTATTAGTAAAATAGCTGTTCTCCCAATTGATACTAAGTAAATTGTGTGTACATGTATTGCTATTTTATATTTCATTTGTGTAAAATTGTTGATTTAATTTTTATTATTACATTTAAATTTTTTTAATCATTCTATTTAATTATGTGCTAAATTTATTGTGCTAATTATGTTATTTGTAAGTTTTAGCATGTGAACATGGCAAGGCCAGGCGGGATGTTGGCGCGCAAACGTCATGCGCACAAATGCAAATATTCTTCCTTGCCGCGCTGTGCCGGCAGATGAGAACTTTCTGCAGAATAAGCCAGACGAAAACTTTCTGTGGAGTAAGCCAGACGAGAATTTTCTCTGTTATACTCTGATGTGAGCATTAATATAGGACTCTAATACTCGAAGCTCACAATAATAAAGTAATTAAAATTTGCTGCGCTTGTAAATAGCTACTATTTGCTGTGTGGTTGAATAAAAAGTAAAAAAGAAAAAGCGTAGCTGCTCCGTCAATGAAATAAAACAACATAAACAAACTAAAATAAAGAGAAGACTTTATGCGAAAACTTATTGAAAATTGTAACAATTATAAAAGGCTTTAAAATTTCTCAGAGGGAAAAAATTAAAATTGAATTTTAAAAAATTAAATATATATATATATATATATATATATATATCTTCAAATTTTTGAGAGGCATGAATGTGCGCAAAAGCGTTTTTAAGCAACAAATTTGAGAGAAAGCATATTCAAAAGACATAACAATCTTAAGAGAAATGATTGCTAATCCTTGATATATATTTATTTAAATGTACATTTAAAGAACAAGTTTGAGAGAAATTATTTTAAAAATTTTCACGAATATAAGGTTTTCAATTGGTATGGACAAGTAAATGTCTTTTTAAATTAATACTTTGACTGAAAGTCTTGTTCCATATTTCCAAAATACGAGCCTTTTCCTTGGTATCCTTAAGTAAATGCAATATTAAACTATGACTAAGAGAGAATGCCTTGTTGCATATTTATCAAACATGAGGTTTTTCTAGAGTAAGAATAAGCAAATGTCTTTTTAAATCACAACTTTCACTGAAAGACTTGTTACATATTTAACAAACTTGAGGCCTTTTATTGTTATGAATAAGTATATGTCTTTTTAAATGATCACGTTGAGAGAATGCCTTGTTGCATATATCACAAACGTAAGGCTTTTCCTTGGTATGAATACGTAAATGTCTCTTTAAAAGATCATTTCGGGAGAAAGCCTTATTACATATTTCACAAACATGGGTCTTTTCCTTGGAATGAATACATAAATGTTTCATTAAAGAACCACTTTCAGAGAATGCCTTGTTGCATATTTCACAAACATAAGGCTTTTCATTGTTATGAATACGTAAATGTTTCTTTAAACCACCACGTTGAGAGAATGTCTTGTTGCATATTTCACAAACATGAGGCTTTTCTTTCGTATGAATACGCAAATGTTTCATTAAAGAACCACTTTGAGAGAATGCCTTGTTGCATATTTCACAAACATGAGGCATTTGACTGTTATGAATACATAAATGTCTTTTTAAACTACCACATTGAGAGAATGCCTTATTGCATATTTCACAAACATGACGCTTTTCCTTCGTATGAATACGTAAATGTGTTTTTAAATTACCTCTTTCAGAGAAAGTCTTATTGCATATTTCACAAACATGGGGCTTTTCTTTGGAATGAATACATAAATGTTTCATTAAAGAACCACTTTGAGAGAATGCCTTGTTGCACATTTCACAAATATGAGGCTTTTCATTGTTATGAATACGTAAATGTCTTTTTAAATCACCACGTTGAGAGAAAGCCCTATTGCATATTTCACAAACATGAGGCTTTTCCTTTGTATGAATACGTAAATGTTCCAATAAGGACCGAGTTCGAGAGAATGCCTTGTTGCATATTTCACAAACATGAGGCTTTTCCTTCGTATGAATACATAAATGTTGCATTAAATGACCACTTTGAGAGAATGCCTTGTTGCATATTTCACAAACATGAGGCTTTTCCTTTGTATGAATACGTAAATGCACTATTAAACTATGTCTACGAGAGAAAGCCTTGTTGCATATTTCACAAACATGAGACTTTTCCTTGGTATGAATATGTAAATGAGAACTTGGATGACCACTTTTATTGAAATAATTCTTGCATATTTGACGAACTTCAGGCTTTTTGTTTGACATATTATCCAAATGATGTTTTAAGGAATCATTCCAAGAGGTAGCCATCTTGTTTATAAAATTAGAAACATCAGGTTAATATCACATAAATCCTTATTCAATTTTAAACGATGCGAAGAGATTGCATCCTTTTTTGTAGAAGGAGGTTTTCAATTATACAATCTTTTCTGAGAAATAATCTCTTTCGAATAGAATTCTGAAATCCTAAATCTAGTTGTATTTTAAATCAGTGCACAAATTTAAATATAGCTAAATATGGTATTTTTAAATTAAATAAGGTATCATCCAACTAATTTCAGTTCCGTTTGCACAAAATATTCTAAAATGTATTCAATGATAGCAAAATTGCAGTTATGTAGAAATTTTTAACTAAAATTATATCCTCTATTACAATTTAAATAAAACCTACAAGGTGTTTCATAACACTGTGCATTACATACTTTCTTCATAAAGGACACAAACCAACTTATGTTCCATAAAACAATAAGCTTGCATTGAACAATAAATATTAGGCTGTGCTTTTGTAATTGGTGAATGATTGGTTTGAAATAACAACCCTTCAAAAAGGCAATACTTTTTATGATGAGCCACATTGTTTTAAACAAATGCTATTAGCATGCAGTCGAAGACCTTTGAAACTGCATAGAAATCTTTTCTCTGACTGGATATCTTTAGAACTTATAAGGCTTTTCAAATTCGAAACCTTTTCTTCAAAATTCATATGACTTAACCGATTTTCCATGAGAGAATTTAAACAAAACCGTTCGGGAGTCAGCATCATTCAAAAGACAATTTTGAGAATTTTTATAGGCAAAATGTTTTCAATAATATCTTTCTATATCTAATGATATATTGTCTTATCTGAGCGAGAAAATAGCAGTTTCAGATCTAAAAATCTAAATTCCTGTGAGACAGAATCATCTTAATTTCCACTTAAGAACCTTCCACATTAAACATAGTAAACTTTGCTAAAACACTGCATTTTTATGTAATTCATCTTTTTTTTTATAAGAAATTGTATAATTTTTCTCACAGGCGTCTTGGATTTTTTCTACGTCTCTTCCTTCCTTCCATGTGTTGGTTTTTATTCTGACTAAATTCTCCTATTCTTCTGAAAATAAAAACAGCCATGAATATCAATATTAAAATTATAAAAAAAATCACAGTACAACTAGAGCATATAGTTAAGCGAAATAACTACATTCCAGTTTCCAATTTTCATAGATTTCAGAGAAACAAAACTTATTCCACATAACTATATTATACCATTCTAAAAAATCATAAGCATTTTAAATTTAACAACGCAAATACCTACTTAAAATTTCATGAGAATAATATTTTATGCCAGTGCTTCTAAAACTTTTAATACTGACGACTCACTTTTCAATCATAATTTTTATCGCCCCCCCCCCGTTTTTCAATAATAATATATTGAATGCAATAATAATGCACTCTTTGACGCTAAAGCTACAATATGATCTTAATTATAAACTGTACAAATTAATAAGATAAGTATATTAAATTTTATTTATGTTACTTTTAAGTAATATATATTTTATTTTTTCTTTCTCGGATTTTTAAATTGGAACAATTGCAAAATGGGGTGTGTACCCAGAGTGTCAATTTCTAATCGTAAACCTTCCTTTCAAAAACTTACCTCTGCAAGACAAGCCCATGGAAGTCGCTAATACTTATTAAACTTGCTCTTAGTTTAGTTTTAATAAATTAGTTATAAAATACCTTGTGTAGCATTAATACATTAAAAGTGTACTGTCTGAAGTACCCGCGCTTCGCACGAGTTCATTTTTTTAAAAAAACTAAAACATTCTTGGTATAATAGCTGAACTTGTCAAGAGAGTAAACCCAAATGCGCGACAATGTTTACGAAAATGTAAAATGATATTTTAAAATGAATGCTCATATTATAATTAGTTTTAAGCGAACTGTGTAATTTTAAGCCTCACAGAATGAGCATTTAGAATTAATGTTAAATAATGAAAAATAATATAAAATTCCGATGAATAATTGTGTTATCTTTAATATTTAAAGCGAAAAGACTTCAAAATGTTTTATCCAGGGGCAGGCACATACTCGATACTAACGTTAATGGTCTAGCGGGATGGTTGAGTCACCCCAATCGTTTCTTTTTATATAATTATTTTTATTGTACACGATACAAATTGTGATTTCAGTGAATAATTTAATTAAGAGAAAATAAACTTACCTACTTTCAAGGACTTTTCAATTTTTCTGTGGTAACAAATAAACAATTTTGCCAGAATTAACGATTTCGCGATCTGTGTGCCCCGCGCAACCACTTCCGGGTTAAAAGTGTATTCAATATAATTTGCGGATGTTACAGCTAAAAAAATTGTGTAAAACATTTTTCATTATGCTTTATATGTATCTCTGTGGTTTTCCAAATATCAGAAAACTCTTTTACATGGACCTCCCCCCCTCCCCACAGAAATACATTATTTACAACTTCCCTAAATGAGAAACAAACACATATAAGAGAGGGGTCATAACTAACTGTACCAATAACTTAGAAGGTCAAACAAATGGTGAGCAGGGCCGATCCAAGGGTATCAGCCGCCTTCATGCAAACACCTAATGTGTCGCCCCCCTAGAGAACTTTTCATATTTTGACTAATACTTAACGTTGACGTTAAAAAATCATCTACTTATATAGGAATAAAAAGTAAAACACATTAATAATAACTCAAATAAAATTTGAAGTGCAGAACTTCATTTTTTGGCCAGGTAATGAGTTATAATAGCGACAAAATGCTTTAACAAAATAATAAACTCTAACAAAGATATAACCTTTAAAATAAAAATAAACATTTTATAATTATAAATGCAAAACAACAGAATTTACACAAAAAATACAATCTAATAAAAATAAATACTCTAAGGCACAAATATCGTGAAACGAAAAGTACATAAATCAGTCCTACTAATACTAAGTAATAAAAACTATAAGGTATATATAAAATCGGGTGTATAACGCGCACTTTTAACTCAAAAAATAAGATCGAAATTTACGGTTGCGCGTTATACGCCGAGTATAAAAATGAGAGCTTTAAAAATACAAAAAGATGAGCATAGAAAAAGATGACATATATCGAAATACTGTTTCTGTGAAAGAAATAACATTCTTTATTAATTTAAAGGGTTGTAATTCTGAAAGTACACTATTTTTTACTAAAGCTTTTGAATAATGTGACGGCTCACGCGTCCTTTCTCTAACATAACCTCTGTGTTCTTTGACGGCCAAGATTAATGGCAAATCTTTTCCAACCCAAATCCAAGAATTGAAACGAAAGTATAGATGTAAATAAGATAGCCTTTAAAAGGACAGAAGTTTTAGTAAGCGGGATGGCAATTTAGAGAAAGTTCAGTTCGGAAAAGGTAGAAGTGTAATTTGACGGCCTACCAAGGAATCACGGAGATCTCGCCATTACTACAAGATGCATACTATTGCACTCAAGCCTAACTGAATATCTGAAGTTGATTGAAATTCAAGGAAGAAGAACCGGATGGAAGCAGCTGGGGTTCAAGATAGAAAAAGCTACAATCTGCGACCACGCAAGAAAAAGGATCAGGAGTCCCGACCGGCCAATGGGGTAAAGTCAAGCCAAGCTAGGAAAAACAGAAGAGAAAACTACAGACCCTACATCAGGCAGCATACGGAATCAAAGAGCACCCGAGAAATGAGAAGAGGAGCGAACAGTGATAGCACTTTGTCAATGGAAATCCTAGTAGGATACAAGCCATAAAAATCAGGTTGTACACGGAGAAAAAAGACATACTCAAAAATGAGCACGTCGAAGTTCTTGTTTTGAAATAAATATGCTTGTCTCAGATTTGACGGCATACTTCGATCGAATTTGATTCGTTACATGTACTCAAAACCTCCCAAAATGTTAATTAATGCTCTCAGACAAATTAAAAAACATATTCTGGATTACAGAATCTCTTTTTATATACTGGCTACATATTTTGAAAATTGAGGTTCAAAAACAAATTTAATTCTCTTAAATCTTACGAACTATATTTTGTATCTACCACGTTACATGCGGAGGAGCACATATTAAAATGAGTACTCGATTATTTGTTGTTATTTTACTTAACTGATTTTCTCTTGTTTGTAAAACTAAAAGTACATGATTTGTTTTTAATAAAAGATAAGTTAAATAAGTTGGTAAAATTACTAATTACACTCTCCGTACAGTTGACTTCCAACTAAGCGATATGGTAAATGTGATGTTTACTTTATTTTGACGGATTATATAAAAAGCAATTTACTTGATTCATAAGTCATACTGTTTGATTTATTCCAGGCAAAAAATTTATTTGTAAGCATCATTCTTTTAAACCCACCCTGGGTGTTTAAGTGTAGAATTGGGGGGGGGGGGG
>BMAV01026722.1:128290-149614 GCA_019973955.1 Trichonephila inaurata madagascariensis | reverse complement strand
TTGGCGAAGTTAATTTTTTAGCAACCGAAATTAAGCGCCAAGCAACTTTAGCGATAGGTGTTAAGAGAAATTGCAAAGTGGAATTTTACAATAAAAATAAATATTTTAATGAGAAATAAAAAAAATATATTGATAAAGTTATCAGTAATGCATTTTATTGAGTTGTTTGGCGATCGATTCCAGTCGCCGAATCCAAAGGGCTAACTATTCAACACTTTAACCCAAAAGTGAAAAAGCTTTATCTATGTCATTACACATAGCCAACTACTAAAACCCCATTTAAAGTTCTGCTTTGAAAGGTGGTCAACCATCATGTTACATAAATAAAACTATTGTTTTGCAGTAAAATGTTCTTGTATGAATTGTAGCATTAACATGTTTCAGTATGCAATATGGTTTTACCAATTGATTGAACATGGTATTAAGTTTTTATCAATTATCACTGTTAGTAGAAGGTGCCTTGAATGTAGGAATAAATACAACTTTAGACATCCCATTTTATCCCAATCAGTACCAAAAAGATTATTAATCTTTTTAGGAGACTAATTTCTTGAAAATTTTAAGTACTTTTTTAACTTCTTAATTAAGTTATGGAAAATGTCTTAAAAGTTCCCATGAAGAAATTATTAAAGAGTTTCAACAATTTCAATACTCTTATTTTATGATTCTTTTCACTCTCATTTTCGAATATTGAAAGAATCAAAATTAAATGAACAGAAATTATAGAATGAGTAAAATTAGTTAGTAAAATTGAGCGTATAATATATTTCAAGAATGTTTTTTACTTTTCAGTATTAGACATTAAGTATAAAAATTAAATCTACTTAACTACTAATATTTAACGTATAATTTGTCCTATTAATAATTGATCAGCATTGTTTAAATTAGATTTATCACAGTAGTTACAAATCATCACAGCCTTTTGGTAACATTATATGAAACGAAACACATGACCGCCAATTCAGCCCATAATCCACATGCAAAATTGGTACTGCCAACTTGAACGTTGTTGCCATAATATGTAAGTACAGATTTATCTTAAACCATAGTGCAGAAAGACAGTGGCATAACGGGAAACATTTGGGCCTCCATGTTGGATTTTACAAAGGGTAGGTACTTGGCGAATGTCAGGCTTTTGTGCCCTCCAACTGCAATATGAGGCTGTATGTTACGCCACTGAAGAAAGGCTATACTTTCATGACCATAATACTTGCTTCATTTCATATAATCTTGCCAAAACTGTTACGATAATATGCAAGTTCCAAAAATTAACACAGCTTTGGTATAAAATTTTCTGTGTACAGGTATGTTGTACTTGAGCAGAAAAAAGCAAGAAATCTGCCATAATATGTAAGTACCGATTTATCTTATAATATAGTACATAAAGGCAGTGGTGCAACAGAGAACATTTAGGCCCCCTGAAAAGTAAGTTTTTGGGCCCCCAAGTTGGATTCTACAAAGGGTAGGTACTTGGCGGCTGACAGGCTTTGGGCTCCCAAGGACCCTGTGCCTCCCACCCCCCGCAATATGGGGGTGTACGTTATGCCACTGCAGAAAGGCTACAATACTTTGTTTTGATTAAAAACTATTGTGATATTTCTAAAAATCTTAATTATCTGATATTTTTTTATAATAATAAAGACACAAGACCAGTCAAAGTACGTTTTAATTCACAACATATTGATTTTCTGGTTTATAACACACATTTAATGTAACCAGTGTTTTGTTTATTTGGAAGAAAATGAATGAGATACTGTAAGACCCTGCGGGGTATACGTTCCATCAAAGTAGAGCGTAATATGAAACAGCGTTAGAGGTTACCTCATCATGTAAATAATGGGGTTAGGGGAAGATGGGTAGAAAATTGGCAGGTATTTTACCATTAAATTTATTAATTATGTGTTTTATAACAATAAAACAAAATTGTATTTCCTTCAAATATAGAAACATAATAAATGAATGTACAAATAAAAATAAATAAAATTCTAAGTCCGTATGTTTACATTTCAGATCATACAGTATCTTCTGTATTTCCAATTTTCTGCCTTTTTATCAAGAAGGCATCTAATGTAATTTGCGTTTTCCTTTTGCGCTCTGTAAGAAGTTGTTGGTAAGTGGATAAGGCATCCATAACGCCTTGTCTTTCCTTTGGACTCCTGGCAAAATTTACGCCTGTTTTTTTTTTCTTGCTTTATTTTCGTGTTTTTTACTATCACCCATGACAAAAACTAAAAATCATAATATTTGTCACTATAGCAATCATTATATTACATAAATTTATACTGACAATAACGTTAACAAATGTTTGAAATGATAAAAATACATTCATATAACACTGCTGGAAAGAAGAAATAGATAAACTGCTTCGGATATTGGGAAGCCTACCACTGTGTGTAATTTCGGGGAATCCCACAATGATTACATGTATGTGATCACTTCAGGGAATGTTGCGAGATTTTATTTTCCTCTTTCTGAGTCTGTGATCATACTGGTGTTATCTGGATTTGGAATGATTATAAACCATAAATTATGGCGTATTTTATTACAGCAGTTGAAATGGAGTTAGGCTTAACAGCGAAAATATACTGGTCCTGAATGGGTTAGAGAAAATTTAGGTACTTACATATTATCGCAACAATGCCAACATTCAAAATAATTTGCGAAGTTGGCAACCCTGATTTTCCATATGTTGTACATGCTAATTTTTTTTTTTTTTTTTTTTNATATGTTGTACGTGCTAATTTTTTTTTTTTTGACACAATCAAGTGCTTTATTTTATATAATTTCGCCAAAACAGTTTTGATAATATGTAAGTAACAAAAATTAATAAAGCTTTGGTACAAAAACTTCTGTATGCAGGTATGTTGCACATGAGCTAAAACATGCAAGAAATCTGTTCAGTCTGACATACAGAAAGCACCATAATAATAAAGCAAGCAATTCTTATTCCAATTATAGGTTTTGCATTTTTTCACTTAGATCAAGATTTTGGTTTTTTTATTTCTACTGTATTAGCTGGAAAAATATATCTATTGACATAAATATGTTTTTAACAGATTAAAGCATAGATGAAGAAAGTTTCTAATTTTTAGATAATGAGACGTTGAAAACTAATTCCTAAAGCTGTTCCTCAATTGTTTCAGTGCGGAAAAAGTTAAACAGACTTGTATCTCAGAAAATTATCATAATACTTATTCATATTCAATTATACTTGTTGACTTTTATTATCAAGTTTTCTTCCATGGAATTACAAAAGCAGAAAAACAAGATAGGTACAGAAACCATCCTTAAATAACTTTTTTTTATAAATTTCAGGTTGGAGGAGAAAGGAGACAGCTTGTTGTTTTAGTTTTTGAGTATTGAAATTAATGTTCTAATTTGATATTGAGATACTATGTACCAAGTGTTGTTGTTGACAATTGTCAAGTAGGACAATAACATTACAATAAGGTTACCAATACATTTAAATTTGGTTCTGTGGTTGCCATCCATTATTTTTTAATTTTATTCTTTTGTAATTTTATTTTATTTATTGTGTATATTGTTTGATATTATTATTCTAGGATATTAAAAAGAATTTTTATTGATTTATATTTTTACTGCAGTATCCTTATTAATTTCAGACAATTTTAAGTAGATTTTTTTCACAAACTTAAACATTTCCATGCTTTCCGTTGTCTAGATTGTAAAAGTGAAAGTTTTAGTCTTCTGTTGTTTATTCATAAATGGATATTTCAAATATTATTGGTGAGTACTAAGATCTTCTCATTTATTAAAAGAATATTGCCACTCCGCTTAAAATTTTTATGGACTAAAGGGATTACCAAATTCGCACTTTCTGTCTTTGTTTTCTAATAATTTTTTTTTAAATCTTATTCTAGATTGAGAATTTGCTTATTTTGGCCATCATGAAATGTGATACGCATGGCAGCAAAATGAAAATAGTTTATAGAGAGGTTAAATAATTTGACGGCTGTATGTTTTATTGCAGATGTTTACAATGCAAATTTGCATGGCCACGATAGAAAATCTATCAGAAATAAATTTTTTTTCACTGACAGCAAATTGTAATTAAGATTCCTCTCAGAACCAGCTATCTATAAATTCTTCAGTATATAATTTAGATGATTCATGTATCCTAACAAATAATTTATTTGAAACACTGTTTGAAAGGCATTTTCACTTATGCTATTGATTTCATAAAAATAAAAAAAATCTGTTTAATTACATGTTCCTTTACACATTAGAACTTCCCACATTTAAAGTGATTTGATGTATATCAATTAAAAATATAAGCTATGCTGTACAAATAAAGATGGAGTTGATGATAATATGCATTTTAGATAGTGTTTACAAAAAAATTCAATAAAAAATAACTTATAGTGGCATGTTGTTTCAAAAATTACACTTGTATTCTTTTGTCTTTTTAAATGTCTGATATGTATGTGTACAATTTCCAGAATAAATATTTCAAAAATATGATTTGGTTAGTTTTATTTTTCTTGTTTACAGTGAATCATTAAAAAAAATGTTGTACACTAGTAAAATGGCTAAATTATGGTTCGACTGGTCCATAGATGTTATTTTTTCTTCTAAATGAGTGCTGAAAACGTCTCTAAAAACTCTTTCCAGTTGGTTAAAAATTTATGAATTTCCAATGTTTTGTAAATGTAAAATTCTACCGTTTTAGTTGTTTTTACATTCTTTTAAGGCCTAAACTTTTTAAATATTTTGATTTAAAAAAAAATATTTACTTAAAAACTACAATATTTGTTTTCTTTGGTGATGAGTATAAAATCAGTTAATAATATAAAAGTGAGTTTGATTTGTAACATATGTTACAATACATTTTTAATTCCATCTGGATGGATTAAAAGGGAGTCCCAGTAGCTCGGTTGATAAGTATTGAGAGCAGAAGTTGTGTATGAATCGATTTAAACAAAACAATTGATAAAAAAATGATAATAACAATTGATAACAATATGATAATAATATGTTAAGAAACCATTCCTTTCTTACTTTTATGTTCAGAAATTTTTAATATGAAAAGCCTGTTATTCATCATAATGTTTCCAAGACACTTCTTAATGAATAATGTTTCCAAGATACTTATTGAAAGACTGATTTTAAATAAAAGTTAATTTTCTGTTTGTATTAGATTTTAAAGACAATATATTGCTTCTAAAAATATAAATATAACTTTTAATGAGCCAAATTGCTTACTCATTTGTTTAACTATAGCATTGAATCTTTTTTGTTATTTTCAAAGATTAAAATTTGAGGTATAAGTTCAAAAATAATACAGTTTATGATCACATAGCAGTTGCATTTTTAAACCAAAAATTATATTTTTGTTGAAACTTGCGTATCACCTCAAAAACATTGGCGACATTATATAAAACGAAGTACATGGTTGTTAATTCTGCGCGTAAGAGACATGGCGAATTATCTTGAATGTTGACACTTTTGCGATGATATGCAAGTAACACAATAAATGCAAAAAGAATTTAGATCTTCGAAGTAAAGTGGTAAAAGCTTCGTAAAATGTAGATTAAATAATATATAAGATGGAAAAAATGAAATTTACAACTTAAGTATCACATATTTAGATCCCTTTAAATTTGATTTGATATATATTTGTAAGTTAAAAATTCGTATTGGATACACAAACCATAAAATAAAAACGATACATACTCATATTTGACCCATAAAAACTCATACATGAGTACATTACGCACTCATTTTGCTGTTATATTCTCAAATTTGATCCAGTAACAGGTTCAAAAATGAGTATGTGATGTTTACAATTTTGAGTACGTAGTCGTTGCCAAAGATAAGAATGGGCTATTCTCAAATTTGAGTATGTTTGCATCGGAGCTATTTTGAGTATGTGACGTATTTAAAAGTGAGTATTTTGTACTCAGTTCAGAATACCGGTTTTTCGCAGTGTTATGGGTTGAGATAGCGTGATATTGGTTAATTATGCCCAGAAGCGAAATTAAGATACCGTTTGACGGTTAGGAGAATGAGCAGTTTTCGTTTACTTAATTCGCGCAGTATTACAAGTATACAGTTGTCGAAAGTGGCAGCTGTTTTTCCCCGCCGTTCTTCTGAAAATATCACCCTTTACTGGTTATGCTGCAGATAGCTTGCCTCACGCATTTTAAAAATTTCTTAAAGCATTTGTAGTACATAAATAACCGTTTTTACGTACTTTAAAATAATAAATAAATAATAATTATTAAATAGTAAATTATAAATGATAATAATAAATTATATAAATAATAATATATAGTTAATTATAAATATAAGACAAATATTAAATTGAAAGGACTAAGTAAATATGTCTTCTGATGCGTCTTGAATCGTTTTCTGAGCTCGATTTACTGTGAACAAAGTCTTCAACAGACTCAAAACTTGATAAGCTCTCTGTTTCACAATCATAATCATCATCATAATTATCTGACTTTCCCTTTTGAGCCATTTTACTTTACAAACACCCTAAAAAACGCTCCAAAAATACGCATAAAAAGAACAAGGTAAAAAAAAAAATCCCCCTTCATTATGAAAAGAAATTCATGGAACCTGTACTGGCATCTGTAGACAGTAAAACTAAGTAAATTTCACGAGTAGAATTCGTTTGTAACATAATCAATACAAAATAATAAAGGCGAACGAGCTCAGCTGGTCTGCGGGCATTGGGGAAAAATCTCACAACGCGAGTAGTGCTCGTTTCTAACCATTTTGGTCGTAATCTTGCTCCCTAGTGGAATTCGTTTGCTCGCATTATGAAGCACGATTCGATTGCGAGCTGAACTCATTCATAACCATCAAAGGGTTAAGATACTCAAAATTTGAAGTTAAAAATATTTTAGAGAGTAAAAATATCTCTAAGAAATGAAATGAATTACATAAATCATTAATAAATAGTGAAATAGATTTATTTTTATATTTCAGGAATTTAATATTTAAGAAAAATAGCCTTTTTTCAAAGTTACAAAATTATGTAGCAATTGCAGAGGTGTTGATATTGTTGAAGTTACTTTCGGCCAATGTGAACCGGAGAACAGTTGAATCTCTAACTATTGGGGAAGTATTTATTCGTTGTAGTGTAGTGTGGGAAATAACTATCAAGAGATCGAGACATACGCCTTCCAACCTAAGGACTCAGTCTCAGCACGCGATTGCTATTTACAGTCTACGTGGCTACCTTCCAGCAATTTCTCGAAAACTCCGCTTATGTCATAATTCATGTTGTTATAGACATTTCCAGTAATTTTGAGAAGTGTCCATAAAGTCGCCAAGTTGTCTACATTGGTTACCAACGTGGTCGCCAAGTCATTAAAATGGTTAACAAGTCGTCAAATTTGGCTATATTTGCATATTTTTCTATATTTGCAATATTTCACTATTTTAATAGAAAGAATGGCGTTGTTTGTGAATATTATAGTTTTTATTATAAAACAAATACAACAGAAAGTGCATTAACTTATTAAACAGGCAAATTAAAATCACTTCCTCTATTTTAAGATAAAATTAAGCCTTAATTATACAGAATTTGTAACAATATGAAATGAGTTACTCAATACAATAGCTAAGAAAGAAGAATAAATATCACTAAAATCTTTCCAAGATATAAGATTAAAATATTTTATGTGTAGTTGTTATATGAACAAGGATTATATGTATAAGATTATGTTATACGTTATGTGAACTAGTAATTGTTATATTTTTTTACGATACTATCATAAAGTTCTTTGCATCCTAATATTATTATTTTTTTCATTTGATCTAGTCATATTTTTGCGAACATTTATTCAAGTTATTCTGAATTTACATTATCATCCTTTTATTTTATGTTGCACTTGTGAGATGGAAAATAGGTACTCAAATTGTTACGTACCTATGCCATGTGTGTGGAAGAACCTAATAAAAGTTTCAGATCGGGGTTTATGTTATATGAGTTACCAAATGGCATGTCTACAATTACCAAAAAAAGTGATGCTTCCCCTTCTTGAATGCAACTTGATTGGAAAAATATTACTTTTTTAGTGTGGATATAGTGTAGAAGAGAGAAAAAGAAAAGTAGCAATAAATGTTTTTATAAGAAATTAATGAAAAAAGGTGACTTTGTTTTTCGGTGATCACATTGTTGTTTCTTCTTATAAATATATTCCATTAAAACTAATTCAAAACTTCCCCTAAATGATTTTTTTTCTTTTGAAAGGAAGTTTTTCAAATTTGATATAATATCCAATAATTACAATACAAGGGCAAAAAGTAGCTAAAAGTCACAAAAATTACATTCGATAAATGTGACACAATTATTTTTTTTAATTTAAGTGATTTTGCCTCCAAAGAGTTTTGTTTCATTTCTTTAAAATATTTCATAACGATTCGTTTTTATTTTAAATTAATAATTTGGAGATATGGACATAATGAGTTTTGAAGGAAGAAAATTGTTTTAAATTACGTGCTGGCTTTTTGAAATAATCTTTGCCTTTTTCATGCTTTTAGTTTTATTGAAAAGTTATCTTTGGCAAATATACGAAAGCCTGTACTAAACGCGGAGCACATTTTCAGAGAGAGAAATGTTTCAATTCTCATGAAAATTTGCAATATTGTTATTCATAAATTCATTTATATAGTGCTTTTAAAGTTTCAAAATATTTCATAAATAATTCATCTTTTCTTTTAACTTGTAAAGAGATAGCTCAGTTAACATTATGGCATAGGAGTAAAAACGCGAAGCACATTTTATACCTGAAAAAATCTGTCAACTCAGATAAAATGCATGTCAAGATAAAATTAGTGGTTATCTACAGGATAGCGAAGCCACAGAATGTAATATTATAGTTAAAGTTCTTTTATATCTGAAAACATATTCCGAATTCAACTCCTATTTTTTAGCACTGATTGAAGACAGCCTTCATTTCGATGCGCAAGAAGAAGCTTGTGGTAACTTCTAATTCAGAATTATTCTTTCTGGTTCTAATTTAAGTACATTCACTAAACAAAAAAGGACAAATGCAGTTATAAACATTTTTAATGTATTCAAACAGCCATAGCAAGAGTCTTTTACTTTTCTCTTAAATAATTTTATTTTAAAAGATTTATTTATTTCCAGGGATAGAAGGAGGAAAAATAATGAATGCAAGGTAAAAAAAAAAGAATGTAAACATTTATTTTTAAATAAACGAATAAAATTGTGAAAAATACCAAAAACAGAAAAAAAAAAAAAAAAAACCTGGCAAAACTTACTACTTCTAAACTTCCTAAGCGTTTTATCCGACGAAAAACCTTACAAAATATTTAGATTTACAACCTTTCCGTGGATGATTTCATAGTGAGAGCACCGCCCTTTTGAGGTAGTGTTTTTTACTCCACTGTGATGCTTTGAACCAGCTCTGCAGAGATCACTTCTTGGGCATTTTGAATGCAGGCGAACATTGCAGAAGGGTGTAGAGCATTGGTTCTCAACGGGGTGGTACCGCCCCTTGGGGGGTGATGGGGGCCGATGAGGGACGATGAACTTGTTTTGGGTGGTAGGGGCGATGATCATGTTTTAGCACACATTCAAGCTAAATTTTAAAATTATTTAATCGATTATCCATTTTGCACCATATGTACCAGCAATAAGGCGAACAGGCAACGGCTTCCCTCATGCAATTAAAAGAATGTTGAGATAAAACTGTATTCTTGTTAGTGACTTTGAAGAATTCGATATTACGATTCTTTTCTGATGCCTATCACCGTAGAGTATACATCAGCTTTTTTTGCTCGTTAATAATCGCAGTGCATGCTGGGAGCGTCCTTTATTACATGAATGTTTTATTTGACCCGTGTCTCTTGTGTTTACTTTCTTTCGCTTCATTTCTATTTAATTTTCTCAGTTTCAATTTAGTTTCATTGTTCATTTTTTTTCTTTGGTTAAGTACGTGCGCTTATTGTTTCTGTTTTGTAATCGTAAATTATTAATTTTGAGAAATAGTTATTTTCTCTCTCATCATATTTTGCTGCCATCAAGGATGTCAGTTAAAAAAAAAAAAAAGATCGCCAATACAATTCGGATTTGTTCCTCCACCATAGAAACTATAAGCTCCCATATATTTACTTTGTAAATGAGTGTTATCTAATGAGGTAATGAAATCGCCTTGCTTGCAGGAGAATCTACAAAAATTCCTCTTGACAAACAAAATAAATTTATATATATTTTTTATATTTTCACGACTTCAGGGACTCTCATTCTTAACTCTTTAACAGGCACACAGCTAAAATACAATTTTCTGGGATAAAGTACTTGATAAATGTAATGTTCTCATCCTCTATAAACGTTATTTACTCACAAAAAAAAAATCTGATCGAGGGTTTTTTCCTGGGTGGTGGCTAGACATTATAGCCACTTCGCAATTAAGACATTTAACTTACTTTTCAGGACAACATTAATGAATCATATCGCAATAAACTTTTTAGGAAAATTTAATGCTGATAACTATTTCAATAACAATTAATTACAAAGTATAAGTGTAATTAAATAATAATAGAGTAATTGTACAATATAGAATACTTACTTAAAAATATATAGAGAGAGTATACTTAGAATATATATAGAATACTTAGAATATACATTGAAATAGGTATATATCCACATTTTATATTTTATTTAATTTTAGTATAGGAAGTTAGAAATAAAGTAATATTTTGAGAATTTAAATTAGTTATTTCACAAATTCGATGAGCTATTTACTGTGGATTTTTATAATATGCAAACGTTTTCTCCAAGCAGAAAAGCTGTAATGAAAGATTTTCGAACCCGAGAATCTTGTACCACATATTGCAAAAAAAGCTTTTTTATATTTCCGATCCCCAACATTCTCACATGATTCTAAGTGCTCTCTCTCGAGTGGAGAAAAAACGAAAATTTCTATGTCCTTTTTCTGTTCTATGTGGGCAGTGGATACAGCCAGCATCCACATATAAAAGTTTTCCAAAAACCTAAATAAAACCTTTTTTTTATTGCAAATTTGCTTAAGTCATTCAGATGAGAGAAAAGTATACTTAAGACATGTCGAAATTTTTTTTCAATGATCAGAAATTTTATGTATAGCAATCAACATACTATTTGTAGATTTACACCGAGAAAAATTGTTTTTAATTATCAGTCAGTGGACATGAAACGCAAATAAGTTAGCGTGCTGCCATCCATATTATTTTTTTTACGTTTTAGCATCAATCAACACATATGGATAGATTAAATATCCAACACCGGCTTGGAGAAAAATTTTGTTAATATGTGGCTAGACCTATTAGCCACTGCCCGCTAAAGGGTTAATATCAAGCTTATAAAAATGGGACAATGGTTTGAAAGCCTTTATATTATATAATATTTAACTGCTTAGTAAGGGTACACTCATACCATCGCTGAAGTGTTCATGCTGCTTGCTATCAAACAAGTTTTAGCAAGAAAGCCTTTAGTTGCAAAAAAACTCAGCGACCGTTTGCATCAGTCATTACAAAATGTCATCTTTCTTGTAAATAAAATTCCCACAAATGTTTTAACCAGCGGTTCTTAAACTGTGGTCCGCGAAGGACTGTCGTCTATTGTGAAGATTTCTATCTTTTGCAGACTGAAAAAACCTGATGGAAAAATTAAAAGATGTGCGATCCTAGAATAAATCACTAAATTGTCCCAAATAACAAGTAAGGTAAAAAAATAGTTTTTAAGTCAATTCCTACTTAGATCAACAACGAAAATTTTTATTTTAGCTACTTTTTATTAAATAGTTACAATTAATATAAATATGTATATACATAGGACAGAATCACAACATTAAGTGGTCATTAGTTTTATTAATTATCCTTAAAGTATCGTATTGTCCTTTTAATTTCAGTCCAACTGAATGCTTTAACACGTGAGAAAATAACTTTTTCAAGTTTTGACACAAGTCGCCAACGTGGCTGTATTTATAACTCTTTAAATAATTAGTTTTAATCAATTCATTTTTATTAATTATTATTAAATTATTGTATTGTCATCCAAAATGATCCTGTATATAAAATTTCAGCTCAATTCAGTGCTTTAAAATGTATTTTATTAACGGTTGAAAATTCCACCATGATAAATAAATAAATATACAAATATATAAATAAATAAATATATAGACAGTGCGAGCTAATAGTAGGAATTAAAAAATATTTACTGGAACATTATTTCGATCAAGAATATTAAAACAGTTTTTTCATTGTTTGCAACTGCATACCCATTACTAAAAAGTAATATTTAATATATATAGTAGAAACACACACACACAAGTGCAAAGATTAAGAACTGAATTCACATTGCGCTCCAATACGATAAGGATTGCATCTATCTTGATTTCCTAATGGAAAATCCTACCTACATTATTTATTTATTTGAAACTAGTAATTTTTTATATACATGTATAATTTGATGTTTATCATTTTCTTAAGGGAAAAAAAAGAAGTGTTAAAAAACTATATAAATAGTAAAGGCATTCGTAGATAGTCGAGGAACCTCTAAGCCATTCAACCATGTGTTGAGAGTCAGAGAAGGATATTCAAAATTTTGGGGGTCCGCGATCTCAAGCTGATGATTAAGGGAAGCCGCGACAGTCAAAATTTAAGGTACCGCTGTTTTAAACGATCAGTGATACGGGTAGCTGTATAAAGATGACGCTTTAATCGCTTAAAGATAAAAATTTAATCACTTGCTTCTAAACACCGAGATTCAATGGCTGTAAAAAGACTCCTGCCACAAATGTTCTGGAATCTTCTCGATTTTCTACTTGTAGTCCTGGAAGAGATAAATGTACTTTGAATGATAAATGGTTACGATTTAAGATTGATGTCACAAAATTCGCAAAATTCAATGACACATAATTTGCAGCTTCAAAGAGATTTCAGTTTGTTCACAACAAAATGTGTTATTTTTTTCTTATAAAAATTCACTTTGTAGAATCAGGATTTTGGTTGCATGACCTCAACTAGTTTCACAACCTGCAGGATCTTTGATGAAGCACTAATTTACTGTGAACATCTAAAATATTTGTATAAGGACTATTCTGAGCATTTTGAGGATGTTCAGTCTTTCAGTGGGTCATGAACATTTTAGAATAATGAGATTGTAGAAGTTCATATTCAGGAGGAATTGTTCAGACTTTGAATGGGACCAACTTCTAGAATGATGATCATTTTAAGAAATTTTGGCTCCACAGTAACATAAGTCACCTGTACCCAGAACTATGTACTATTGTGAAAAAATATTTACTTCCCTTCCCTTCTTTCTACCTAGTTGATCGAAGATTTAATGCTGTGATTGTTTCAATAACAAAATAAGAAAGACTTGCCCTTTCATTTCTCTAAAAAGTTTAAACAGCCGATTAGTTTTTTGAAATGAAAATTTCTTTAGCCGCGTTTAGCACTTTTTGGTAGGGGAAAATCTTATGGGTTCGCGTCACCGACATGCTTATAGCAGTATATCTGTAGCTATACAGCTGACGTATAGTGTAAGGCACCAGTTCTGGGGTGCTCCACTTCTACATTATTTTCGCAACCTAGATCTGTTGGAAGCCATATCTCGTTTATTTTAATATCACTTTATTAAGATCTTAACTTAAACAATATACACAAAATAACAGTACTAATATTCAAATCAAGTGAATCTGAAGCGAAAGGACACACTATTCGTATTACCAAATAATCGCGTATAACCGACCACTATATCTAATTCTACCGACTATTTCTAATCTAAGTAACTACACACAGTTCTTAATAATTCAATTTAACAGTCTTAACGCTCTATCTTGGGTAAACAGCAATACGCTTGATTCTAACTATGACGTGGCTTTTATTCTTGTGAAATGGTATCCATCTTTAACTTGATCGCACACAGGTACGGATAGATTAAATCTTGAACTCGGGGTTTCCTCTCACTTTAACTTAGGAGTTTGTACGCATAGACCTCGTATATTCCCTTCTCATAGCCACCTCGCATACGCTAAACTTCTACTATCTATAAGATTCCTAATTTGCATTCTCACCTTTTTCTTCTCGAGTTGGTTGGAAAGAATTGCCATTCCGGCCCCAAAGAAACCCTAGCGGTTAATTAGTTGAAATCGCGATGAGCCCATCACAATAGTGCTGTGTATATCTTATAAGCGAAATTGAATGGATTTAGTGAAAAGTTCAATGTGCACTGTTGAAATAGTGTTTTTGTTTGATTACTATTTGAATAATTTAATTGAAGAATCATTGTTCAGTACAATAGTGAGTACTAAATAAATATACAAATATTTTTAAGGTAAAAAATAAATAACAGAAAATTATTTTAAATACTCGTATTTATTTTGGCGTTTGAAAATTTTATATTATTTAAAATTATTTAAAATATTCGTATTTACTCTGGCGTTTGAAAACTTTGTATTATTTATTTTCTAATATTTAACCTCTGCAATGCATCACGCAATCCTGATTAGTATTTAACAGTGACTTAGACGTTTTTTTACTATCTTGGTAAAACAGACTTCTAGTTGTTCATATTTTTATCGGGGATTTATCAAGTAAAAATTTAATAAAATCTAATAACTCAAGATTAATGTGTTAAAGTTTAAAATATGGTTATTAAAGCAAAATTATTGTTTATTACCTTACATCTCATTAAAACATTTAGTTTAAAATAATGAAAACGGCTCAGACTTTAATTTCATTAAATATTTTATTTTATTTAAAAATTTAATACTTCGAAAACATTATTTATTAATTTAAATTGTCAAAAATTAAATATGTGCTTTGCTATTTTTTGCAAAATGATTATCTATAATTTTATATCATTCAATTTTATTATTAGAAATTTACGAAAAAATATTGTCATGGAATTAGGGTTATTTTAAACATCCGTTTTTCCCATTTGTTTAGATCCTTGATCCTGATAATGTCTTCAGACGGTGGTAAAAGAAAAAAAAAGAGAAGAAGATGAAGAAGAATTGGTAGGAGCAGTTTCCTCGGAAAATGATAAAGATCAAGGTGAAAAATCTGATTAAATTGAAAGGAAGAGGAAACTCCAAAATAAAGTTAGGTGTCAGCGATATAGAGATAGGAGAAAACGCGATATAACAATTAATTTGCGAATTTCTCAACATCAAGCAATAACAGTTGAAGAGGAGATAATAATTAAGCGTCGTAAAGAACAAGACAAACAAAAAAGTAAACGGTATACAGATAAGAAAAGAGCAGCTAATTTGATTAATTTACAGACAAATCAACCCTCAAAAACAATTGTAAAGCATGTTCCTCAACGTCAAAATTTCCATCCCTTACAAATTCCAGGCCCTTCAACAAGAAATGTTCCATATATCCCACCAACTCATACACTTAACGCTGCTGGCCCATCAATACGAAATGAATTATACATTCCAATATTATATTCATATTATAATGCCGACGTTCAAACCAATATTCCTTTACAAGTAAATTGTGTTCTACAATTAGATGAAGCAATAATGGTAAACTATGCATCAAATCTTCAAAATATCCTTCCACGTGATGCTCAAAATAATATTTAAAAAAAATGTGTTCTCTCTCAACATAACCTATCTGTACAAACATACTCTTCTTTCCAACAAAATTCCAGTGCCCATCGAGAATTTCTAAAAGATTTTCTTGAAAGTGATTTTGGCCATGAATTGAAAGTACAAAAAGTCTAAGTATTGTTGAAATTAATGATGACAATGATGCAAACAATTAAAATAATGTTAAAAATCAAAAACATTGAAATTTAAGTAAATACAAATACTATCAATAAATAATATGATTTTATATTAATTGTTATTTCAATCGAATTGTATTTATATTTTGTCATGATCTTGTACAGCCCGTAATATATTTGAATAATAAAAAACCACATATAAACATGCATATAATTGTTGTTCGGAGTGTCAATAGATTTGAAAACTAGATTGATGATGATTTTAATTCAAATGTTATGAAATTTCAAAGTTTAATACTAAAATAAAGAACAACTACTATTTATAAAGATATCTGATGCAATTTTTAAATTCATGAAATAGATAAGGTGCTCCAGAACTTTCATGGGGTTCAAAAAATCAAAAAAAGATTGATTATCAAATCAATAATTGACATATTAAATCAATGATTATACTAAATAAAATACTTAAGAAGCACACTTTAACACATTCGAAACTTATGCTTCAAATTAACAAGGCTTGTAAGCATGACCAACTTGGTTCAGATTTCATGATCAAAGTGTCGCAAGATGGTGCGGTGGTATTCACCGAAGACCCCCCCCCCCCCCATTTCCCGTCGGGAACGAGTAACGTTTCATTGGTCAAGTGGTTTTTTGTGGGAAAGTGTCCCAGGGTAGACACCCCGGCGCTGATGTCCTAAGGGAAGTCAACCTCTGATCTTCCTTGATCTAGCTGACAGTAAGATGCCGACGCAGTTCCCACGCGAGCCGCCGGTTTCAAAGTACACCGCGGGAAGGGGACTTGAACCAATAGAAGAATGGTTCCACCAAATACGTCCAAACAGAAGTGACTACACATCACGTGTCACTTTCATGGGCTGGACGTATTTCACCTAAAAAGAGACTCTGGAATCGCGAGAAGAAGACAGAGAGCGACACCAATGCAGAGCCATGATATAACTCCAACAGTCTCTCCGATTCCAATAGCCTTACCAGCATCTGTTCCCCCAGCACTTTTCCAGCTCTTTTTAACGCCGCATTCATCAAGAGCAAATATTGTTGCCTCAACAGCACTGCCAGAACATTATCGTCCCGGCAATACCGCCGCGGCAGTGTCAATTTTTCCAAGTAACGCTCAGATAAAATATTAAGAATGTTGCATTAAAATATCCATAAAGCATTCAAGTGAGGAGATGTTCAAATGGTTTATTTAAATGAGTCATCCTGTAGGATCTGTGTTCCCACTCTAATTTGAAACTAGTCAGTTTTCAAATCTTACTGATGCACTGACTGAAAAAAAAACCAACACCAAGAAAGACTTGTGTTAGATAAACGAAATTTGGTGTAGGTGTTTATACTTTTTAAAGATGACATCGATTCAAATTCGCTTAAGTGTGGCGCTAATAGTGCCACTCAGAACTTTCAAATCAGGGTTGCTTTAAAGATGTACTGTAAATCTCATGAGCGTTTTTTGTCTGTTAAATTCGACGTATTGAGAGTTGATGTTAGCCAATAATGCCTTTAAGAAGAATAAGAAGCCATTATAAACAGCTTACGGAGTTTGAACGAGGTCGTGTAAAAGAGCTATTAGATGGTGGATTTTCTTTCCACGATATTGAAGAAAGACTTAGCCGGAATATATCCACTGTGCACGATTATTAGGAGCAGTGGGTACTGCATCAAGAAGACTGGGTTCCGGAGGCGACGGGGCACTACCGAGAGGGAATATCTCCACATTCGGCGTACGGCTGTGGCACATCGTACTGCGTCGGCGACAAAAATTCGAGCTGCAGTACAATAATTTTTTCATGGTGTTGGGTTTGTTATTTTTTTAGTCAATGTGTTAGAAAAAAGGAGGTAAAATTTTTTAAACATGTTTTTGAAGACTAATTTAATTTTTATAATTGAAGTCACACATTGATGGAAAAACAATATTTTTTCACATGGTAATCTGTGGTTTTAGTTACAAAATTTCAAAGAATTACACGAATTTAAAAGTATCTTATTTTCAATAAAAACTAAAAATGTGAGATTTAAAATTTCCGATTTTGCTCAAGTCTGTATTTATGAAACGTTGTATGCTATGTAAGTAAAATTTAACTTAACTTTTTACTCGTGAAACAATATTGGGTACATATAATGTTTACCATTGATTCCTTTTCTGAATGTTTAATTTGAGTTGCACACTTAAGATTGAGTTTTATGGAATGAAATAGTTTTGTGAAAAAAAACGTCAAAAATTGTTATGGATAGAAAAGTAGAAATTGTTGTACCTTTTTGAAATTTTAATTGATGGGTCCTATTTTGAAAAATTTGCCTAAGGAAGTATGTAATATTTTTCTCTTTATGAAGATTCCAAGTTAGGAGACATCACTTTCTCAAATAGAGTCAAACTACGTTAAATTTAATCAAACCAGTAATGCTTCTTGCTGTATTTGTGACTATGACCAATAACGCGGCTATGTATGACTAATAACATGGTAATGAAAACATCTCTGTAAAATTGTGGAATAGAATCCTAATGAATAAAATAAATTCAGTACGATTCTTATGGATAGAAAAAAACCAATGTGACCACGTTTTGGAATCTTAACTTATTAGACCATATTTTGAAGAACTTGCCTGGGATTGTATATGCAATAGTTTTTTTTATTATTTAGAGTCAAATTTAGGTGACATAATTTTTTCGAATCTCGAATCAAACAAACTGTGTGTAGATTTTAATCAAACCATCAAAGAGTTTTGACCGATTTGTGACTGTGATTAATAGCACGAGTATATAAGATCCTGTCAGTGACAAAAATCGTTGTAAAATTTGAGGTCATGATACCTAATCAAGAAGGATGTGTGTGCTAATTTTTCACATTTTCAAAAATATGATAGTCATCACTCAACCAAGTGATGGGGATTTTAAAAAATTATTTTTCCCTAAGACGATAATACTTAACCTTGAACCCTGTGAATGCTGGTTGTTGAGTTTCGGAACACCCTGTTTATATATTTATATCTATGTATTCCACCCCAGTGACTTTGAAATATATGGAATCAAATCAGGTGGTGGATCCTTTTTCTTCTTTTATAGGGGGAGACAGTTCAAATATAAATTTAGTTTTCAAATAACTCTATTTTAAATTTCAGAATGGGAAGGTAAAAAAGAATCCTATGAAAATGCATTCGTTTTTATAATGAGTTATTTTAAGACTTAAATCCAAATATAGTAAAATGGTTTGTGAAGTTTACTTGGAATAAATCAATAATGTGATATTTAAATAAACTAAAAAGTATAAGTTTATTATTGCATAATTTAAAGTTATTCAAAGGTAAAATTTTGTTTGATTTTTTATGCATGATAATTTTTAAGAAAATTCATGATAACGTTGTGATGCTTTTCAGTTGAATGAATATTATTTATTTTTTCATTAAAAATTTTAACTACATGTTTTTTTTTTGTGAGATTTGCGTCTTCTGAAGTATTAACATTTTTTGAAAGATGTTTTACTTAAAAGTGTTTGATTTATGAATAAATGCTTAACTTCGATGTTGTTAAATTCGACAAAAATCAAGTACAAGGAAAAAATGGGTGGGTTTAAATTGAGAGCTTAAATGGAGTGTTTTTTTTTAATATTTTAGTATTGGTAAAAAGCTAATTTAGGAAGTATGAGAGTAGCAAACAGCCTCATTTAGAAGAATTGAGAAGAGAGATCCTCCGTAAATTCAATAGTTCTTTAGCAGCACATTTTAACTCCTTGTTTGCTTAACAAATTAAATATCTTTAGTCAAAACAGGCAGCAATTTTTTTTTCTTCACCTTTTCTTTCAATCTTAGCAAAAGAAATAAAAACTTAAATCATTTTTTAAAATATTTCTGTAAAGAGAAATAGTTTTTACTTTAGAAATACTTGAACAAACCAAGTCATATCTCAAGGACAAAAACTTAAAAAAATATTCTTTTAACATTCTTAAACAAATATCTTAATGTATTTTTTCTTTTGATTTCAATTCTCCTCCCTCTTTTTGATCTTTTTGGTTCCTTTCAAAAGATGCTTAGAATTGTGAAACAAATGTAAATATAGAGGTAGTATCTGAAATCTCATTAACTTTCTCTTAACGCCATTTTAGTTTTCAAAAGATTTCTTGTAGCGAATATAACTTCATCAAAGGATGAAAGAAAGCATGAAGCTTTTAATGTTGGAGGGAGATAATTTCTGTCCACAAAAGATTGATTAAAACAACAGAAATACTTTTATAATCAAAGTTTCTGAACTACATATTTACAATGAGTTCTAATATCTAGGAATGCTTTGAAAAATGAAACTTTTCCATTCCGGGATTACGTGTCAAATGACAAATACAAGCTTTATATCCTGAATTATTTGGTCATTATTAATTGAAGTATAGAAATAAAGTTTAAATGTTTTGTTGACCCTGTGAGGCACACATTTTTACTGCGTAGTAAATTTAAATGGAATAATGCATTAAGTTCATTATTGTGACCAATTAAATTAGTTATGTTTATTTAAAAAAATTAGAAATTGACTCTGTTGTCTATAAAAAAGAAAGATCATAGCGAAACTACCGCTTCTCTATATAATTGAGAAACCAGATAATTCGCGCGTCTAAAAATTAGCCAAAACGCTTTAAAAAACGTGATCCTCCTCATATGTTTAAATAACTGTTGCATATTTTTAGCAAATAAAAACTATAAAGAACTTCATAACTATATAAAAAGAATAATATTGTGACACTCTGTTATAGGAATACAATAAAAAGTATAGATTGCTAAATTATAAATAAAATACATTATATCGCTCTATTTGGTACGACGTAAGTAGTATATAACTGTAAAAAATAAATAAAAACTCATGATAAATCAATATAGCATCTAATCAGTGGCACACACAGGGATTTTTCAAGGAATGGGGGGTGAGGGTCCAGTGTGGAGAGTCCACCATTCTCGTATCATGTTTCAATACACCGACTAACATATTCTTTTGATTTTGTAGATTTCCGAGAAAAAAACAGTAAAAAATTAATTATTGAATAAATAATTAACATTAAATGATAAAATTAATTATTAATAACAAATACTTAATTGAATTTACACAGCCTGTAATGTACTATATGCATAGGATTACAATCAATCGAAAAAAAACTAGGGCTTCGGGGTGGAGAGAGATACAAAAACCCACTTCCCTTGTGCACCACTGCACACATGTGTAATAATTATAAATATACTAAACAGAATACAATAACAATTAAATTTGGAGAATAAATCAATGTATACTCCATCTTTTAAAAAAAACTTCTTTTTGTATAAAAAAAAGTTTTTCATGAAATACTGTAATAAATTTACTACGCATTATCTCAACAATGCCAACGTTTAAGATAACTCTCCAAGTTAGCAACCCCAATTTTACATATGCCGAAAGGGGCTGAATAGGCAACCATGGACTTCGTTTCATATAATGTTGCCAATGCGGTTGCGATGGTCCATCCTTATTCGGACAGGAGGTACCACCTAGTTAATTATAAAAAAGAATAAATTGCATAAAATGGAAAAAAGAGCATACATATACTAAAAACAAATGCTTTTTTTGAGGAATC
>BMAV01026722.1:101635-120586 GCA_019973955.1 Trichonephila inaurata madagascariensis | reverse complement strand
CACACACACACACACACACACACACACACACACACACACACACACAGAAGAGTTTATTATTATGCAACTGTAACCATTTTTAAAATATTCTGTCTTCTGTCTTGTTATATACCGTAAAATCCGGCGTATAACGCTCACTTTTAACACAAAAAAGGAGGTCAAAATTTAGGTGTGCGCGTTATGTGCAGGGTATAAAGAAATGATAGTTTCAAAAATAAAAAAAAAGAGATATGCATAAAAAAAATTAGACTACTGCATAGATCGGACTATTATCTATTTGAAAGAAACGACATACCTAATGAAATTAAATATTCAAAAATGCAGCCTGAAAATATGGGTGCGCGTTATACACCGGTGCGCGCTATACGCCAAATTTTACGGTATCTCTCTGTAACTTTTTACGACATTTATGGAGACATTTAGTTTATAATTTTATATAACAGGTTCAAATTAACTGAGATAAAAATCAATACCTGGAGTACATTCACAATTTTGTAGAAAATAAAGTCTCTTTATTTTAGATGCAACTATTTTTAAAGGAATGTAAAAATAAAGTGGATTAACCATTGCTAGCAGGTTCATCTTGTAGTAAAACTTAAACTTGTTTGTACAGATTACCATCACAGCTCTCTCGCTGAGCATCCCGCGATTTCCACGGGCAACGTTGGTGTAGCAAAATTTGTGCAACCCGTGATTTCGGCGGGAATGCTTTTTTTCCGACTATTTAGCTGTGTGCAAACGCTGCTGTTCCTGTTTAGGGTTTCATTTATGCTTTTATGTTCATATTTTAATGATCTAATTCTGCATTTTTAAATAAAAACTGTTTTAAACAAAAAAAAATTTTTTTTGTATATTTTTACTTTAAAATGTAGATTTAATATGTAGATCTGAAATACATAATACTCAATTTTCGCACCTATTTTAAAAAAAATAATTACGCAACGAAAGGGTTAAAACTAATATGCAATTATCATTTAATACTAATTCAATACTATTTTTAAATTTGAGAAGTATGGAAACATTAGGTTCATAATAATATTTAATATCTATAGTGATAATTTTTTTCTGTAATGGGGCTGTGCATTCGTATTTCTACTTTTGAAGATCTAGTACATTCCCCAGGAGCTGGTATCACTTTTTAGTGGGGCACCATTTAGGCGATACCAATTACCGCAAGTAATTTTGACGCCCAGTTTCTTCCCCAGAGGGAGGCACCTGAGTTCTGCCGATGCGAAAATTGTACTTAGGAAATTTTTTAATTTTGCCGAGGGTATCCAAGCCAAACGGCCACTCAACGGATCTTTTTCATGCCGTATAATCATACGATATAGCCGCTGTTGATATTCTGCAACAGGAAACTCCACCGACTAGGGCCGGGGTTGAATCCGCTACCTTGGAAACAGAAGGCCAGAGATAGGCCAACTACGCCAACCAGCTGGCCTCTATAGTGATAAATAAATTCTCGAATTATAGCTATTATGAATAGAGTTAATATTTCTATCTGAAAAAAAAAACGAGTTATTTACTATTTTTTATAACATTAATACGAAAATAAATGAAATGGTCTGTAAAACATTTTATAATATTTTACCATAATATGGTGATTTAGGTTTCAAAGTCATTTGTAAGAGCAGAAAATTTAATGAGACTTTTATGGATTTAAGGAGTTAGGGTTGTGTAATGTGTAGAGGTTGTAAATTTTCTAAACATCTTTAATCAGAATCGTCATATGTGTACTTCTTGTAGAAAACAAACGTTAGTTGTAGCTTTGTTTTGAAAGTGCTTGATGAAATCCTTAATTAATTGCAAAATTCTTAATATTAAAATATGAATTTTAATTTAAGTTTCCTTAACTTACCTAAGCTAATGGGTGTATCGAAGACGAACCCTCTTAAATCTGAAGGATGATCAAAGGACGTTGATGGCTTTTGAGATGAAATCTTAATTTTCCGAACTGTCAATCTATCCTAATAAGGACTCAGAAATCCTCTTCAATTTTATCGTGGAACAATACCCACTTCCCGATAAGTGGATCTTGATATGAAAGATTGATGGAAAATGAAGGAGAACCGACGCCTTATTGACTACCTCTCTTTGTAATGGTCAAACTCTGAAATAATAATTTAGTTGTGATCAGAAATTTTAATCGCTTTTTTTTCTATATACATATTCTTCACATCCTCTAATTTTAATCGCAATCGGACAACTCCTTCTCGTTGAGTCATTTTTTTTGTAATAGTATATATGTTCCCGTTAAAGTGTGAAATCCGTTATTTCCTAGAATATCCAGGTATTTCCTGAAATAACTAGAGAAGTCTGTTAAAGTATATAAAATTATTGAACTCTACGATTTAATTATGCATTCCATAGAGAGAGAGAGAATAACAATTACTTGATCGTTAAGGTATGAGCACTCGAAAGTTCTTTGAACTGGTTGTAGTTGCTTTATTCTCTTTTGAATTCCAGTTCAAAGTGTCATCACACCAATCCTTGCTCTAATAAACCGTGAAAAGTAGAAAATGAAGGTATTTCATAAAATTTAAATTAATATTCTCTTATAATTTCACTTGAAAATGTTTATGCAATGCATTTATGAAGCAATAGTTTTTCTTCCCAGAATATATTTTTTCGATAATATTTAAATATAACTATTTCTGCAACATATTCTTTTTTTTCCCTTTCTTTTTTTCCCCTTTTTACCAATGTTAGCAATATGAGCAATAATAAATTATAACATCTGCTTTTCCTTATCATTCATCATTTAATCATCCGTAATAAGGATAAAATGTATTTTTCGAGAGATTTTAGCTATTTAAGATCAATTAATTTATAATATAACTTTGAAATTGTTTATTTTTGAACTCAACGGTTGGTTATTTCATAGAATAACTAGGTAAAGTATGAAATTTTTTATCTATTATATACTTTTACAGACTTGTCTAGTTATTTTATTAAATACCTAGTTATTCTATGAAGTAACTGAATTATACACTTTAATGGTAACATATACATCCAGAAGGAAAGTAACTCACTCATTCATCACATCTCAGAAACTATTGCACCTACAGACTTTAAAATTGGCTGTCACGTTTTGTTTGTTTATTAGAGACCTGCTCTAAGGATTTTTCAAACATTTATTTCTAAGAGGGTTGCAGGAGCGTTATGGACAAAATTTCCCACTTTTTGAACTATCACACCTACAGACCTGAAAACAAAGCAGGTTTTATTCTGATTTTCTTTTTTGGATCTCTTAAGAACGTGTTTTTCAGAAATTGACTCCCAAGGGGAGGTACTGGGAGTTAAGGGGTCTCTATAGATAAAAATCTCCTTTTTTGAACTATTTTGCTTACATACAGGAAATTCGAAAAGCATGTTTCTTTTGCTAAGTAGAAATGCACATAAAATGGGTTTTGTGGCTTTACAGTCCGAGGAAGGAGGAGGTTGCAGTGGCGTAAAATATAAATATACTTAAGTTTAAGAAATCCAAGTTTAATCTTTTTTTATTCAAAAGGAGAGAGTTTAATATTGTTTTCAATGCAACTGAAAGTTTAATACTTGGACTTGGAGAACACAATAACGTAAAAACAATATATAATAGTACAACATCTTGAAATACCCAGTGATGCGAGTGGTTAATGGCTAGTGTATTTATAAATTGCTGAATATATTCCAAAAATTGATAGATTAATTTATAATAAGCAGTAATATTTAAATAAATTATTCCTATTTACTCAGTAACGTAAAAGAATTTATATGTTGTGACATCTCACGCGTTCTTCCTCTAACATAACCTCTGTGTTCTTTGACGGCCACGATTAATGGCAAATCTTTTCCAACCCAAATTCAAGAAGTGAAACGAAGCATAGATGCAAATAAGATAACCTTTAAAAGGATAGAAGTTTTAGTGGGCGTAATGGCAATTTAGAGAAAGTTCAGTTCAGAGAAGATAGAAGTGTTGATTGACGGCTTATCTAGAATCCCGTAAAGCTCGCCATCTTAATCAAGGTACATACCATTGTACGACCCTTAGGAGAAATATTTGAAGTAGATTGGACGTTGAGTATTCAACCAAGGTAGGAAGATTATATTCTGAACTCGAATATATTATTGAGATTGAGATTAGACGGATATAATATAATTATATTGATAAGTGATCTAATTGCGCGATCTGTGTTAATTAAGACTACGTGTTTTGGTTTATTCTCACTTAATATAAGTTTGTTCGATATCTAAGTAATCTAAGTTAAATTCTTAATAAAAGTCATATTAAGAATTCTAAAATGTCTCATCATTTCGAGAATCCCACACCTCTAACTTACGCTGAAACCCCACGATATGGTCATCGAAGGACGGCCATGTCGCAATGTGTCATAAGGTATTGGCTAAAATTAAAATGAATTCGGTAACAATTGACATGAACTTATTGAAAAAAATCCTTTTTACTATACGATTAAATTTTTAATAGCAAATTCTTCACACATTATCTACGAATTTATGTATTAGAAATATCTGGAAATAAAAATTTTTCTTCTCTGAAGATTTATAGTTTATTAATATGTATAACGAAATAACGAACTTTTACATTCCAGAACGGTATAAGACATGTGGTTTCGAAATGAGTGTATTTGCTAAACTCTAGAGGAATTCTGTTTTGAACATTGAAGGAGGTCTTTATTTATTCATTTTAGTCTGGTAATGTGATTTTTTAAAATACAAATCCCGTTGTAATAATTCTTGGGAAGAATTATATTGCAGTGTTATTTTTATTTTAAAATGCATTAGCAGACTGAAGAGTTATAGTATTAGGTATCTAGGAGTTAAACTTGATTCTTTTACACTAAATCCCTTATTAATGCAGAATTTATGTAAATAAACCATATAAAACTAATACATTAAATAGAAGAAAATGGATAGCGAAAATATTACACAAAAATTTGAGATATTATTCATTTAAGTTGAAAAATATTACTTTACTTTGATTAAATTTAAAATTATTCAAAAGATATGAAATGCAAATAATCAAAGAAAAAAAGTAAAGTTTTGGTGAAATAAACCTATTTGATTTTATATACTGATAAAAAAGTATTTACATTTTAATAAGATTAAAATACCTTTTCGTTAAACGATCGTATTTATTGCATTTTTTATGTGCTAGATCAGGGGTTGTAACCTATGGCACGCGGTACAATTCTCAGTGACACACACTCTGCACTAATCTACAAATTTGTCAATTTTTGAGTGATGAATTTGTATAATGAACCTTAGTTGATAAACATCTTTAGGATTATGGACATTTACGGAATTATACGAAAAAACCGGAACCTTAACTTTAAAGATAAATTTTTAGCCATTTTGTAAAATTACTGGAGGGATCAAATTGTTTGAAGAGAGAAAATTGCATGTATAATTTTCAACTTCACAAAGAAATTGCTTTTAGCAAATGAATGCCCAGAATCGTATCAAATTGATAGTCACAAATTATACTCTGATTGTGCGATATGAAAGTAGAGCCTGGGCAAGCATCAGGTTCATCTTAAAAAATTTTTATGATCTTTTTATTTAGCTATAATGAGTAAAGATACTTTTATTTTATGTTGTCTATTTTTTATTTTAATAAATATGTTTAAAAATACATAATATACTATATACAATTTGATTTTTATTTTTGAAGAAATAGTTATATTTTAAGCTGTTTTTTTATGTTAAGAAATATCTTTAAATGGTGCAAAATTAATGTAAAATAAAACTGTATGTTACTGACCGCTATTTCCTAACTCTGTGTGCATTACCACGGGAATCGAATTTCTTAAAAAATGTCCTAATGTGTGACAAGCTGAATCATATTAGTAGATTGGTTCGGCATGTCACAGCTAAAAGGTTGCTAACCCTGCTCTAGATTTGCTTCCCAAACAAAGTTAGCAAACCGACAAATCCCTTTCGCCCAAATCGCTATCAAGATCAAGTGGTAAGCGTTTACAGACGTTTAATGTTATGGAACATATTCAGCACTTGCATAGTAATGAAATAGTTTTCTATGGAATGGAAAAAAAAATTGATGAAATCCGAAGCAGTGAGAAATTATTGCAGTACCGTAATGACTTTGGTCCAAAACATACCAATTAGAAAGACAAATCAAGAGAAATATTTTAAAAGTTGTAACATAAACATGATAAACTAAAAACTTCAACTTCACAATATAATCTGATTCTACACTCCTCAAAAGTAAAATTGCAGCAAAAAGAGATAATGCACGTAGTGTCGAGCTAATTTCAGGAGTGATAGTGGTGAGATGGATATGCAAATGATAAAATTTGCTCACGCATCTCATTATTTGGTAGTAATATTAAGGCTGTAAAAGTCAGCAACTTCCCCTTCTCAAAAAAATATCTGAGGTTTCGGGTAGTGATTGCGACCTTCTAATTTAACGGTCTAATGTCTCTGAGACGTCGGTGAGCTAGGAATGGCGATCTGATATCGATTAATCCTGTGTTTTTCAAACTGTAGGGCGCGCCCTCCTAGGGAGGGGGCGTGATAACCCTACAAGGGGGGCGCGAATATATCGAGAAGTCGAAAACAAAAGATTATTTTTTTTTAAAAAAATAATAATTTACTGAAAGGAAGCAAAACAAAATACATTCTGACATCATAAAATACAGATTTACACTGATATAATACACTTATAAATGCATCAGTACTGCACAATGTGTTTCATAATTAATTTAACAGTGCTAAGTTAAGAACAAGTTTAATAATTGCCTGTGTTCCTATGGGAATACCATAAAATTATATGCAAAATTTATAATACTTATCTTGACAACTTGTACGATTTATAATTAAAGTCGTATTGTATCTTTACGTCAAAGTGTATTATTATTGAATTCGATACATGTTATTGTATGGAGGGGGGCGCGATGAAAATTATGATTGAAAATTGATGGCAAGTATAGAAAGTTTGAGAAGCACTGAAGTAATCGAATAATCGATTTCTCAGGCAAAACAAAAAAATCGATTTTTTAAATCGATATGTAGCACTGAATCGATATTTTATCCTAGAAAATCAACATTCGATTTTTTCTGTTTTAGTAAAAACCATAAAATTATTTACAATTATTTGAATGTACTACCTTTAAAACTCATAATATTATGGTGTTGGCGTTTAAGGGGTTAATTTACTGTCAAGAACAAAAAAACTCTATTTATCATCGTGTTCACTCTATAGCCAGGATGTATATGAGTATCGTGAGATCATCAGTTCCTTAGGAGCGCCTTTTTTCGATTGCCGGCAACATCGCAAGAGATGAGCGAAACCGCTTGGATCCCAGTAGACTTGACAGACTGCTGTTTTTAAAAAGCTTTAATATCAAGCATTGAGAACTATAAGCCATATTATTTATTTTTAATTTTTTTAATGTAACAAATATATTTAGGAAATAAATGTCTTCTTTTATACCTGGTATTTTGATATGGTAATAAAAATAATTGTAATTGTCGAATTCACTAATCTAAAAAACTCCCTGATTTTACAGATAAGCGATATTTTATTATGGTATCTTTCTTGTTTTTCCTAAAATGGATTTATATTTACATTATAAATGCATACTTGAAAAAAAATCGATTTTTTATAAATCAATCTTTCAGGCATCGATTTTTTGTGAATCGATTCATCAGGTTACGATTCGAATCAATTGAAAAATCGATTTTTTTCGGGAAGAATCGCCATCCCTACGGTGAGCTCAATATCATCAGTGTTAGCAACCATGGTCTCCACATCATATAATGTCAATACTATAATTGCTATAGTACATTATTGTAAGTTCTCGAAGAAAAATATCGCTACGATTTCCTGGACTGGAATCGTTGCGTGAGAAGACTTAATAATAACCAACGGAACGAAATACTCAACTTATCATGAAGCTGTGTGAGATGAATGTTTATCAAAATCTGAGTACTTTATCAATGAGGTTTTGGACGATGTAGCTTTTGTGATGAATTTAACCAAAGAGGAGTGACAAGAGCGACTGTTGCAAAAAAGAACAAATAAAAAGAACTACATAATGTATGTAAATTAAAGTTTTTCAATTTGAGCAATGAGTATGAATTGTTGTATAATTTGTACAATAGGTGTTAGTCCACCGTGAGCTCGAGAGGGAGTATCTCTTCTCTAATTTTTATAAAATAAGGACAAATCACAAAATTAATATTTATCTGTTATCGCTAACATATTTTAGCTGTTTCATTATACGAGACGATTTTAGGAGGTCCTGCACGTCCATAGAAGCCCATGTTAAATTGCGTAAGTTTATGTATTGTTTCCTCAGAAACTACTTACTTCTCATGGATAACATCTTTACAGTAAGTTATGTGTACTATCAATAACACTTTGATGAAAGGGTTTTGTCTTTTTATTAAAATATAAATTAGTCATGATTTTTTTAGAAATTGTCCAATTTTTTCTCTAAAATTTAGTTTTAAAAAGTCATACCTAAAAATATTTGTTAGATATATTTCACTGAAAATTTGAGGCTTATATCATAAGTAGTTTTTGAGAAATAGGTACATAAAGTGAAAAATATTACATTTAGAGAAAACATGCTTTAAAATAAAAAACTGTAATTTTTTGAGCATTTACTTTTTTAGTACTTTCCAGAAGCATACGAAGCATTTTTTTACTCTCTGCTCATGCAAAAAAAAAAAAAAGACTCGTTTAATTTTTTTCATTATTTTTAACAGTTTTGCCTTTTATTTTTGGGGATCTCAAGATGCTTTCGTTGTGCTACACGAATCCTACGTGTATCTAGTTTTTTGAAGCATGACACACATTCATAACTTCTTTCAAAATCACGATGTCTTAAGATCACTAATTTTGCAACATGACTACATATGCAACAGCCCTATTTACCCTTAATTTTTAGAGTTTTTAATTTCACAATTGTAGATCTTGGAATCACTGACCATTATTGTGCTATTATTTGATTCATTTGGGATTTGAGTATCTTTATGTAAACATTTTCTTAATAACATGGGATCACAAAGATCTCTAAAAATATGCTCCTTTTAATCATCATGGTATATAGCTCGTGTGTATGTGTTAATGATCATAATGCATTCGTAATTCAGCATCTGACTTTTGAAACTTGCAACATACATTTATACCTGCAGGACACAGTCCATGTTGAGGGCTCTTGTTTTAAGGCAGAAGGGGATTTATTTTCCTCTTCTGTCTTAAAACTAGAGCCCAAACAGCAGTTTTCATGCTGTGTAGATCATTTGAAATTAATACTAAAAGCTGTACTATAATATCTTTGAATTTTTCCTCACTTAACTGTTGTTTTCCCTGTTTTGTTTTTAAGGTCTAAAAGACGTATGCCCATACACTTTTGGATAAGCACAATACACTCTAGTTTTCCACTTGAACATAATATGGATTCGCGCTCTCTCATTAGAAACTTATGCAAGGGGAAACACAGGTGCTCCTAGCAGAACTCATTTGATGCATGTCAATTAGTAGATTCATTAAAAAATAAATATAAATACTTTTAAGTATTGTATTTCCTCATATTATATATCCTTTTAAACAGAAATATTAGAACTTTTAGAAATCATAAAAAAGTGAAATCGAGAAATTTTCAAAAATTAAGTTGCCGGACTGTTTTAAATATTTGTTTCATGAATACGCTACTTCATTTGTTATTCATTTTTTGTAACGTGTAAGAATAATTGGATATTTGAAAATAAATTGTACTAAAAGTAAAGTAAAATTTTTCTGAATTTTATTGGTTTTACTTTTATAGTCTGAATAAATTACTTCATAATGAAAAAGAATTACATTGTGAATTTCATTGGAATTAGAGTATTTCATATTGGGAGTAACTTCTAACCAGTTTTTTTTTTTGCTGCTGTTTCATTGAAAAAGCATGTAATTTCCCATTAGTCCAAAATGTTTGAAAAAATCAATCAAATGCGATAAGTAAAAAAGTAATTAGGTAATTTTAAACAAAACGAGCAGATTACCGTATTGATCCGAAATTTAATACCCTCGAAGTTGTCTTAGTTCCGAAGTGTTTCATTTCTTTTTCTCTCGTTAAATTCTCATTTAGGACCACTTAAGCGAAGAACCTTTATCCTTGAAAGAATTTTTTTCGGGAAAATAACGAGATTTACATTCTATCAGATTTTTTAAAAAAACTATTTTTATATATTCCTTTTATTATGGTATAAATTATATTTCAAACATAATGGTATATATGAATGACATACAAACTGTAATTTCTATAAACAACATATATGGTTATTGCTCGCGTCGTCTTGTGACGATGTTCGGAATTTTATTTTGAAATGAAATTTTATTTTGGAAATTTTGTATTGAGAAAATTTGATAGTAAGAACCTGAAATAGCTGCGATTCTGTAAAAGTATTCTTTTTATTCCTAAATTTTATATTCATCAGCTGTAGGCTTAAAGGCTTATAGATAACACGCCCGTCTCACAAGCCTTAGATTGCGGGTTCGATCAAGGCTGGAGTAGACAGATTCTTTGGATGCGAAATCCTAGGCACGCATGTCATATGATTATGTGGCATGTAAAAATTCCCTTGAGTTTAAATTTGGCTTTGAACTCTCAGCAAAATTAAATAATGATACTATTTAGTATGTAACGATAGTTTGAACTGAATAAATTCTAGTGTCAAAAGTTTGTTAAAGAGAGCCGCGTCTAGATGATGCCACCAATGAAATGGGTCTCGAACTTGGGGACTTGCCGTGTTTGCAAAGGCTATACTGCCTTGAAAGACCATTTAAAAGAAAAATCTTTATCAGCTTCCTCTATTGCTAAAAATATCGATGCTTCCAAATGCAGATGAAATACAAAACTCATAGATTAGTTTAATTTTATTTAATTTATGTTGCTATCTAAGGATACACGAAGATTATTTGCCTAATAATTTTGAATTACAGCCAAGTGATACTGCCAAGTGTTTTTACCCTTTCACTATTGATCTGTGCATCCCCCTTCAATATAACCCAATCTTCATAAAATAAGGTTTCTTTTACACTTCTTTGTCTCTTATTCCTTGTTTTATCACATTATTTGTTTTATTTATTGTTTATATAGAATTATATTTGTTGTTTCATAATTTATAGTCAATGTCCTAAATAATACATACAGTAGGGTCTCTATTTTGTGAATTTTTACCTAGAACTTAGAACCTGTTATTTTGAATGACAACGAATTTGAAGAATTTTCCACATAACAAACTGTTTTCCGGTTCAGGGACTTAATTAAATAGATGTCCGACTGTATATTAATATTTGTGCTTCTTTTTTTCGATTAAAGTCCAAACAATTTTGCACCAAATATATCATAATCGATTTCCAATTATGTATAATTCTACTTAACATGTTTAAAACACTCAACTTTTATATGACTATTTTATATGACACTCAACTATTCATTGTTCACACATCTGCTGTAAGATTGATTAATAAATTTATTTTGGAAGAGCTGCGCGTGCGCACGTGTCCCGTTTTATTAAATTGCTTTCTTTTTAAAAATCTGGCTCCTGTATAAACGTGAATCAACCTTTTTCTGAATCAAAGTAAGTTTATTAGCGATAACAAATGATATAAATAATTACTGATTAATACATTAGTGTTTGCCATCGAAAAGTAAATTATTTTTTAAGCGTGACCACATTACGACGAGTCAGCAATCATTCATTAAGTACAAATAATCCAACTCTGGACTAATATGATTTTTTCCTTTGTATAGGCATTTTCTAACTACTAAATTATATACAGTTCTATTTCTATGCATATGTATTTTAAAAACAGAAACAGTGAGAGCGATTCTCGTGCGTTGGTACATACCAGATCTCAAGCAGCCTAATCATTCAATCTTAGGGGCTTCCGCGCGCTCGCGTTCCTACGCTAGAAAGAAACCGCACAAGAACTCGGTCTGGTAGTGCCCTCTAGCATCTGTTACATTAAAATATACTAATATATTACCCTTGGTAACATAAATATATAGTATTAATTCATGAAAACCGATCTTTCTATCCAGTAGATAATCGAGCAATGAACAGAAGGCAAATTAAATTAAAAGAAACACAGTTTTGAAAAAAAAACTCTTATAGATTAATATTTGTTCAAATTGATATTGTGACATATTCTTGGATGTGTTAGTTTAAGGAAAATGACAATAAACATGCTGTGAAACAAATGATTCTGTACAGATACAATTATTGTTCATGATACGAATTTAAACTTTACAGCAGTTGTGCTTGTAATAAAACTAAAAAGAAGAATATAGCGTAAAATAATAATATTATTAAATTTAAACTATTGAAAATTGAATATTATTAAACTTTTAACAAATTATACACACACACACACATATATATATATAGATAGCTATAGAACCTAAGTATAACTATTCAAGATAGGAAATATTAGGCTCAGTAGTACCTGGCCTTAGGAACCAAGATTGCAGGTTTAAACAAGTCTTAGGGCTAGCCAACCTTCACCTGTAATTTGCCTAAACCACTGAGCCAAAGTATATATATATATATATATATATATATATATATATATAATGTAGAAATACGATTAACGAATCGGAGTAATATTTAATTATTAAATTTTGGTATGTTTAACTAATTCCAATCCTGAAGTAAACAGAATAACCTCATATATATATTACAGAAATAAAATATATCGCCATAATGACAACATATAATTTTTTAATAAAACCCTTTTTTTTTATGAGGATATCTAATTACTGTACGATTTTCTAAGCTGTGAATAAATTATTCGGACAAAGTTTCTTTCTTTGAGAACTAAAATTATATTCTTAAAAAAAGTTACAAAATAATCAAATAAGACTAACTAATTAAAGTTTTGTATCCTTTTAATTTAGATATTAATCTTCTAAGTACATATCTTATATATTTTTATCTTAATTTTCTTACTAATAGTTAATATTGATTATAACAAAAACTTGCTTTCACTTTAAGATAAATATACATAGCTAAATTTAGAATATTTTTTGGAGAAACTCTATCCGCGTAAATTGATTACTAAATATGGAAATAAGGAACCTAAAAGTATTCCCGTGAACTCTTTTGTATATTAAAAAAGATATTTCATTTAAAATGTCATAGAAAAGCCTTCAACATATTAAAACAAGAGAACTTTTTTAATTTCAAACAACATAACGCGTTGCATAAGATTCCCCTCTTCAAACGGAAACAAAATATACACAAAAATCAAAAGACAAACATTGTTTCCCTTTTCTTTTGTTAAGTAATTCCTCAAGAAACTTTTCAGACTGATAGTTTTTGTTTCCACTTTTTCCCAAAGAACAACTTGGAATCTCTTGGAAAGAAGAAGCATTTTTTAAAAATAGAATAATTAATAAAAACCCTTGATTTTTTACCCTTGATTTTTTTGAATAAAAACCCAAGAGTTTTTGTAGGTGCACTATTATGTTGCCTTTTAATATCATCTTTTTATTTATTTTAATGAGAAAAAGTTCCACATTTCAAATAAAATATTTCTTCCAATATGTATTACAATTGATAAATAGACGAAAGGAATAATATTATAATTAGAAAAAAATTTGTGTGTAAACATAATAAAATTCTATTATGCGTATACTTTTAGACAATTAATTTATTTTACTGACTACTATTTAAGTAAACTCTTTAGAATACAATAAAAATATTAAAAAAATATTTATGATTAATAAATTGATTAATAAGCTTAATATTGGTTTTAGCTTTGTTAATAACTTTTGCTAATGAGTTTTTAACAAAGTTTTTCTGGTTTATAAGATAATTTCTTAGTTAATTTAGAGGAATATAAATCGGTATAAATCTAAAGAGATTGCAATTTCATTAAATACTCTATTGTGTAATCATGGTATGATTGACGTGTAAAATATTTTTGGACTCAGATTCCACATGTGGGCGTGGAGTGAATTTAAAAATTGAGGTGCCAACCTCGTCATCTGACTGTATAAAAATTTGAAGTATATCGGTCGTGTGTGGGGTTAGTAGACCTTTTTATCTGGAAAAAAAATCTTAAAATCCTTCACAATTGTAATGATAACCAAAAAACTTCACGACACCAATAGCAAGTTTATGCAAGTAGTTATATTTCAAAATTTCTCAAAGTTGTTTTTTTTTCAAATTATCAAATATTCTTTCTCTTTCCATATAAAAAAGGTTTTTCGTGATGCTGTAATAAATTTATCTATACATGAGGTACAGTTAGCAAAAATGGGTCGTAAAAAGTTTAATTTAACTAAAGAGAAGTACCAAGAATGATTTGCACCCTACCTTCCAGAACATTCTAGAAAAGTCCGCTTACGTCATCAATCGTGATGTTATAGATTTCTCCAGTAATTTCCAGAAGCATTCATATGGTTTCCAGGTGGCTAAATTTGGTGGTCAAAAATGATGCTAACTTGACTGTATTGCCAATACGTCTCCGTTTCCACTGAAGCACCATTATAATGTAACGGACGGCGCGCGCGCTCGTTGTTTGCTTACAATATATTGAAGAAAGAACTACATAATGCATGAATATTACAGCTTTATATTTAACTCAATGAGTATGAACAGTTGTATAGCTTGTACAAAAGGGGTTGATCCACTGTTAGTTAAATTAAACGGAACTTTAGAAACAGATAGATAAATTTTTCTCCTAAACGAGTAATGAGTTTTAAAATGAAAATGATAGAGTTATTAAATTATTAAGGATAAATAAATGGTAAAAAATATTTTCTTATAGATTAAAGTTTTGTTACGTATAGAAATATAAAAGATGCCACAGTAGAAAATCATCTGCATATTATCGTCTTCAAGACAGTTTTAAAATGTCAAGTAAGAACCACAGACGATCTACAATTATACAAAATCAACAGCATTGGAACAACAAAATGGCGCGATAATAGTCCAGAACTCGATCCATGACAATCTTCTGTTCTTGTTCATTTTTTTTTCTTTTTTTCCGTTTCTAACCCTTTCAGATAGATTTTTATACGAATATTAAGAAGAATCAAACACATTTTTTACAACGGCAAAAAAATTGTAGAACTTTACAATGTTTTTTTCACTTGATGCCGTAATGTATTTTAAGTTATTTTGCTTATTGCAGTGCTTCTCAAACTTTCAACTTTTGCGACCCAATATTCAATCACAATTTTCATCGCGCTTACTCCCCCATACATAAAAATGTTATAATTCCTTAATACTATACTTTTACGCTAAGGCTACAATACTACTATAACCTCTTTAAGTACTACCGGCGTATATAAACGTCTCGCTCAACCAAAGCATTAATTGTCCCGGACATATATACATATATGTCTTTCCAAAGTAAGATCTTTTCTGTGCCCTGCCATACACAAAATTATTCCGAAGGCTTTAGAATGCATTAAAAGGACCTTGACAGTATTTGCGATGGATTTACTTTTTTCAGAGCATTTTCTTATTTATTCCTTATATCCCTTCCCCCAATACATCACACACGCGTGTCTACTTGGAAAACGATGGCATTGGGGAGCGAATCGCATAACTTTTAATCGGCATTTAAGGGATTAATTATGAACCATACAAACTATCAAGACAAGCGTTATAATTTTTGTATATAACTTTGTGTATGACAAGCCTATGGGCAGTGGCGTAACGGAGAACATTCGAAACCCCCTGCAAAGTCAGGTATTGGGCCCCAAGTTAGATTTTACAAAGGATAGGTACTTGGTGGCAATCAGGCTTTGGACCCCCTAGAACCCTGAGTTCCCCACGATGCGTGGGTGTACGTTATGCCACTGCCCCTGAGGTCACTGTTAATTATTAAACTTGTTCTTAACTTACTATTGTTAAATTACACGTAAAATACGTTGTTCAGTACTGATACATTTATAAGTGTATTATATCAGTGTAAATGTGTGTTTTATTTTTATTACGTCAGAATACATTTTGTTTGTTTACTCTCAGTAAATTAATATTTTTTAAGAATGTTCTTTTGTTTCCGACTTTTCAATATGCTCGTACCCCCTCATAGAGTTATCACGCCCCCTTAGGGTGTGCACCTCACAGTTTGAGAAATTCTGGCTTATTGTATTTGTTTAATTTTTTACATGAAATTAATACACTTTAATTCTGTTGCTGTAGATGTCTTTATTTTTAATTGGGAATTTCATATCTTACTGAACAAATAAATATATTATTGTTATAAATAAACTTATTTATTTTTATTCATAGACTTAAATTCTATTTATCACGCATTTAATAAATATTCTAAAAATTAGAAATATTGTTAAACACATAGAATAAAGTATCCGATTCTGAAAAATAACGTTATTTGTTGGTAGAGGAGAGTTTTAAATGTGAATTATAAATAAGGAAATATATGAATTAATGCATAACTTTTTTTTTATTCTGATAAAATTCTAGAAATTCTTTTTTGCCGAATTTCTGGGCTTAGCAAGTAGCTTCATTAATGTATTTCCCTTGCGGCTTTCTTGCCCCGATGACATTTTTAATACTTCAGTTAATTTTTGCAATTCGAAAGAAAGACGAAAATTCGTTTCCGCATAAGTACTTCCTCCATTTTTCTCAATTAAATTAATAGTAACAAGGTTTAAGGCTATTCAGGATTGTCAGAATAAATTACATGATAGAACACTTGACTAAACTTACTTGCAAGTTTTGTATTTTATAAAAATAGGATTTTTCCCCTTGTCTTGGTTTATATTTTAACAAGAGGAAAATAAAACTGAAACGAGTTACTAGATTAATCTTGACAGAATAAATTTATTAGCGGTTAGTTAAAAGTAATCTTAAATATTATACTAAGGGTTAAAAGTTTTAATTAAAACATGCGATTAATTTAAATTTAAGATGAAACTTGATGATACAACTTTAAAAAATGAGATTATGAATGCAAGATAATGTAATTAAAACAATGTTTTTTTTTCATTTGTATTGTCAACAACTTAAAGCTGATTTAGAATTATACGCCAAAAAATACATTTTTATACTTGCAATATAGAACATATTTTTTTTTAACAGAAAGAGTTTGCAATTGCGCTTAAGTTCTTAATGTTGATGCAACAAAATGAAAGGAATATGACAATGTAGAATGTTTTTAAAACATAATGTGTAGATATATTGAGGGAGAAAGGAAACTTTTTTAAATAGTAAGTCTTGTTAATAAATGTTCAGGATAAAAGAGTAATACCTAAGACAAAATTTGTTAATTAACATTCCTTTGGCATTTTAAATTTGTTCCGAAGAGAAATAAGTAAGTTGGAGCTTAAAATGAAAGAATCAGAGATCTAAATGAGATGTTTATAAAAACAAATTATGTGGAATGATAAAACAAAACCAATTTCCCCAAAATGTTAAGTTTACACAAGAAAGCAATATTCTTATGCTTGTGAGGTTGGCATTTAATATATACACTGCTATACTTTTACAACTTTCTTTTTGAAACTAATTTTATTATAATCTAACTATTTAAATAAATGAATAGTGTATAATATGAATTTTAATCGCATTAATAAGCATTTTCATAAATATTACACTTTTTCATGAGTAAATAAATTTTTTTAACAAAACAAAACAAATACAATGCATGGTACAATTTCGTTTTAAAAAAATCTAGTATTCCAAAAGATTTTTTTAGTTGTGAAATTTTTACATGATTTATCAAAATATATAAGAATTGCAGAAATTTCTTATATGCTGTGAAAAATTTATTGTAATTTTAATCCTCGTGACTTTCAAACAAAATTTTGAATCGTAAAAAAATCATTTTGAAGAATAAATTAAAATAATGAAAATGAAGAACCTTTAAGAGAGAGAGAATTACTAAATTACTTGATACAAGAAAAGACACTGAATAACAAAAAAAAAATCTAATTTGATTGATTTTGCTGCTAATAGCAAATATAAGTAAGGTGATCCGAATGTTCAGAGACAAGGTGTAGAAAAAACCTTAACCTGAATAGTTCACAGCGTCGCCCAACCGGTATACTGGTTAGCGACGCTGACTGCGGTGCCGTAGGGACTGGGTTCGAATCCCGGAGAAGACACGGATGTTTATAAACGCATAGTGCTTTTGCGGCATGGGGGTACTCTAAACAGGCGTCGAGCCGCAAGTCCTCTCATGTGGTTGGTGGAAGGGGAAGACAAGTGGGAGGCCTCGGATCACCCACAGAGTGTTCTCCCTCTAAATTGGGGTGGAACTGAGCCAAATCGCACTGTCACCTGCATGGTGCTCAAAGCTACGGCTAACGACAGGCGTCATTTAGCCCTTTGCCATGAAGAATTTCATGGGACTTGATCTGGCCTTTGCCGATCAGGTGGCATTAGTAAAAACAACAGTTAGAAGCACATCCACCTTCAAAGTAGTCCCCTTTGGCAACGATACACTTCTGCCAACGTTTGTATAACTTCTGGAAGCCCTTTTCGCAACCTTCCGGAAAGCATTCTGCGTCCGTGACACAAAACGGCGTTCTTTTAAATGTTTTTCATTGATGAAAACAGATAAAAGAGTCACACGGAGCTAAGTTTAGTGAATTGGAAGAGGGGAAGCACGCCAGTGCGAGTTTTGGAAAAGAACTCTTTTACCTATTGGGACCAATGTGCTAGTCATGGCGATAGATGTGCTGGCGTTGGCATGCGGAAGATACCAGTCGTTACTGTTCCAGAACTGAGGCCGTTTATTACGAATGGATTCTCTCAAACGACGTCTTCGAGAAGTGCGTAGTCTCAGCGATTTGTGCAAGTGTTTGGTGACGATCATTTTGAACACATTCAGATACAACGCAACATTTGAAGCGTTCCATGAAGTCAAAGGTCGTCCAACGCGCTCATTGTGTTTGATGGATTCTCGAAGCCTCTTTAAAACGCCGATGCCATTTGTAAAACTCGGATCTCGCCATG
>BMAV01026722.1:69337-88210 GCA_019973955.1 Trichonephila inaurata madagascariensis | reverse complement strand
AAATATATATATATATATATACAGTGGTGGACACTTTTTAAAATTATTATATTTTTAAGTTTGCAGGCTTATAGAAGATGTTCTGTTGTACAAAATGCAAAGTCTTTTACATTATTTTAAAGAGAATTTAATACTGAATTCTAGAAACGAAATTCAAATATTTACGACGCAAAAAGTGTTATGCTGCAATAACTATCATCATACATTAGATAATGATGATAGCAGTGAGTTATCGGTGCTTAGTGCTGTAGCCTTTATTTTTTTATTACACCTCCTTTTTCATGTTTCATTGAGCTGAAAATAGTTTTAAGTTCATTATTACATGATGCCAGGAAACAATTATATCCTCAATTAGTTCCTTTTTATTTCATGATTGCCTCATTTGGACAAGAGTTTTCAAACGATGCCACAAGTGTTCGATAGGATAGAGGTCAGGATTGCTTACTGGCCAGGACAACAATGATATTTAGTCAAGAAGCCATGGCATCAAATATAAAAGAATGGACACCTAGAAAGAGATGTGTGACGAGAAAGTCGTCTTTCCTATGTTAAAATTACATAACAGGTGGGTGATTTAGTGACTACATCTGGAGACTGAAAATTTTGTTAAAGATATCAGGAGACGAATTTAAAAAATACAAAGCAGGAAAATACCGAAAAAGGTGCACCCCATCTGTTGATGACAGAAGAACAAAAATACTATAATTCCAAGATAAAAGAATGTCATCAAGGCCATCAGAAGTTATCTGAATGATGCTGGTGATTCTGTCAATTCATAAACAATCAGGAGAAGATTATCAGATGGTGGACTAAGAGGTGCAGTGGGTCAATAAATGAGTACCAAGCGTACTTGGGAATTTAAACACTGGGGGTGTCGCTTCAGACTGACCACCTGATCGTGACATCTGCTCATGCACCTTAGCGCCCAATGGTCACGTATACTGCGATGTGCACAATAGGCCCTGGCCCTCATGGGCTGTTGCGCCACTGAGTTTGAGACTAAGAGGTATCACATTTTACGAGAAAAGCCCTATCTCAATTTACAGCAGCTCTGAAAAACTGCAGTAGTCAAAGGGAGACATTAATTGGACGAATAATTAGTGGTCGCAAGTTACATGGAGAATGAAAAAAAAGATATGGTTTTTCGGTAGTGATGGCCAAAAATATGTAAGACGTAGAACGGGAGAAATGCCACATTCTGACTGCATCCAGGCAACTCTGAAGTACCCACTTAGTTGTATGATTTTGCCATGCATATTAGCAGATTGTATCGGTCACCTTCATATCATCGATGGGACATTGTGAATATCAGATAATACATTCTAGAACCCAAACTGGTACCTTTCCATCAGGAATCTACTTATCAACAATGCTTCATTTATTTTACAAGATTCAACTGCTTGCAACACACACAGTGAAATAATCGAAAGACTGGTATCGTTATAAGATCATTGAGTTATTGTCTCATGGCCAGGAAATAGTCCTGACCTCAATTCTATCGAAAACTTTTGGCACTGTTTGAAAATTTTTGTCCAAATGAGGGACCCATGAAATGAAAAGGAATTGATTGAGGATATAACTGTTTTCCTGGCATAATATAATAATGAACGAAGAGTTAAAAACTATTTTCAGCTCAATGAAACTTTGATGTAAAGCTGCAAAAAAAGTAAAGGCTATCCCACTAAGCACTGATAACGCACTGCTATCATCAGGCTCTAATGTATATCTATAGTTATTGCAGAAAAATCTTTTTCGCTTTGGAAATATTTGAATTTTTTTTGTATTGAATTCTCTTTTTAAAAATGACATTAAAAAAACTTTGCATTTTGTGCAGTGGAAAATTTCCTATAAGCAAACAAACATAAAAAACATAACAATTTTTAAAAAAAAGTGTCCACAATTTTGTCCACCACTGCATAAATGCACGCGTCTACGATGGTCTACGATGAAGTAACTGGGCATATGGCTCGCGAAGTGAGCCTCCATCCCATATCCGAATGTAGATGTGGAGCGACTGTGACGTTATCATGCTGAGGGGGTAGAAGGTTGCTGATTGGTAAGCCAATCGTTCAGAAAGTTCTATGTTCGAAAAAATTTTTGATCACTTGGTTGAGAGCTAAGATGGCGCTCTCTGATTGGTACATGGCTGGTGAGGATAGTGACTCTCATTGGCTGCTCAAATCTCTCAGGAAGAAATTTAAGACGAAGGGGGAGGGGCAAGCCCAGATGCAGGGAATACGACAAAATAAGAGAACAAATTTAGAAAAAGTTAAAATAATAGCAGTGGTGTGCAATCAAAATTGCACTAAAGCCAAAATTAAGGTGGATTATAAGAATCGAGAAGAATTCTTCTCGGTCTTTTAGTGGTATCATTTGTATCGTAGTTAGGCATATTAATCATATTGGAGTTATTAGTGAATTGCAAGGAACTGAAGAATTTTTTTGCTATTTTTTGAATATAAGTTTTAAAACTATTGATTTTAATGGCTTTCCGGATGTCGTCATTTCTCATATATCTAGTTGCTTTAACAATCATCCGGATGGTTGAATTTTGAAGAGTATCTAGGATATTAATATTAGTTTTAGCTGCGTATCCCCACACTGGGCAAGCATAGGTTATTATTGGACGCAAAACGGCTGTAAAGAGAAGCACTTTGTTGTCTCTAGATAATTCAGAATTCCGGCCAATTAGGGGGAATAGTTTAAACATTATTTTCCGGAATTTTTCTCGCGTGTGTTGAATGTGTGTTTTCCAAGTGAGATTTTTATCAAAAGTGATACCGAGGTATTTAGAGCTTTGAGACCATGGGATAATTGTGTTGTACATGGTTGGAGGAGGTGGAAGTTTACGTTTTTTAGTGAAGAGAACAGCAGCGGATTTATCTACGTTAATACTGATTTTCCACAGATCGTAAAAGTTTTCTAAGAGCTTAAGATTCTTATTGAGTGCAAATGTGACTGAGGTGATCCTCTTGTAAGTGGTGTGCACGGCTGTGTCGTCTGCAAACATATTAATATTAGTGAGAGAGTAATCTGGGATATCGTTAATGTATAAATTGAAGAGAAGAGGTCCGAGTAAACTACCCTGGGCCACACCGCAGTTAATATTTTTTGAGTTAGAAAGAGTGTCCTTGACACGGACTTGGTAAGAACGATTAGAATTGTAGGAGTGGAGGAGGTGGATAAGGGAAGGGGGTATGTTGTACTTGATTAGTTTGTAAGTTAATCCGGTGAGCCACACACGGTCGAATGCTTTCTGGATGTCCAGGAAAACTACGCCTGTGCTCTTTTTCTTTTGAAAACCATCGGCAATTGCTTCGGTTAGCTTAAGCAAAGGGTGAAGAGTAGATAGTTTATTAGTAAATCCATATTGATTTAGATTTATAATGTTGTTAGTATAAATGAAGTTTTTTAATCTGGTAAGTATAATTGATTCAGTAATTTTGCTTAATGGTGACAACAAGGAAATTGGTCTATAACTAGAAGGGAGTTTAGAGCTTTAAATGCACGCGTGTTTACGTTAATCCTTTTCTGCAGTCGGAAGTAAATTTTTTATTGGTTCAAAATTAAATAGTTCCGTTCCGCTGTATCACTCTAAGAGAATGCTTGAATCAATTATTCTCTCTTTTTTCATTTGAAAAAGAATATTATTAGTTCCAGATATAATAAAAATTAGTAACACAGACCCTATATTAAATTAACTTGGGCAAACAGCACATATTAGAGATGTCCAATATTTAATGTTTGGAGACAGATGTAGATCGAGATGTTTGAGAAGTTTTAATCGGAAATGTTAATCTCCATATTCCTCAAAATTGATAAAAGGGCACATGTGTTTTAGACAGCTGGACCGGAAAGGAAATACCTAATGAGCCAGTTATTAGATATTTTTTCTTCCTGTTATTTGTAGTTACAACTCTCGAGAAAGAACGCCTCTTCATATACTCTCTACTAGAGTCCTATTGTTTTCCTGAGGGACTATCTAAACGATATTTAGAAAAGGCTGTTTGTTTAACTACCACTACATTTGTTTTAAATACCCTGTTGTATCGAATGTCGTTTGAAATGTTTTTGTTGACATCATAATTGTGTTTAGTTAAAATTACGGTTCTATTTCATGCACGGTCTTATCTTTTCAAATTACTAGTCAGGATTTATGATAGAGTATCTTAGAAATTCCACAAGTGATATGTTCAACGAATAGTGTACTTTGTTGGGATAGGTGTTATTTTATTTTGCAATTTTTTGGTTTTCACTTGGTTTGAGGTGACTGCTAATAGTGATATTTAGTTAACATTTAAGTGTTTAAAATGTGCATGCACAGACATGTACCTCAGACAATTGAGTCATAAAGGAGTTTTCCAAGGTAATCTTAACATGATACTAATTAATATGATCCTAGATCTGTACTCGTTTTAACGAAAAAAATACACCAATCTTAATAATATATTTAGCCTTCTCTTCATGGAAGAGAGAAGTATTTATTCACATATTGCAATTTTCTGTCTTAATTAATGATTTTTTTTGGCATAAATTTTATTTCAGATTTCTTCTCCTGTATTGTGAGGTTAAATGAGTTGTTTATATGACATGAAAAAAAGAGGGGGAAATGTTGTATATTTATATAATATTTCCAAATTTCAACCACACAGTAAAATAAAGGAATGTTAATGCAAAAACTTCATAAAATTATATGAAATTTATAATGTTTTTCTGTTAAAAAAATATGTTCTTAGTTTTGTTCAGATCCCTTCATAATTGACTATTTAAAGACGCCGTGCTTTGAAACTACATGAGGAATATTATAAGTGGACTCGTAACACTGTACCAGATCAAGTATAAAGGATGACACAAGCACTGGCATCGGGATCCACTCTGTAAATTTTCTTACTACTTCACCAGGATGACTTTGACTCTCGACAGATGTAACGGGCAGCACAGGTGGTCTAATCAATGGATCTATAGAGGTATCGCGACTGGAATCCATAAAACTTGGCCCAAATTACAACAATTATGAGTTCACGAATATGAATCATTGACTTTGGTGAAGACATTTTGAAAAAATACTATTTAAGTATCATTCCTAGAATCAATTTTTTTGAAATCAATTGAAAATTCCTTTTTCCTTACTTGTAAATATTTTCTTTACTTTCAAGCATTTAAAACTTGCTTCGATTCAGTTTAAGTTAATGTCTTACTAGAAGTTACATAGTTATTTTTTTCTCGAAGGATCTCGTAATATAAAGCCATAGTTGAATGACGAACTTTGTAATTGCGACGGTAACTCATTCTCCTAACTTCAGTAACACTTCTCATGAAGATTTTGAGATTCAGTTCTTATTTCGTATAGAACAGCCTTAATTTTTCCCACAGATGCATTTTTTGTAGAACCAGAACTCAAATCTGTGATTCAACGTAAGGCGTATGTTATCTTATGTGTAGAATCATACACATTACGTAAGAACATAATTAAAACTAATTTATAAAACTGATGTGAAACAAGATCTCTAATACACACAAAGAACTTCTAAATTTTTTAATATAAGAAAAGGATTTGAACGTTAATCTTCATTAAAAGAATTACGTTTAACTATCATAAAAATGTTTCTGCTAGAAGAAATAATCATTCGTATGAAAAATTATAATACTGAATATATTTTCTCTTTATATTTAAAATTTTTACTTATGAGTTTTTAATAACGTATGAAGAAATTCAGAATTTTTCTCTTTCTGCTAGATTTTTACTATGTTTGAATTATTAATTAAAATATTTTTTTTTATTTTAATGCTGTGTCAGTGAAGTTTATTTAAAATGCAATCTTAAGATATAAATATATTTTTTGAAATTTATTTTAACAAAAGAAATAAATGAAATAAAATAAAAACTTCTAATGGAAATTGTTGAATTTTAATGTATATAAAAAAAAAGCGAGCAGCTAGTAAAAATTCTAAAATTCTTTATTCAGTAAGATATTACAGATAACATTTCTTCAGCCATAAACTACTTTATGAATTTTTCTGGTTTCAATGTTGCATTCATATACAGATCTAGAAAATTTTATTTTCTCTTGCAGAGCTCTATAAAATAACCAAACAGAAAGGGGGGAGGGCATGCAAGATCAATTTAAAGATCTTAAAGATTTTTATTCAGTGAAAAAAGTCCTTTTTAAAAAATAAAAACATATTTATGTTTACTTTTTTTTATAAGAACTCATTTATTTTAAAAAAGAGAATTCTTTTTCAATCATCTGAGAAAGCATTTTTCAATGAAAGAAATTGAAAGATAGATTCCTTCCATTTTGATAAAATTGAAAAAAAATACACTTTCTAAAAGTTAAATTCTGTATCTCAATTATATTAAGAACTATTTATAACAATATTTTAAAAAAATCTTATTCCAATGTCGCTTTTAAGAAATATTTAAACTTTAATAAAATATTGAGAGTTAAAAAATTTTCGGGGGGTATTATTAAGATTTAATATTCGAGATGCTTTAAGCATTACCTATGCGCCATCTCATTTTGTCTTTCATTTTTAATCCCGTTTGAAAGCGGGTGTTTCGTGGGGATCCTCCTTTCACGTTGGTAGAATGGAATGAAGAGCCAACATAGAAAAAAACATCTTTTATTTCAAACCTTTAAGTTACTATTAACTTTTACTGAGCCTAATGAGGAGCAAGTCTGTTTTAGCCTACTTTAAATATTTATAGTTGAAAAAAATACTTATGCACGAATGCAAGTAGATATACAGGTTCTATCTTTAATTAAAGTTAGGTTTTGTAAGTTTTAATGTTGTTTCTTATCCCACTTTTTTTTGATCGACAGAAATATCGAGATCAAATCCATGAGCTCGTGTGTTTTTAAACATTGAAGAACTGTTGAAGGATTTGAAAGCAACTGGGACTTATGACAACCAATACAAGCCAAGATGTGAGCAGGAGCTGCTTGGGTCACATTGCAATTCGGACAAGGAGGGTAAACTTTAAGATCGTTACATGCCGTTGAGCTCGAGTCTGTCCACTGCGAAACCTAACAAGAGTAGCTTCATCTCGCTTACGGCCTGTCTCAAGCAAAGCAGTACTAAGATGGTTTCTTTCATACCACTCATGAAAAGGGGCCTTCCCCGAAGAGGAACTTATTTGTAATTTGCCAACTCCCAATTTGTATATCACCCAAAGTGGTCTATATAGACTTCCAGGGGTCTATGACAACCTGCAAAGGGTGCACACCAGCAAAAAAATGGTTTGGGAGTCCATGAGGTGAAAATGGGGGTCTGTGATAGTTGCTCTCATTAAACCAGATCATAACTTTAATATTTTGAAAAAAATGATCTAGTGTAAACCAAATTTTACCAATTTGATATTTACTAAATTTAGTGAGGCTAATTGTGGTTACTAGGTCAAAGCATAAATTTTATTTAGAAAAAAGCCTTCAGCATTTCTTTCCAAAATTAAGCTAAAAAAGTATAATATTGGACGTCGCGAATCTTCTCATTTTCTCACAGTCTATCAGAGCTTTTTAAATTACGGTCAACATTTAAATACCCTTACTCAGATTTTGAAACTAGGTTTCAGATTGATGTTTTTATAGTAATACAACAGTATACAATGAGAGAGATTTCGTCACTTCGAAAAAAAAATGTGTCGTATTACAGTAGGAACAGATCAGAATAGGTTCTAACGAAGTTCATAACCCTTAATTTGGCTAAGTCCGCTTACAACGAACAATCAAATAAATAAAATCTGGTCGGTTTATGAAAACTTCTATACGGCTTAAATATCTAACAAAAACTTTAAAATATATTTCTATTACGTTAAAAAAATAAAATTCTTATTTGGAAACACTGTATCTGTCAGTTTGAGACAAAATGTCGACGAAAAACATCTTGTCAAATTAAGGGTTAAAGTAAGGTTTTGATACGGATGTCACACACACAGCATTTTAGGGATTAAAAAGACGTACCCCTGGTATTTGTCAAAAATTATGGAGTATCGTAAGAAAGTTTTTAATTGTTTTTCATAGTGAGAGAGAGTTTCACTTAGTTTGCCATTCTCAAAAAAAAAACAAAAAAAAAAACAAAAAAAAAAAGAAAGAGAGATAGAGAGAGGGAAAGGAAAAAAAAAACTTGGGCATTTACTAACAAAGGATATTTAGGGTTAAACGTGACTAGATTGATATTAAATGTTGAAAATTTGTTATTGAAGCGCCAGATTAATCCCTCTCATTAAAAGCATTTGTTTGTTTCTCAGTTATTTTATGTATTAATTTAATTTTAATTTTAATTCATTAACATGCGCTCCTTAAGTTTTGTGAACGTTGTACTTCACTCAGTTTGAAATTTAATTATTTTAAAGTAGTGACACCAACTGTCAAAAAGACATTTAAGTTGATAAATTTGCAAAAATTTAATATTGGGCTAGCAGGGGTCTACTCGAAACCGAAAAACATAGCAAGGGGTCTATGAGACAAAAAAGTTTGGGAACCTCTGTTGTATATTATATTGATCGCAACATCCTAGTGGTTGAGGTCACTAACTAGTGGCTAGAGAGTCGGAGATTCCTGGTGCCGAAGATGATCCTCAATATGGAGGGGGCTGATGCACGTGTAATCTGTTGTGACTCAACGTCCTCCAAATGGTGAGATGTAGTAGTTAAGAGAGATGAGGGGGGGGGGTGACCGCTTAGGTGTCGTTCCTTGTTACTTAACCAAGGATCAAAATTATGAAGACTGTCGTCAACAGTCCCATGTTACCTTATGGTGCAACGTTAATATAACTCTCATTCACTCTATCTTCTCTTTTTCTCTCTATCGAATTCAATTTACTTAATTTTAAATATTAATTATGCTTCGCATACATCATGGGTTTTTTACAGAAAAAAGTTAAATAAAACAATTTGTTGGAAATATTTCCACTAGAGAATTAGTTAAAGGGACCCAGAAATTCATAATTTTTACTGGAAACTATCAAGATATCCCGTCAGTGAGTCGATAAATGAGTACCAAGCTTGCTTGGGAACTGAACACTGGGGGTTTCGCGTCAAACTGACAATTTGGCCGAAACATCCGCACATGCACTCCAGCTCCTAGGGTCACGAAAGCTGAGATAGGCACAGCAGGCCTTGTACTTCATGCGCTGTTGCGCCATTGAGTTCAGTTCAGTTCAAGATATGAATTCAAAAATAAATTTTAGGGAAAGTGGTAGTGATACGACGCCTTTTTTATAGCCTTATTTGAATTATTCATGTTTCAGTAGTCTTGCTGAGATTACAATTCAGATGACAATATTAAATAAGTGTGAATTTTTAAGTTACATATATACGGGTGAGAAATATTTCTGAAAAAAATGAGAGGATAAAGCACCTAGAAAATATTCAACATGCTGTATCAACACTAAGAGAAATAAGTTAATTTAAAAAGAAAAAAATAGCAATTTTGGAAGAAAATATCCTTGAGCGGAAGGTATACAAACATGCATACAAATATTTTTACGATTTTCCTTATAAATGTACCTTTTTCGAAATTTGGTAGAATGGCTCGAAAGGTTTGGAATACCTTACTCTTGGATACAGTGACATCATAAGAGTTGATGCATTCGTGTAAGATCTAAGGATATCACCTTTTCCCAGTAGAAATTTTTTTTAAAATCACGTAACACGTAATATATTTAGCACATTTTTCATTTCATATTTAACATACTTTGTAACAATAGTATCCGAAATAGATAAATATTAGCGATCATTGAAATTCTTGTTAAGAAACGAAGCAAAGAAAAACAAAATTCAAACACAATCAAACACTGAATTCAAGTTAGCACTGGCATCAATTTTAATTTTTGCCATTCTTCAATTCAGAATAGAACAACATTTAAAAAAAATAAAGAGGGAAGGTGGTACTAGGACCCTTGTCGCATCTTTTTCAAGCAAACACAGACGTCCCAGTACTTTATTTCCGATGTAAATGGGAAAATATGAGTCAGAATGTATCAGATATTGGGACTCACTATTATTCGTAAATTTAACAAATGCAAAAGGATATAACGTCAAAAAAATTATGGTGTAGATATACAAGTGAATACAATGTATTATATGCATATCTTTCTACTTGGTATTTTCTTTTGCTTACTGAAGTTATGTTATGACATAGGTTCCGTTTAAGCGGACGGTGGACCGTTAAAACTAATCTCTTAAATTGTTAGCTTAATTAGCTAAAAATTGAATCAATATAGTAAATTATTATTGCATTTTATAATTTAAACAGTTTTTTTTTTAAAAAAATTATTATAAACTGATTTTTAAAAAAAAAAAATTAAATTATTAAAATTGTTTTTGAAAATGTTCCTTGCTCATTAGTTTTTAAGTTATGTACATAATTTTTGTTTTACGCATTGATGAGCAAAATATATGTGTGCATGAATTTTAATTTCAGAATAAAATTTGATGGAAAAAAGATAAATTTTCTATATTATATCAAATATTTCACCATTTATCACTCATTCAATATATTCAAAACAACACAAAATATGATCCGTTAAATTATTCAGAAAACTAATGCACAAATTTGTGAATTATATCATCTTTCATAAGTTGCGAAAATTTCAAAGAGATATGACGTAATTTGAAATGCAAGGAGCATTTTACATAACAATGAAAAGGAAAAATTTACAGACTAAGAAAAGTGCATTTTAAACATTTATTTGAGTAAAATAAAAAAATGAAAAACATTTCAGTAATTATTAATCAAAATGACAAAACTCTTTGACAGAATTATTCTATGAATTAAAAAGAATATTATTAGTATAAAAAATCAAAATCGCAATTTTGACATTGTGAAGGTCCACACTATCCCCATAAATATCACTACTTCATCAAGTGAGTGAGTATTAATGTCGATCTGCTCAGCTACAAGATGGATTTTGGCACCGGACCTCAGCATTTTGAACCATGGTCAAGTGACGAGGACGACACCTGAGCAGGCACTTTCTTCTCCTAACTACCACACCTCACCAAAGGAAGGACATTTGAGCTCTCGACAGATCTTGTGCATAGCTCCCCTACACGGTGGGTCTTTAGTGGTACTGGGATGTAACTCATGACATGCCAGGCACGATCCAATCCCTTGACCACTAGGTTACCGCGGCCACGATACTTCTTCAAGAGGTGACACCCATAGCAGTTCGCATTTCCCATACCTTACTAATGGCACGTCTCAGATGAAACAGACTATGGAATTTATTCATTTACTTTTTCTTGCATAACGTATGCTAGATTACGTAGTAATGCCTTTGCCTGTTGAGTTAGAAACTAGGTATTTGATTATTATCAGGTTATTTAGTATTTTCTTCCCAATTCAGCTTAGTAAGTTTTTAATTGAAACAGAAATGTTACTTGCAAGTTTTAATGAAACAGAATTCTGTTATTCGTAAGCGGAATGAAATTTTTTAAACTCTTCAAATGAGAGGAAAAAATCCTCTTATTCATAATTTATGTTAAAAAATGTTTTGTGACAACAGAATTAAATGCTGTGGTTTCTAAATTTTAAAAGTGCTGGAAAACTTAATTTTAAACCAAAACTTCTTAATTATATGAGCAAAAATGTTACATATTTTATGTTACAAGGATGTATTACAATGTGTTTCAAGGTTTATTGTTATTTATTAAATCAAGAAGCTAAAATTAATTATTGTTACATCAATTAAAATTTAATTTATATTAATGCATTAAAATATTTATTTAAAAAAGGCAAAATATTTTTTTTAATTTTTAAATAATTATTACAATAAATTAAATGTTTTTGTATTTTTATAAGTTACGTTGCGTTATATGCTTTGAGGATAATTTTTCTAAATACAGTTATATTTCTGAAACTTAACAAATGATTAAATTTTTCATAAAATTGACATATATTTATGTAAATATTTGTAATGTAAGCTGAACTTTTGCTATAGTTTTCATTTGCCTTCCAAAAATCCAGTCTTTTTATTTCGTATTTACTTAGAATCTCTGAAGTGATACTACTTATTTCTAAGAACGGGACCTATAAATGTTCACTTATGTATCTTAATTATCAGAAATTGTTCCAAGCATTCGATTCATAAAATTGTCTATCCAAATAAGGTAGACATTCGATAGTTAATTACATGTTAAATATTTTATTAAACTAACTATGTAGTTTCGGTACATAATTATATTCTAATAACTTTTACTTTTTTAGTTTATAAGGAAATTAAGAAGTGTTAAAATTTCTTTTATATTTTTAGAAGTAATATGTACGTACTATACTTTTTACTGTCTGTCTCTAATTTTTTAAGAAAGGCAGCAGGAAAATATTCAATTAAATATTTACACATCAATATTAAAAATGTATTTTTTTGTGCATAAAATTCAATTATACAAATAAAAAATATTTACGCATTTTTAAATATTTTAAGAAAATTTTATAAAATAACAACTATAGATATTTATAAGAGAAACGAAATATACATACGAGAAAAACGTATTTTACTTTAATAACAATGTATTTATTTACATTTGTAAAAATATGTACAATTTATCTAAATGTACAGTGTTTGCTCAATTTGGAAACTACTTAATTGTACATATAAATTAAAAAGTTATGCATAAAAGTAGAATAAAATATGTGACTTTAAATTTTAATTTTCAAAAATTTTTAAAAAACACCCTTAAATTTTTAAAAAAAGCGCTTTTTTATTTTTTGGTAAATTTAAATTTCTGAGGTATGAATAAACACGTGAACATTTGAAGAATCACTTTCCAGATCATTTTGTTACCTCAAGAGTTATTCATTTTGTTTTTATATTCATTATAAAGTACATTAATACAGTGAAAAAATATACACACTTCTCGGTAGATATACCACAAGCGTTGTCTAAAAATCTTCTGATCTCATGTATGTATGTTTTTTATGTAAATTATTGTCCGATGGATCTACCTTAGAATTTTAAAAAAATCAACTGGTTGTTATTCGTTATTATTATTATTTCATCATTTTGACCTATTTGTCTTCTATCTTATAGTAAACTGTTGTAGCGTTTAAAGGACATTGGAACCATTTTATATGCCTTTCTGACTCCAAATGGTTCAATTTTCACACCTGAATTTCCTTTCCACAGCTTAAGCATTGGGTTGTTTGCTTTTTCCTGAATGCTTGGTTTCTGAAATATTATTTTTACAAATTCTGACGCATTATTATTTTGTTCTTTTACATTTTCAACTGTAAATGGCTCGGAAATTAAAGGATTTTTTTCTCTCTTTAAAATATATTGATCAGTGTGTAGATTTCTTTTGTCTCCAATTTCCAATAGATGACTCTCTTCAGTATCTGGCTCCGTAAAATCAGACTGATGTGCAATTTCTAAAAGAGTTTTGGATTCAGAGTTTAGTTTATCTATGGATTCTGAAACATTTTCCAGATATACTTGATTCGATAATTCAGTATCAGCATTATCTTTACTTATCATCAATACTTCCACTTCTGGACTAGAATCTATGTCATATTTTGTTGATTTTGATCCCTCTGGATTTGTTATGTTTGCCATATTGAGATTGATAATTTCTGGCTGAGAATAATTCTTCAAAGGGATCTTTTGGTTAATTAATCTAATTTTAGGATTGATGAATTTTTCAGAACTCAATTCTGGTGTATCTACTGTTATAATATCATCTCTATGCATGCTGCCATTAATTTTTGTTTGATTTTCGTTGGCAGTTAAAATTAAAACAGGTTCTAAAATCTCTGAACTATCGACTTTGATAGTAATGGGGGTTTTGTTAGTTTGTGGATTTAAATCATCAACTGCAGTGTTTTTCATCTTCAATTCTAATACTGGCTGATGAATATGAGAAAGCAAAATTTGTTTTTCTGTTTCATTTGTTCCAAGTTCCAAAGATGCATTTTTCTCGAGTTCTCCAAAAATTGAATTGGAAAGAACTGTGTCTGTCTCATTTATAACCTTTGGATTGTTGAAACGCACGAGTTTAGATGGATTCGTGTCGTTTTCAATAGCTTCGATCAAACTGTTTGGAAGAGTTATATGCGACATTGGACTGATTGTTTGAATTAGTTCATTCAAATCAGTATTTGCTGTTATATTGTTGTTATCTGTTTTGTTGGTTTCTTTTCTTTCTAGGGAATCATTTAACTCAGTGGTAAAAGTAATCATTCTGGATTTGGGAAGACTTGCGGAATTTGGAACAGAAGTTGAAATGTCTTGAGAACTATTTGACAAATGAAAGCCTTCATTTAATGTAATTAATTTCATGTCTGAAGAATTTTTCAGTTCATCAAATGTTGAGATGTCTACATCAAAATTTAAGACAGTTGTTAACTCTTCAAATGGGAAATTGTCTTCAATATCTCCTGAAAGAGCTTTCAGGGTTTCATCCTTTGTGCTTTCAAGTGGACTGTTAGGGATAAAATGTATACCAATTGAGGAGTTAAGATATGTTGGTGAAAATCTTTCCTCTTCAATATCGTTGATAATCTCTTTCGGTATTGTTGTCTTGAGATATTGTAAAGTTGAATTTTGCAGCTTTAGAATCTGGGTTGTTGTTTCAGTTCCTGAAATATTAGGAAATATGGAGGAATTCGAGTTGGAGTCCTGTGATCCTGTTGAATATTCAATATTTAATTGGGGTTCTGTGTAAGTTATGTTCACGATTTCTTCGATAATATCAATAATATTATTGCCATCATTATTTTTTTCCGATAAGTTATTTATAATAGACATCGGTGATATACTGTGAAACATATTTGTGTCATCAATGACATTAAAAAACGGGTCTGGATCCGAAACTAGTTTTGAAGCCTCCTCAATAATTTTATCATCTATTATTAATTTCGTTGCATTAGTTTTATTCGTATTATTTCTTTCTAGCTGAGCATTCACATTTTTTGTCGAGTTCAATGTAAAAAGAGGCCGAAAGTTATTATCTGTATTATTCATAGATGTATGGAAATCACCTGAACTTAAATGTAGACTGCGATAATTGGAGTCATTTTCATTTTTTAGTTGAATTGCTGTTGAATTCAATGAAGAAGTCAATGGTATAGATTTCGTAAGAGAATCTAATGATTCTATTAAGCCTAATGTCTTAGATTTATTAGAATTCAATCTAAAATCATTCAGTAGGAGAGACATGTTTTTCAACTCTGTATTAGTTTTTGACTTTGGGTTCATAAACAAATTCAGCTCGTCAGCAGGAGATTCACTTGATATATGATGAGGTGATCCAGATAATGTTCGATTCTGATTTCGATCAACAGTATTTTCTCGGTAATTTGTTTTTAAATTAGAATATGACTGTCCTGCTCCTGTTGAAAAAGAAGTGTACTGTTGTTTGAGAGATACAGCGTTTGAAACATTAGCAAAACCATTTTTAACTTTAACTGGCATATTGCTTGGTGCATACGAAATATTTTTCACTTGCGAATGAGGCACATAAGGGACTGGAATAATTGTTCGTTGCGATTCAAATGCATGATCGAATGGAAAAATTGGTAAGTTAGACTCGGGGTAGTTTACAGATGAAGTATCCGTTTCCGGTATTGTATTTTTAATATCATAGACATCAGAGTATAAATCTTCAAGTGGTGAAAAATATCCCGGATTATTCAATGGAATAAATTCTTGTGGTAGCTCTTCAAGAGAGCTTATTGAAGATGGCAAATAGACGTTTTTCACATGATTCTCATGTTCATTTCTATCTTCATTCAAGTATGAAAAGCTGACATTAAGCTGTGAAGGTTTAAAATGAATGATACTTGGTTGATGGAGTCCCTGCTCGTCCAAGTTTATTACAGTATCCGTAATTTGGTGCTGTGAAAGTTGTTCATGTTTACTGTTATCAAAATTGTTTGAATGCCATTCATTTGATCCAAAATGAAAATAATTTGTGTCAATATTCGGATTAGTTTTTACCATATTAGAATGCATATTATTTTGATAGCCGTAGTCACCCACATCAAAATGGAACTTTTGTGATTCTTTTGATGGTCCTTTTATAAAATATATATCGTGGAAAGGCCCTGTTTGAAATTCTTCATTTCTGTCTTGTCCTTCGTCATATGAATCATGTTGAAAAGAGTAATAATTTTCATCCTGGAAAAAATATTCATAGTTTCAATAATATATTTAAAACAGCTTATATCAGTGTTTCTCAAACTGTGGGGCGCGCCCCCTAGGGGGGGTGATAACTCTAAAGGGAGGGGCGGCCTTATCAAAAAGTCGAAAATAAAAGATTTTTAAAAGAAATAATTAATTTACTGAAAGGAAGCAAACAAAAATCACATTCTGACATAATAAAAAAAAATAAAATACACATTTACATCGATATAACACACTTATAAATGTACCAGTACTGCACAATGTGTTTCATAATTAATTTAACAGTACTAAGTTAAGAACAAGTTTAATAATTACCAATGGTCCTTTGGGCATGTCATAAATTTATATACAAAATTTAACATTTATCTTGATAACTTGTATGGTTTATAATTAAAGTAACATCTTAGCTTTACGTCAAAGTACATTATTATTGAATTCAATACATTGTTATTTTTTATGTAAGAGGGCGCGAGGAAAATTATGATTGAAAATTGGGTCACAAGTATAGAAAGTTTGAGGAACACTGGTCTATATACGTGTTCGAATAATAAAAATGGTCTATTTTTATTTTTCTTAATTAGTACTTAGCTTAATGCATAGTTATAAAAAATATGTCGTTAGTATTGCAAACATTATTGCTGTAACAAGCTTTAAAATTAAACTCTTTTTCCTTAAAATATATTGATTCCTAAGTAATTAAAACAAATTGAATCTTAGATAAGATAAGAAAAATGTTATAACTATCACGACCATTAAAGAAATTAGGAGCCATAAAAAATAAAAATGGAACGATAACTTTTAAATAAACATGTATTATTATTCATCCTGCATCAGCGACTCCTGTAAGTTTAAAACAACAAAGGACATGAATAAAAGCCTTAAGGAGTCTCAGGGGTGTTAACTTACTCTAGAGGGCTGAAATATAAACAATATTCAAATACATATAGCTCTTTAAAATTAAATAATTCGAATCTTTTACACATTATTTATGAAGAAATGGGGCTGCAGAAAAGTGTAAAATGTTTAAAATATAATCATAATTTAAAGAATTATAAGCATATGAAAATAAGAATCATTTCTATAAGAAATATTAATTAAGTTTTACGTCGCGTATGCTATTTTCTAAAATAGTAGCTTTAAGTGCTAGCAATAAGTTAATTTATAAAATTAAATGTATCTTTATTACGCTATAGTATTTTTATATAAATAGAATAATGAATTATATTTTTTAAAAAATGCACATTTAAATTTTTTAAAAAAATTTCTCAATATTTTTCAAAAATTTTAAAATACAAAAGATATAATGTTATTCTTCAATTAGTAGGGTTTAAGGAATATGCTACATTTCACAATTCTATAAAGTTTTATACATCAAAGACTATTAATTTAGAAAATAGCTTGCGTAACACAAAAATTACCTAATATTTATTACAAAATTCTTTTTTATTTTTATATTTTTATAATTTTTAAAATTGTGATTATATTTCAAACATTTTGTACTTTTTTGAAACCATAATCCTTTGTAAATAATGTGTAAAAGATTCGAATTATTTAATTTAAATTTAAAAGAATTAAACCTGTTTTAAAATTGTTCATATTTTCACCAATCGAGACAAAATTAACACCTTATTGATCCTTTCGTCTCAGTGGTCTAAGACCAGCACTGTGGACCCGAAGGCGGCCAGTTCAAATACGCTGCACCCAATCAGCACTCAAGATCCCCAAGGGTCTCCATCCTCAATAGCCTGTCGCCGAAATCCTATCATCGATTGTTTCATGATTAATAATTTAATTAAAAGAGAAACGTTATTTTGTGTTGAATGTTTGTTTCGCTTTTTAAAGCTACACAAGAAATACTGGAACTGAAATTCTTAATTTTAAACAGTGGGCTATTGATAAGGAAAACATCAGAGCTGGCATTTCATTATCTAAACTTTTCCATCACACCAACATTGAGCCTCGATATCATTTGGAAAAAAAAGTCCGAAACAATATTATTTTTCAATGTAATTAATATTTTAAAGATGTAAAAGTAATTACAGGTCGAAAAAAATTTATTATTTCAGCCAAACGCTTTTACACATATGATGTTTGCATTCAATGATGTACTTAAAATATTCTTTAATTCATCTACAAAAAATTAAGTGACATAAAAATTGGGAAATCATTTATTTTTATAAATATTAGAAAAAAAAATGTATTGCATAAATTAAGGAATCGGGAAATTATTAAGGGAGTCCTACACGTCCGTAGAAGCCCATGTTAAATTGCGTCAGTTTATGTACCTTTTCCTCAGAAACTACTTACTTCTCATGGATAAAGACGACTACAGTAGATTATGTGTACCATCAATAACACTTTAACATAGGGTTTTGTATTTTTGTTAAAAATTAAATTAATTGTGAATTTTTTAAAAATTGTCCAATTTTTCCCCTAAAATTTAGTTTAAAAAAGTCATATCTAAAAATGTTTGCTAGATATATGTATTTCCCTCCTTTGAAATGTGTAAATATGTTAAATATCTGCTCACTGAAAATTTGAGGCCTATATGACTAGTAGTTTTTGAGAAAACGGTACATAAAGTGAAAAATAATACATTTTGAGAAAATAGAGGACATTAAAGTAAAAATGTGTAATTTTTTGAGCATTTACTTTTTTTAATACTTTCCAGAAGCATATAAAGCTTTTTTTAACTCTCTGCTCATACAAAAGACTATTCTAATTTTCGTTTTTTTCATTATTTTCTCAATT
>BMAV01026722.1:35177-57934 GCA_019973955.1 Trichonephila inaurata madagascariensis | reverse complement strand
CGTCATCAAATGTGTGAAAGAGAAAATGAATTGCAAAAGAGATCCAGAGGAACAAAATAGGGACTCATCTATGACAAACCCAAGGAAATATTTTTTTTAATTATATAGCAATAGCTTTGTTTTTATTTAAGCTTCTATCAATATTATTAAAACAGAAAAGAAAACTCACATGGCAAGAACTTACCTTTATAGCTGCAGTAATTCAAGTAACGTCCAACTCACCCGATCATGCGGGTAACGAATTCCCGAGTTCTACAAGCGACATTAATAGAGTATAATTAATATTTTTTCTATGTTACAATTATTTAAACATTAATACAAAAATTCGTATCCAAGCAATTAGAAATATATATATAATTACCTTTTTACGACAGATAAAAAGAAGACGCGTTTTCAATGTATTTGAAAAAAAGCTGGATTTGCCAGCTGAAAGTAAAACATGGACTAAAACATCTGTTGATAAAAAGTGATACTTTATACTTTGTGCAAATATGCTCAATCGTTAGATTCGGGATTTTCTTACGTACGACTATTCTAGAAGCACACACTCAAAAACGTATACTAACATGTAAGATATCGCTTACGTATAAGGACCGTAAACGTATAAGAGATATCCCTTTGATACTCAACCCGTACGACCATGCGGGTTGGGTCTTAGAGGGATATCTGTTTCTCAACAAGTTTTAATTTAAAAAAGAAATATGTATCATTAAATAATAAAAAAATAATACGTGCAATTAACACCGTTTTGAATCTGGTAGTACATTACGAAACGGAAAATGATTGAAAACCTTGTATGTCTGTTTTAAAATGTAGCTTTTACGTTTCACTAGAAAGCAACACGAGAGCTACTGGTGATGTATCTTTTAATTTTGAACCATGGTCTAGTGATAAGAATGGAACCTGAGTTGGATTCACTGTTTCTGATCCCTCGCAGAAGAGTTTATAGAAAGAAATGAAAATGAAATCACAAAGATAATGTGAGTGGATTTCTCTTAAATTAAATGCACTTTAAATATATCGAGGATCAAACGTTTTCCTGCTGGTGTGGTGTGGAAGTTAGGAGAAGAGATGCTAGATCCGGTGTTGCCCTCGTCTCTTGACCATGGTTCAAAATTACGTGGCCCGTCACCAAAAGCCCTCGAGTAGCTCAATAGTGCCCCTTTAATATTCATTCACTCACTCCAATTAACTTTTATTCCAGATTATTTTTAAGGCTTCATTAATATGTTTATATATGTGAGTTCTGAAATATATATAAATTTAAAGAATATTTGAATGTTTAGCCATTCAATTTCACGGGGCAAATAGTACCATACATAAATCATCAGTTTAATGTTTAGTGCATTATGCATTCTCAATCCCACTGAAAACCATCGTTTGCAATAAAGGAAGCTGCTTACCTTAATTTAATATCTCAACCAAGTTTTCGAACCATCTTAATATGCAGTGCGGAGATTTGAATTCTATATCATTTATTGACCATAATTGAAAAGGAACAGATTGCAGTGTTTTTTTTGCCATGTTTTTATTAACTTGCTTTCTTGTCTGTCCGGGTGGAATTTTGTAATTGGTTTCAAACTAACTTCCCAATGAGTTAGAGATTTGAAATTTGGACCATAGCTCAAAAGTAGATGACAATGCAAGAAAATGTGAAAAGAAGAAGTTATATATAGTCTCGAACCCGGGCCCCCGAAGAGGTGGGCTCCGTAACTCCGGAACTTACACGAATTAACACAAAGATAGCACGGATCAAGTTGCTTCTACGTATTCAATTTCATGGCTTTGGTGTCAAAGAGGGCCCCAGGTTACCATGCCTTTATTAACTCGGGTGGAATTATGTAATTGATATTAAAATTTTGATTTGGATAGAGCAATCCACATATATCCAACTCGTGTGCAAGTTGGTGCACACAACACAACACAGCTGTCCTTGACCGATATCAAGCCAAAGAAGTAAGAGTTTTCAAAATTCGGTCTCAGGATGTTCTGATAAATGCGACGTGAAATGCGGATAATGTAAACATGGACAACATTGCATCAGGAGATATCAATAAGACTGGAGGGTTACAAAAAGAGTTAGAAATTTTCAACGAGAGTCATACTTCGCTCGAATATTAATATAGAACAAGGATTTGTAAATGGGGCGATGGGTATTAACTGAAATTGTTTGGTCGCTATTTAATCAAGATCAGATCTACGATACTGACATTCCATCTGTTCGTATCGACTTTGGAAAAGAGGGAACTCATTTGATCAATCCAAAATCAATACAGTTTTCAGCACTTCTAAATTATGGAAAAACAGAGTGAACACAACTTACACTGAACTTGTACAGTTGATAAAATGCAAGGATGTATAATGGATTGTTGTATACCTCGGACCTGCGCTATTTGCTAAAGGACAACCATATGTCACATTAAGGTATCCGACTACCCTAAAATCATGATTTTTTTTTCTAAAATTGACAATTGTTTTTAATGATTTTATTTTATATGTCATCTTATTAGCTTAATAAAAATACCAAGTTTTTTATTTTCCATTTTCTAGAACAAAATTTACAAGTGTTTTAGTAAAAGCCGTTGCCAAAACTTTACACAAGATGTCAAACTTTAAAATGCGTTTTACTCGAAATGTGTTTTTTTCGAAAAGCTCAAACGGGGACAGTGATTGCTCAAAAAGTTTTAAAGTAGTTTGCTGAATTTTTTTGTGTATGTTCTGTATATCTGTAGAAGTATTTTGACCTTTAAATTTATCAATCACTGCTTCATTTCAAAATTTATAGTCCTTTATGTGAATATAATCACTGTTTTTTTTAAACAATTTCATATAATAACTAAGATAAAGTGTTCCAGTTTTTGTAAAACTTAAAATATCTCTTACTCTGAAGGTCATTTCAAACAGGAATAACAACTCAACACATCGGAATTGAAAAATTGAGAATTTATTCCTAAAATATATGTACAGAGCGGGTCCAGTTTATGTAATTTTTTGCGCATTTTTATCAGTTTTTTCCCATTTTAATAATAATAAATTTTTTTCTGCTTTCGATTTTAGAATTTTTTCCTTAAATTATACTAAATAAATCTAAAAATCACAAAAAAATCCCCATATCTCCATTTTTTCAAAAAAAAGTTGGTGCAAGTTGTCGTATACCTTAAGCCGAGTCGGATCAGAATTTTCATCGCGTCCCTCTTCCCCATACAATAACAATGTGTTGAATGCAGCAATAATGTATAATACTTTGACGCTAAAGCTACAATATGACCTTAATTTTACACCGTACAAAGTATTAAGATAAGTATTAAATTTTGTGTATGATAAGCCCATTGGAAAATCACTAGTAATTATTAAACTTGTTCTTAACTTAGTATTGATTCTTAGTATCAAATATATTGTGCCGTACTGATAAATTTATAAGTATACTATATCACAGTAAATGTGTATTTTTTTATTATGTCAGAATGCATTTTGTTTCCTTTTAGTAAATTGATAATTTTTTAAATAATCTTTTATTTTCGACTTTCCGATACGCTCGTGCTCCCCTTGTAGGATTATCATGCCCCTCTTGGGGGGCGCGCCCCACAGTTTGAGAAACACTGCTCTAAAGCGTAAAGGCATAATTTAATTGCAACAATATAGGAGTGAGTTAGTACTTATTAACGTTGCACTTTGAAGTAACATTAAGGCTACTGGTTATGGATCTCGTATTTACGAACCTCTGTCCAGTGACGAGGACGACATCTAAGAAAGAATATAAGGGAATCCTTTCAGTAAGATATTCCTTATTGTGATACCTTTGTCATTACTATTGTTTGAAAAATTCAAGAATCCAAAGATTAGGTAAAAAGGTAATGGTGAGAAATTGAAACAATTTTTTTTTAAAATAGGGTAAAAATTACCGCTATAGTGATAGTGATAAAAACCAAAAAAAAAAAAAAATGTATTGGTCTCAGCCAGAGTACTTTTAAAATAACCTTATTTTGGAAATACAGCAAATGTAAGACTTAAAAATGTTCTAAATATGTGCATAAGAAATTTAATGAGCCTAACTTTGTGAAAAAATTCAACCAAAGACAAAAAATTCTTAAAAAAATAATATTTATTTTGAAGTTAATCTCCACATCTTTTTTGTGCCGATTAACTTCTAGAATTGAAGTCCTTAGTCTTCAGTTTGTACTTATAATACTTTACTGTTTGTACTTTTAGAATCTCATTCAATTAATTTGCTTACAACAATTCAACATTCCCAACATGTGAAAAACAAAGCAACAACATTCTTCGAGGCAAGATATGTATAAATTTGTGTTTACATGTAGTCTAATCTAATTTAAAGGGAAGTAAAACTAATCTTAACTCTGTTAAATTAAATAAACTTATTTTGAAAAAACATGCATAAATAATAAATTAGAATATATATTCGAGAAACTCCCATTCGAAAGTGCTGTAAACAAACAATGTTTACATCTAAAATAACATTCACGGAAACAAGAGAAATACATATTGATTGACTACACAGCATGTGATCAACATGAATAAAAAATACCCTGTTTTCTTTCTTTGAAACAAAAATAATTTATTATTTCTAGACAAAAAAGTATAAGAATGGAAGAGAAAAAGGAAATTCAAGAATGAATTATTTGAAAACCGTTAATACGAAACGTTAAGAAAGATTGTAATATACTGCAAAATCTATGCATAAATATCAATATTTACAGATATAAAATCTTTTGATTCAGTAGAAAGCTTTTAAGTAAGATTAGGCTGTGATTTTAAGGTATCCGACTACTTGTGATGACTTTTTTTTAAAAAAGAAAATGGAGATATGAGGATTTGTTTTTGTGGTTTTTAGATTTATTAAATATATTTTAAGGAAAATGGGCTAAAATTAAGAACAGAAAACGAAATTATTATTAATAAAATGGGTAAAAATTTACGAAAAATTACTAAATCGGTTACATTCTGTACAAGAAGTTTATGAACAAATTTTCAATTTTGATGCTTTGCTTTGTTACTCATTTTTAAAATGAATTTCTGGTTAAGGGATATTTTAATCTTACATAAACTAGAACACTTTATTTTAGTTAATATATGAAATTGCTTAAAAAAACAGTGATTATATTCACATAAGAGACTGTAAATTTTATAATAAAACAGTGATTGATAGATCTGAAGGTTAAAACACTTCTACTATTATACAGAACATACAAACAAAATTTCAATTAATTATTTTCAAAACTTGTTGAGCAATCGCTTCCCCGGTTCAGCATTTAAAAAAAAACACATTTCGAGTAAAGCGCCTATTAACGTATGACTTTTTGCTTAAAGTAGTGTCATCTGCTTTTACAAAAACACTTGTAGTTTTTGTTCTAGTGAATGGAAATTAATAAAATTGGTATTTTTATAATGCTAATAAAAAGGCCTATACAAAATAAAATTTGTAAACTTTTGGAAAAAAATCACAATTCTAGGGTAGTTGGATATCTTAAATGTTATCTAAAAATCTCGAGGATATATGTTTGAGCTAAACCCCCCACAGGAGTTAAAAAAAATTAAAAGCTAGCTAGAAATATATGTTCAAATAAAGTTTATGCTTGATATGAAAATACACTGGTTTCTGAGAGTGAAGCAGAAACTGCAATGGATTGGTTAAAAGTAATTTAAAATCTTGAAATTTGGATATATTGCAAATAAAAGCAAACTACATCGATCAGAAATATACACACAAATTCAATCTGCTAAAATTTAGTGACAGAGCTGTGTTAAAGAGCCCAATTGAATATTAAACTGTTAAGTTATTTTACAGCATTCACACATTTTGAATGGTTTTTTTAAAAACCTGGAATGCTGCACATTTCTAAAATTGAAAATTGCTGACTAGAAAATAAGCTGAATTCATTTTGTTTTGTTAAATTAGACAAATTTCTAACTATAACAAAGTATATGTCAGTCAACCTTCCATTTTGTGAATTTCTCTATTTTGAAAATTTTTTCCTGGAATCAAGAACATTTTACTATTTTCTTCGTAACATAACCTCCAAATCACGCAGTGCGTTTTCTAATAAACGAACTTTTTCTCTTGGGATTAAATTTTTTTCTCCATGTTTTTAAAATATTTCAGGATATTTTTTTCAAATTATTCTCTCAATTACCCTATTTTATGGTGAGAAATGGCTTTGAACTAGTTTTGCCAGGTGCCTAATTCACCAAGAGGAATAAACTTGCCTTAATTTTTCAAAGCAAACACTCAAGTAAAGCTAACAGCTTTTACCAATAATTAAATTTAGGGATGCATGTGGTAGTGTATTTTTAAAATTACTTATAGGCTTAAAATTAGAAAATGCGAAAATATTCATCAATTTTAATACAAAATTATTTTTTAAAATTGAAAATATTGTGTTTTCCTGGGCAGTGTTTTTTTTTCTTGTTCTATTTGCATACTTTTCTTTTTGATGGGTAAAATATATAAAATGAAAAGATATTAATTTTCAAAAAAAAAAAGTGTGGATAATTACTTTTTTCAATAACATGTAGTGTTTATGAATTAAAAATTTATTTTATGGTGTTTGTAAAGCATATTAAAACATGAACCTCTATTTAACAAATTTTCCATACAACGAACTTTTTTTCGGAATATAGATACTTCGTTAAATAGAGGTACGGATATATATATTTATATATATTTTTTTATCAAAATGAATACGTAAAATAAATAAAATGGTTCTCTTTACAAACATGGGTTCCTTGCCTTTCCTAAACAGTAAATATGATTTTAAAAAATGAGGCAATGAATTTTGTGAATAATGCAGAATTAACGAATATTTTTACTTCAATATAATTATACATAGGCGAAAAATGAAATCCAACCAAGAAGGAGTTTGCCAGATAACAAAGTTTGGGAAGCATGATTGTGCATCTGGAAGATGACATCGATTCAAATTTCACGCAATATACATAAAAGCGAATCTAGCAATTTGTAAATACCACTTGCTTTAACTACGCTATATAAGCTTCGTAAAGTACTATTTATCATCTAGATTAGGTGTTCGGGATTCGATTTGAGTCAAGAATGTCCTACAAAAAGATATTATTTTCACGATATTTTTTTAAAAAAAAATAGAAGGTATACATTTACTGTGTATGATTGTTGGCAGCAGTAATCGCGGTAAAAAATGTCACAAGAAGACCAAGGTTCTAAGATGCAAAGTGCATTAATAAAAGGTAAAAGCTAGTGGTTGCAGCGCATCGTACTGCATCTACCAACGTAATTTATCTCCTGTTCGCAATAGATTGATACAGAAAACTGTGGCAGATAAATTCGATTGAGGTGCAGCTCCGTATAGAGTTCACTCCAGTAATTAAATCACTACACATGTGACAGAGTTTGTGTTTTCATCATTGATGTCAAGATTCAGTATAAAGAGTGATTCTGGACGAGCTTTCTTCCAGAGAGAAGCCTGGTGAATACTACAATCCAACAAACTTCTGATCAATACACCACTAGGTGGCAGTGGCATCCTTGCGTGAAGAGGAATCGTGTAGACGTAGATCACTACACATCATGCTTACACTTCACAGTAAGAAAGGGATTCTCAAATCGTATATGTGGCCTTCCCAAGGAGCCTTTGGAGTTCGTCTGATTTTATGGATTATTTGTCTGGAGGTAGAGGATACTCATCGTATATTATGGCCTGAAAGGCCATAGGACCTCAGTCCTACAGAAAACCTTTGGAATGCTTTCGGAAGAGTCGTTATGTGCCACCAATGCCCTCCTGAAATTTTCAAAGATTAAAAAGTTTACTTACGGCAGGGCTTCTCAAAATTTCAATATTCGCGACCCAATATTTAACTATAATTTTCATCGCCCCCCCCCCATGCATTAACAATGTATTGAACTCAATAATACTATACTTTGATGCTAAAACTACGATATGACTTTAACCTCTTAAGTGCCACCAGCATATATAAACGTCTCGCTCAGTCAAAACGTTAATTTCCCCTGACGTATATATACGCCTTTCCGAAATAACACCTTTTCTGAGCACTGCTATCCATAAAATTATTCGGAAGGCTTTGGAATGCAATTAATTGACCTGGACAATGTTTGCGAATGATTGACTTATTTCAGATCATTTGCTTCTTTATTCCTAACCGCCCCCAATACATCACATACGTGTTCCTACGTGGAAAACAGTTGGCATTGGGAAGCAAATTGAAAAACTTGTAATCGGCAGTTAAGGGATTAATTATGAACCATACAAATTATCAAGATAAGTGTTAATTTCTGCATATAATTTATATAAGGCTATCCAAATCCCATGGGGATCACTGGTACTTATTAAACTTGTTCTTATCTTAATATTGTTAAATTATCAAATGCACACACACATTGTGTAGCACTGGTACATTTATACGTGTAATATATCAGTGTAAAGGTGCATTTTATTATGTCAGAATGTATTTTGCTTGTTTTCTTTCAATAAATTAACAATTTTTTTAATTCTTTTGTTTTCAACTTTTCAATATGCTCGCGCCCTCCTCGTAAAGTTGTCAAACATCCCCAAGGGGGACACGCCCCACAGTTTGAGAAACGCTGACTTACGAAGTAATAAAGGTTTCTGCCACATTCGCTTACCAACACTAGTTAAAAGTATAAAGGTTCGTTGTGACACTTGTAGAGATGTACGAGGTGGTGATACGTCTCGTTGGTACAAACTGTCTAGCGTTGGGATGTATCATGTTCCCATCTCATATCAACCTATATTTAAATTCTACATATTTTTGACTGCCTTATAGTTTGATATGTATGTGTACAAAATTCTGTAGCATTGAACAATATTTTTTTTTTCGAGACCTCACTTTCATTTATAACAAGTTTGGACACCATTGTAATAGCTCACTTCTGGGACCCTATTGATTTATGCATACATTCGACGAAGGTAACCATTGATTAGAATTTGAATAAATGAAGTTGAAATGTAAATAAATGCAAAATCATACATTTGTGAGACATTTGTTAAACGATAACTTAAAGCTTTAACTAAATTTTTCACTTTTAAATTTAAAAAATTCTAGAGATCGATAATTTATTTTGTAATTTATAACATGATACTTAAATAAAAATGATATTTTAAAATTATTGCATGCAATTAATGCAAAATTGTCATTTTAGTTGAAAACTGCAGACATTTATCACGTTTAAAAAACTAAAATTTACATTTCTTGTTTTTTGTTTTTTTTTTTTTTTTTTGTTGAAATTATATATTTTCTCTGATTTAACTAAACTTTAATTTAAAACGCTTTTGATTTTTTTCCCATTATCTGGATTATTACATTAATATCCTATTCTTACGAAAATAAGGGTTTAATGCAGCAAAAAAAACTCGGTGTGTAGTTAATATAACTTTATAGGCAGATAGTATTATCTTTTGATTTTTTTTTTAAAATTCAACTAAAGTTTTATTCTTTAATTTAATAAATGCTTAATTATTTTATTCAGAATTCCATTATCATGTTTCTAGTTCTAGTTGTGTTCATATATAAGTAAATAGTTTTTGTTTAAATCCGGCATGTAGCCCTATTTACATTTAAAATTATGTTGGCAAATGTGTTAATTATTTTTTCTTTTCTTCTAGTAGAAAAAAATTCTATTAATGATTTATTTCTTTTATAGTTCTTAGTGCTTTATTAGTTATGATTTATTTTATTTCTATCTTGTGAATAACTTTATAATATTATATTCCTATATTATATTATTCTTATTTACATCCCCTTATATTAGTTAAAAATCATAACCATACCATTTAAAATAATTTGGGGCTTTCGAAAATTGTTTTTCAGATGTACATTGAGAAGTTGAATGGTGTATATGTAAATGTCTATAAAATTAGGATTGTCACATTGAATTTTATGAGATAAATGAATTTCAAAATATGCATAATTTAATTCAGTCAATTTTTTAAAAACACAGTTTCATTTAAAAATGTCAACAATTCTTTAAGTTGATTAAAATTCAATAAAAGTACTGAAAAAAATGCAGGATGTTTTCAAAATGCCAGGAGAAGTACTTATTGGTTAAACACGCTATGCTCTTTCATATGGCATTAGATTTTATACTTTGTGTTAGCGTAAGCAATTTAAAATAGAGAACAAAGAGGCAAATTACTAAAATATGTTTATTGAAAAATATTTAAATGGAAACAACTCATACAGCAAAATTATTTTCATACACTAAATACATATATATTATTTATTAATCCTTTGTTCAAATGAAAAAATCTAAAGATTTTGGTGTAAGAATAAATTTTTTTTTTCTTTTTGTTAGAATTATGACACGAATTTTGGACTTCTGAGAATAAATACTGTTTCGAAATTGTTACCAATGGTTTTAAAATTCTCACTTCTATCAAATGTAACGTCATTTTTAATTTCCTTAGGAAGAGGAACAGTTTTGTAAGCTTCATTAACTCCGAATGGTTCAATTTTCACTGCTGAATTTCCTCCCCAGAGGTTTATAAATGGATTCTCTGATTGACGTTTTATTGATGACTGTTTTGAGCGTAATAATAAATCATTTATTAAGCCAGATGTGTATTCATCTATATTTTTATGCTTAATTATCTTGAATTTTGCCGCTGAAGTATTCTTAAGATATTTTGGTCTTTTTAAAGCAACTGGATTCATTCTTGATATGCCTTTCTCTTTCTTCTTTTGAATAATATCCCTGCCTTGAAATTCTAATCCAACTGCATCAGATTTATTTTCAACATATGGAATAGATTCGGGTTTAAGAATCTCAATTTTTTGTTGAGTACTCTTATGAGTTATTGGTCTAGTTATTAAGTTACGTCTTGAAGGTTTAACAAATTTCATTTGCATAGTATTGCTTTGTTGAATTTCTGGCTTTGTTAAATTAGAATGTTTTACATTGTATGGAATAGTGTATGATTCTTGATTAAAATATGGCTGAAGTCTCGTTTCAGTTTCTAATTGGCTTTGATTTAACTTCATAATATTATTATTTTTACTAGGTATAAAAATTTGATGAGGGATGTTTGGGAAAAGTTTTTTACCTTTTGTTGTCTTTTTAGTTAAATTTTTCTTACTTTCTTTCATATTCTTCTTCAATAATGGTGATTTAGTTGAAGTAAGCTTTTTAAGGTTAAAAATATTTTCTGGCTGAAAGAAAATACTTGGATTGGATAACTTCTTTGATTCCAATTTGTAATCAGTTTGTAAAATGTTAATGGATTCCTCATTTTTAGAATTATAAATTTTTGACTTTTTTGGATTAACATGAGACTTAGTTACTTTTGGATTTGTAATTCTAATTATAACAGGTGTATTATTTAGCTTTAAGAGAAAGTCACTCCTTTCATTTTCAATCTCTAATTCTATTATTGGTAGCCTTATTTCAGAAAATGAATTCGGAATATCATTAAAGTCAGTATTCAAATTTTTTGAAACGTTCTTTTCCGTTTTTTGAATAACAGTTCCAAGCAAACAGTTTTGTTTATCATCTTGGGGATTTAAAAAATTTAAACAAGAAGTTGAATTTCTTCCAATGCTTCCATTTAAATCTTCTTTAATGGCTATTGTTAAAATTGGATTTGTTGACTCAACATTTCTTAGATAATTACTAGAAAACACTTTTTCGTTTTTAAAAGGATTGCTTACAGCTTCTTTTGGCTGAAACAGTATTGAACTTTCAAGAACGGAATCTACAGATTCAGTAGATGTTGGAATATCAACGAAAATGTAATTGGACGAGTTCATACTTGATAAAAATGGTGAATTTTCAATCAAATAGGGTTTGATGTTACGGCTTTTTTCAAATTCGCTAGATAGGATTAGTTTTGTTTCAGTTTTATACTCAAAACTTGGCTCTGCATTCTTAATTTCTTTTTGCATCTCATTCACGAAATTTTCTGTTTGGCCAAAATTCTCTAATGCTGCACTCAGAGGTAAATAAGTGTCTGCTATATCAATTTGTGCTGTCTTGATTCCATCAGTACCTGCTCTAGAATTAGTACTAAGTGCTTGAATTTCAAAAAGGTCTCGAGGAATAGGATATGAAACATTTGATATCTGCTTCACTGCATTTGATATAGATTGATTCATTTTTCCAATTGCTTGAATTTTACCTACATCGAGTAACTGGTCTATAAAAGCCGTAGGCGAAATACCTTCAATGTCTTTCTTAGTATTGATGCCTTTTAAAGCTATATCCGTCGCTGGTTTTAAGGTTCCATGAGGACTTTTCATATTTTCTCTGGTGCTGTTAAGTTTGAATTCATTTATTTCAGTTTCTGCGTCGAAATGATGTTCAAAGTTTTTAATTCTAGTGGAATTTACAAGAGACCTAATTGGAAAAAACTTATTTGCTTTACGTACAGGCACATCTTGGTTGTTGTTTTTTAAGTGTAGATAATGAAAATTAGATTCATTTTCATTCGAAGAAGCTAATTTAGTTGAAAAAGGGAAATATGTTGATGAATCTGAAAAAGACACAGGAAAATATATCGAATCGTTTGAGAGGTCTTGCTTCATATCTTCGCCATTATTAAATACATGTTTAAAATGAATTGTTGACCCAAACTTTGACTGGGATTCATAACTTATCTGTTTTGTTTGATTAATTGATAAAACAGGTTTATCAAACGTTTTTTGATTTTCTGCAGAGTTGAGTTCTTGATTTTCATTTCGAGTTTGACTTACAATTTTTTGTAATGCAGGAAAATTGACTTTAGATGAAAATCTTGTTTTCTCCGGCAAAGAATTCAGCAATGATAGAGTGATATCTTGTCCTTCTCGAAAAGGCATGTTAACCAAACTGTTGGATGGTTGCATGGAATCGGTAAATAAATCAATTGAGATATTTGATTTTTCCATTTCAGGTGTAATTGGATTAAGTGATGTTAACGGCTCAATTATACTTCCTACTGGATTCATTTTTAAGTTGGAAACAGGGTTTATTCGAAATGGTTCTAAAGACGAATATCTTTTGTCATTTCCTATACTTTTGTTGTCAAATACGTATAAACCAAGCGTTTGGGAAGGAATGGAATGTCGAGAAGGCTGAAGTGAAAAGAATATCGAAGGTGTATCAAGAGAAGATGATGAAGACGCTACATGTGTTTTGGGTCTTCCGTCGCTGTTGTCTAAACTATCGTTATCAGTTTCAAGTGCAGAAGATAATAACTGCAAAGTTTTGATATAATCCAAATTAGAAAGGTCAAATTTTTGTTTCTTTTGGTTAATATAAACTGACGGTCTTTCTGTTTGAAGATCTGAATGTTTTCTTTGTGCCTTGGAGTTAATTTCCCCCGTAGACCATTTATCTGATGAATTGGAGAAGATTGACTTGAAATTAGGTACAAACTTAACAAAATTGGAATACATGTTGGCACGAAGAGCAAGCTCATCCACTGCATAGTGAACCCTTTGTGTTTCACCCTCAGGGCTTTCTAATACATAAATATCATGTATAGGCTCATTTTCAATCACTTCGTTTCTCACTTTTCCTCCGTCAAGTACATCGGGTAGAAAGGGAAGAGAACTTTCCTCCTGTAAAAATACACTTTTTAACTTAAAATAATTTTAAATCAAGTATGAAAAATTTTAAGTTGCAAAAATGTTTCCTATTTCTACAAAATAAAAAAAAATATTTGATATTAATAAATGTTATATATTACTATCTAATAACTTTCAAATTACTATATATATATATATATATATATATATATATAAACTTATTCTTTACAAACAAGAGATAAACATCCAACAATCACATTCGAAAAACACATTGACAGTAGGAATAATTATAAAATGGATGTTGCAGTATTATAAACATTGCTGACTTAGGACAGATAATACATAAAATAATTTATATAAAAGTGGGTTTGAACATGGTTTTTGGCCAGCCAACCGTCCCCCTTTATGTAAATAATACTGATCAAAAACCTATTAAAAGTAATGGATAGGAATATCTAAATAAATTGCAAGATATATATATATATATATATATATATATAGCTCAAGACTCTTAAATAGATGTATAATCATAGCTTCATGAGTACCAATTACTACAACAGCCATTGCCATAACCAGAAAAAAAATTCTTTTTACTTTTTAAGTATAAATGTTTATATTTAAAATAATTTTTATTATGGGATAAATATTCTTTTTTAATATTAATAATACTAATCTCTTTTGGGTGGGATTTTTTTTCGAATCCCTAATTTTATTGCTATTTTTTACCGAACTCGATAATACAAAATAATTATTTCAGTGAAGAGTTTCTAGCTAGTCGCACGGGTAGTCAAACATGTGATACTCCATTCACTGATCTTCAGTTTTTTCTGAAAAGTATCCGACTTTAAAAAATATTCTCTTTGATTCTATAATTATCTCGAAAATCTTTTACTTTAAGATATTTCAGATAAAAATCCTTTACTTTACCGAGAACAGCTTTACAGTCTTCCTTGCTTTTGAGAATATAAAAATGAATAAATAAAAACCCATTGAAAGAATTTATTGCAAATTATTTTAAAGCCTTTTTTGTCAAAAATATAATACTTATAAATTTCAAAAATATCTTGATGAGTTTTCGTTATTTCACAACACGTCCACACACTTTTCCCGTTTTTTTGTTCGTGGGAAAAATATAATAAACTAAACTAAACTCACACAATGGCGCAACGGCCCATGAAGGTCAAAGCCTACTATGCCTATCTCAGTTTTCGTGACCTAAAGTGCATGATCAGAAGTTTCTGTCAAGTGATCAGTCTGACACGAAGTCATCATTGTTTAGTTCTCAAGCAAGCTTAATAATCTTTTCATCGACTTACTGAAGGGATGAAAGGCTGAGTTTATGATACCCCTGGCCCCAGGGGTATCATCTCTTCATCCACGCGACCTAGATCTGTAGGAATAAATGGTTGATGACCCAAATGCTCCATAATAAATCTAATTTATTAATGTCTGAATATATTATATATTGATCAACGCAACACAAGTCTTACTAGAGGGATATAATCAGGAGTGATACTACGTAATTATGAATTCTAAGTAAATAGTGCCTGGAATCCTAATCACTATCTTTATGAAAAGCTATCCTAAGAATCCTTATCTGCCTTAGATTCCTTAACACACTAAAATCCGTTTTATAATTACACTTCTATAATTAATATCTTACTAATACCTCACGGCGATCAGCATCTCAGCTTTCTGTCTTTCTTCTATTATTCATCTACTATTATTCTTCCATTCTACTAATATCCGAATTCTATTCTACTAACACGTGAATGCTAAAGCTCCAATATATATATATATATATATATATATATATAATCTGCATATCGCGTTTTCTTCTTGAGAGGATTGGATTGAAATAAGGCCCTTCTGGCCCCAAAGATTCCCCAAGAGGATTAGTAAGAAAATCCGATAAAGCCCCGTCACAAGTTGATCTTGCCCAGACCGGGGTTTGAGCCCCGGACCTGTAAAAATCATTGTCATTAAAATAATGATTACACTATTCTGACACATACAACAAAGAAAGTAAAAATTACTATTAATACAAAATGGTTATGTTTTACATAATGAGCGATGTAATTTTTCTCTTTGTAAACAGCTAATAGCTCGAGAACAAAAAAGTTGAACATGTGACATACAATGTCGGCCAAGAAGGAATTATTGATGATAGCACATAATCACAACTGCATTAAAAAAATATTTTTAAAATCTACAACTGACTTTCAATTTTTGGAACCCAAATTTATGTAAGGCTGGTGATCTACGACATTTTAAGTCTTCACAAGTAATAAAAGAATATTTTTTACATTGAAATTGAAAACATCTATCTATCTGCAAAAACTGATAAGAAAATAAAGGGGAAAAGTAAATTTGCATTATTTCTTAATGTAAATATGAAAAAAGCACTTAATCACACGTTATTAGTTGAAAGTAAATATATTTATTTTTCTTCGTTTTTACACTATTTATAAAAATGATGAGCAGATTTTATAGGTGATGAAAATTACAATAGTGTTGTAAATATTCAAAAGGCAATTTGCTTATGAAAGATATCACTTGTAATTTTTGAATAATGTATATTATTTTCTAACGCTGTATTAAATACGAATGGTTTTAACTATACAACATTTAAAAAATAGTTTTGATTTACTTTTTCGTTCAAAAACAAAATCAAAACAATTGTATATGCATGATACAACAATTAATAACTTGCTTTATGTTTTATCCTTCAGGACCTTGATATAGAAATAAATGCAATTTCCAATTTCCGAAAGATTTTTATCGGTTTCAAAATGTATTATCTCTAAAAAATTTTTAAAAAATAATAATTATGCCGATGAAATTAGTTATAACTCGTTTATTCTTGAAGACTAAAGTTAATAAAATTGTGAAAATGATATGCATTTTTTTTATTAATTTGCTCATAAAATTTTGGTTTAAATAAAAACGTACCTCTTTCCAAATGAATTTGTTGCTAACACTAGTCTGACCATTGATGAATGCAAAAACAAATTCACAACACCACAGCTGAAAAAAAAAATAAGATTATTAACAGTAATGTGTTCGAATTGGCAACAAAAAAATATAAAATGTGAAGGTACATGCCAAATATATTATTGAAATTAATGCGAATCATTCACTTGATATTTCCCTGAAAAAATAGTAAAAATTATCCGTAACTTTTGAAAGATTATTAAGATGATAAATACAACAGTTATACTGTAATCATAAACCAATAAAAAATTGGGATTAGAAATTAAAATTCAAAAATAATAGGACATTCGAAATTACTAGTAATTAAATAATAAAAATTAGAGAGAGAGCTTAGAAATCTATAATACAGATTAAAGAGATTCATTGAGTTTGGATATTATTTTGAGATGTGATGAATAATTTTTGTCTAGTTTAGTAATAAAATGTCGCTTGCAATTCAATTATTTTGATACCCAACTTTTTATCTCTTTTTGTTTTCTTATCTCTTATCTTTTTATTACTTGAAATTTAGAATATGTAGAGTGCATTGATATTTTATCTACTCAATTAGAAACAATTTGACGACTATCGGCAATGGATCTCGTAATTTTGGAATCAAGATCTATTGACGAGGATGAACCCTGAGCCGACACACCACTCTCCAAATTTCTATAAAAAAAATGTGAGGATTTTTTATGTGGAAACCATTGCCTTTGTTAATGGGTTTTCTTATTTTTAGTAATTCTAAAAATTTTTATTTAGAATTTTTTAAAATTAAATGAAAAAGTTTGAAAAATTCTTACTATATTATTCAACTCCTGATTTACTATTGCAAATTTCGACATGAACAGTTTTATAAGTATTGTTTTTTTTCTTCTTTCATTAATTAGATTTCCACATTAAAAATTCATGGAATACATTTTTCTTTAAGTTTATTTGTTTAAACTTCTCTCGGGCAATCCGTTTTTGAAAATATATATATATATATATATATTCTGGAATTGAAAGATTATAAAACGAAAAAAAAAAGGGGGGGGGGGCATTTTTTTTTCAAAAATCAAGAAACTTAAAAGTTTTTTACCCGAGTCAATATGTTATATTAAAGATCAAAGCAGGAAATTATCAGCTGGTGACATCATAGTACCTTCTTTAATTTATACAGTACAATAAATTCGAGAATTTTACTGCTAAATGTGTAAGATAAAAAAAATCTAAAATTATGAAACTAAGTAAATAATGTTCCAAAGCTTGGTATTCGTATTATTAGTAGTATTTTAAAGTTACTGGAAGAAAGGAGGAGTTTGTGTGATATTCTATATAAAACATTTAAAGAAAAAACTTCGACTCTGTTGTTAAATAATTCTGTGAAGGCATTGAAATTGCTATGCATGTATGTTTAGTTAAACGATGCAACACACACACACAAAATGAAAATAATGGAATATTTGTAATAGTATCTCCCAAAAAACTTTTTGCTTCATTCTTTGAAAAACGTTTTCTGTCTCCTTTTTCACTCACAACATTTATATTTTAATTACTTTTGCTCCTACTTTGAACTAATTCATAAAATTAATTTAAACATGAATGAAACACATTAGTGAATGAGAGATATTAACTGAAAGATGACGTATATAATCCATAATAATAGCTTTTCATGTATGCAGTTTCCTGTTAATGTCTTTTACACTATCAATGAACATTTTAATTGTATGTCTTATCCCTAAATTTAGAATATACATGCGACATACATTGTTTTATCTTATTCTTGAGACATCTGAAGTCAATAAATTTATGAATCATCTTTCGTATTATACAATGATTTCATAGAAATTTTCATTATATTTTCCTTTTTTTGAAATTTAATACAGAAGTTTATTAAATAAATACAGGTAAAGAATCTTGATTTGAAAATATTTGTCTTTAGATAAAAAATTACATAAATAATGTTCTTATAAGGTGCATTGAGAATGCCTAGTGATCGAGTGGTAGCGCATCGAGCTTCCCCACCACAGGTCGAGAATCTATTCTCGGGCTGGGCAAGGCCGACTCAGCCTTCCATCCCTACTGGATCGGGTCGATAAATGAGTACCAAACTTGCTTGGGAACTTAAACACTGGAGATCTCGCTTCAGACTGACCACCAAATCCGGACATCTGATCAAGCATATCAGCGCCCAATAGTCACGTATATTGGGATGGGCACAGTATTCCCTGGTCTCCATGGGCTGTTGCACCACTGAGTTTAATTTTAAGGTGCAATTATTTAAAAAAATATGCAACAAATACACTCACGAACAAAAAAATTAGCTCACCAAGAAGCAGTCGTCAAAATGAAACGAAATTTTACATACGTATTGAATACTTTGATATAAGTAAATGATTAGAAAATAAAACAAAAAAGATCATTTATTTTAGAGAAAAAGGCAAAATAACAGAGGATTTAAAACCCTGTTGAAGCCCTCCAGCGCGAATGCACGATGTAATACGATCGGGAATTGAGACATACAAGTTCTGTATGATGTATTCAGACATTTCGTACCATATTTGCTGTAACCTTGTCTATAATTCGTTCAAACTCATGGGATGCCCAACTCGTAATCCCAAATGATACCAGATATGCTCAATTGGAGATAAATCTGAGGATCGGGAAGGCCAAGGAAGGGTAGTAACAGTGCGGAGACAGTCTTGTGACACCCTTGCCTTGTGAGTCTGAGCATTGTCTTGTTGAAAAAGGGCTTCTGCGAACCATTGCATGAGTGGCAACACATGTGATTGCAGGATGTCATGGAGATACCGCTGGACTGTCATGGGGCCACGGATCAATACTAGGGGTGACCGTGTATTGTAGGCAATGACCCCCCCCATACGATAACAGCAGCTGTGGGAGTGGTGTGTCGCTGTAAAGCAAAGATAGGATTGAGGCATACGAAGCGGGGTCTCCACACACGAACACGATTGTCATCACTGCTGAGATTGAATCTGGATTCGTCGCTAAAGACGACCTGGTTCCATTTCGCTGCAGTCCAGTTTTCTCGTGCACTCCAAACGGAAATGTCGATGGGTGGGCGTCAAGGGAAGCACACGTAATAGGCGCCGAGATCCCAAATGGCCTTCAGCCAGGCGCCTTCGTATAGTTCGAGAAGACACATGGTTCTCTAGTGAAGGTGCTGCCTGTGCCTGGATGGTGGCCGATGAAGCAGTTGTCTGTACACGTGCATTTCTTAAGATGTGGCTGTCTTCTTGACGACTGGTCTGTCGAGGGCGTCCTGAGCCTGGTCTTCGTGTAAATGACATATTTCGGATCCACTGGTCCCAACACCTCCTCACAACACAATCAGAACGTCCTAATTGACGAGCTACTCGCCTAGCTGACCACCCAGCTTCCATCATGCCGATGATTTTCCCCCTCTCAAACCTCTAGAGCTGCTCTTATTGTCTTCGAAAACGGCATAATGGCATGTCTACCAAAGCTCTCTCTCTTTGTAAACGATGCAGCACACTCAAACAAGCTTTGGTTACCTGTTTTATACTACACGGAGAATGACGTTAAATGCCCTCTACCGGCTATAGGTAATGCGCAATCACGCTACATTTCTAATCATTTGCATATCTCCCCAACATGCTTCTTCATGCCGAGTTTCGTTTTGATCCCGCAATTATTTCTTGGAGAGCTAATTTTTTTGTCCATGAGTGTATTTATCGCCAACTCAAATAGATGTAAAATAAAATTATCTCAGAAAATACTTATACCGAAATACTAAATTAAAGAAATAAATTTACATAACCGGAACTATATGAAAAACAATTTTAAAAAACTATAAATATTTTCAAGAATTATTTCAATAATTATTAATAATATGAGTTAAGCTCTAAGCCGAAGTAGTTCTTTTGAAAAAAAAAGAAGAATACATGAATACAAGAAGAAAAGAAGAATGACTGTAAACTGGTTAAATTAACAACAATTTAGTGTAAGTTTACAAATAAATAAACTACTAAATCGTAGCATTTTAACTTATAATACGTAAGAATTGTCATAAAGTAGTGTTTCCTTCATAATAATATCAAAATCAATTTCTCTTATAAAACAATTTCAGCTTCTTGACAGATAAAGTGAAATATTTGAGCTTTCCTGTCAGTAACAGTTGTGGTCGTCAGTCAAGATTCTGGGAATCTATTCCATTTACGATTAATTTTCGTCACAAAGGTATCGTAATTTAACTTTTCAGAAGTTGTGCTATCACATTTTGAGTCTTTCAGTTGTTGCATGGGAAATATTTACATGCATGTCGTCTTTACAAGTACAATGAATCAAAACTTTGGGAAGAAATATTCTAAGTCTATTTAAACAGATGTCGGCCTTTTAAAGTAATTTATATTAGGTGTCTTAAAGTGTGAATAACGAATACAAATAAGGTTTTGTATGTGCATTTTTATTTATAGAACTTTAAAAAAAGAAGACTTAAAACAACATCTGCTGCTAGAATGTAATGATATAGATGTACATACTTGTAAATATTACTTTCAAGTACAAAAACTTTCCGAACGTTTAATTTTAAGAGTTATTACTGATCATTTGAAATATCAACAGATACAGATTTAAAAAAAAAAACCATTTCCTTGCAATTTAGCTTGCGAAGAAAATTAGACGTACAAACCAATTTCAACTAATATTTATAACTTCCAATACCATTTTACTTAGTTCTAACCAATCACTCTGCATGGCGGGTCTTCAATGACATGAAGAATTATGATATAAATATAAAAGGGGATATTAGAGGATATAATGAAGTTCATTAAACAATAACAATACAAAATTTGATATGATAGTTGCAAGCTAAATACACCCAGCATAAAAATAAAATTTAAAGATAGATTGGCAAACTGTAAAAGAGAGCTCATTAAACAAAATATTTTTAAACACTTAAGGTGTTTTTTTAGTTAAATTGAAGGCAATCCCATTTGCACAAAAGGATGCATGATTTATAAGTTAAATCTTTGAATGTAGGTATTTCTAAAGAGAGAACGAAAATTTGAAATCTGTTTTCCTACCTATATTTCTTTATTTACTACAATGAAAACTGGAAATTCTGTTGTGAAAGTTAAGTGCAATTTAATTTTAAGGAACTGAAAATTTTTATTATTAGAGATCCAATTTCTTTCACTTAGCTCTAAGAAAATGAAAATTAATTTTTTTTAAGGATTGCTGACCTCTTAATTAAAAGCGTATAGTTCCCTTGTTTAAGTTTAAAATGGCCAAATACTTACAAATACTGCTAGACTCTTTACATAATCCATAAGTAAGAAGAAGTTTTGAACAGAAAAAGATGTCTTTCACCGTTTGTTGTCCAACTTATATACTGCGAAATCATTCTCCTCTTCAGTAGTGGAATTTGGGTGTGTTTATTACTTTTATGCTCTGTCACCATTTTACTATTTAGAATTCATGAAAAAATAAACCAAACGGAAAACTTTTTTTAGGTATGGATTAAAAAATAAAAATCAATGTCAGCAATAAAATTGATAAGTATTTTTGAACATATTCACACGAAATATTTAATCATGTTAATGATGTTTTAAATACATATCTTCGCATTGTTAAAGGATTAAATAAAAGCAATTTTTTAAGTTGACTAATATGCTTCTTGATATATTCTATTCATCAAGACATAAATATTTTTTTATAGGATTTTGTAGAAAATACTTTAGAATATCTCTAATTAAACTTTTTGTTGTTTTTAGTAGAATATAATAAAACACCAAGTTATTTTATACCTAATGTTGTTGTTGTTTCCAATCCCCTTGAAGCAGGAAAGCCTACACCAAGTCCATTTGACCTTTCTGCATAATAGTGTCACACACCAGGTCTTGCTCTTCAGACAACTGTCATAGGGAAATGCCCCAGCAGTCCAGAAGATGAGCAGGAAAAGCAGGGAGAGAGCGGGGACAGGTAAAGAAAGACTTTACTCCCTGCACAAAAGTCATACTACGTAGGTGACCGCTTCTAAAGTGCACCAAGGGCATCTGATGAGCCCTGGAGCTTCTGCACTTAGAGATAGGCCAGGACTCTTAACTGCGTACCAGTGATCTCAGGAGGGTTTCGCCAAGTCAAATTCATTTTAGTCCTTTGGAGGGAATAAATTTCCGAATGACTTAAGACAGTGGAACTGGGGTTAGAGAACCTACCACCCAGCTCATCAGCTGCTTTGTTCCCAGGCATACCCACATGTGATGGAATCCACTGGAGACATACTT
>BMAV01026722.1:15712-35077 GCA_019973955.1 Trichonephila inaurata madagascariensis | reverse complement strand
CACATGTGATGGTATCCACTGGAGACATACTTGTTTCCTCTAACCACAAGCCTAGCTAATTTGGGTAAAATATCTAGACCAGTACTGTCCATAATTTTTGGCCAATTCTTCAAATATTGGATGGAGCTTCTGCTGTCTGTCAGGATCCCGATACTGTTCTTATAAGAGTTGAGAGTATGATCGAGAATACCACTAATAGCAATGAGTTCCAATTTAAAGGCGAAACAGTGGTCAGGATTTCTGATGCTGATTTTAACATCATTCCCAGGAATGTTACTAAAAATACCACACTCCTTGAAGACGACTACCATCTGTGTAAATAAACAAGGCTTGATCGGGTATGTCATTTATTACTTCATGTGCCAGTTGTCTGAGTAATTCCGGATGACTGTTGTGAATGGGAGTACTGGTTAACAATTCCTCCAGGAATTCAACATGATTTAAAGAATCAATAGGTGTGATGCAGCTAAAAGGTGTAGATGTGCCCACATTGAAATTAATAAAACCATGTTTACACATGTAATTAAGTGGACTGTCTCGCTTTAAACGTTGGTTACTTGTCTAATTTAAAATGAAAGAAGGGGTTCTATTGTAGGAAAGAAAGCTTTTAATTTTGTTAAAATACCTGTATGAGTTGACTTCTAATCTCATAGTAAGAGATTGGATGTCTGCCTCTTACAGAACTATGTCAGTAGGGCAACTATATCTAAGGCCCGTGATAATCCTCGCAGCACTGACTTGTACTCTCTTCAGTTTTTTTTAAGTTAGTAGGATATGATACTTGAAAGGTTTGGTACCCATATTCAAGGACTGGGCGAACCAAGGTAGTAAAAGTTATTCTAAGTGTGGAGGCGTCTGAACCCCAGTCTCTGCCAAAAAGATATTTTAAAATTTTAAGTCTCTTTCTTGCTTTATCGGCTATTTTCTCAATATGTTTAACGCAGTTCATTTACGAGTCTAAAGTGAAGCCAAGATAGGTAGGGTATTTACTGTAATTCAAGCTCTAACTCATTAGTAAAAGCCCAGAAGAGTAGTTGTAAAGATGCCTATTAGTCGTGAAAAGGCTTACTATAGACTTTGAAGCATTGAAAGTAATTTTGTGGTTGTCTGCAAACTCCTGAATATTTACTAAGGACCTATTCAGCTGGGATTCCATTTTGCTAATATTTGCATCGCTGCACCACAAAACGACATTGTCAGCGATAAGTCCAATTTGAGAAGGGTTAACATATTTTTCAACCCCAGACATAAATAATGAGAAAAGAGTTGGACACAAAACGCTGCCCTGGGGAATTCCTTGATAAGTTTTGTAAAAATCCGAGAAAGTAGCATGAAAATTGACACAAAAAGTTCGGTGATTTAGAAAGTTTGAGAACCAGGACATAGCTTTACCTTTAATGCCAAAAACACCAAAGCACTTGCTTAGCAGCTTATATTTCCATACCCTATCAAAGGCCTTTGACACATTTAAAAATGATGCCATGGTGTGTCACGTTGGTTTGTGATACCTAATGTAATTATGAAAATGCAAAACACATAATTTGCAGGTAGATCCCTTTGAAATATAGTGAACATAACTAAATAAATATATTTAGTTGTACATAACATAGAATGAAAGTTTTCAAGAGCTAATATGTCAGTGAATGAGTGAATGAATGTTAACGTCGCACTGTTCAGCTACACGAGGGCTTTTGGCGACGGACCACGTAATTTTGAACCATGGTCAAGTGACGTGGACGACACCTGAGCTGGCATCCCCCTCTCCTAACTACCACACCAACGGGAGGACGTTTCAGCTCTCGATAGATTTAACGTGCATCGCTGCCCTACATGACGGGTTCTTAGTGGTACTGGGCTCGAACTCATGACATGCCTGCCATGATCCGATGCCTTGACCACTGGGCTACCGCAGCCCTCAAGAGCTAACAAAATTGTCACAAGTGACAACACAATAAGTATAATTATAAATATAAGGTAAAATAAAATATTGCTTGATGCACGAGATAAAATTGGAATAGTTGTAAAATAAATAAGCTGCAAATAGCTCTAAAATGTTTAAAGGATTCAATAAATAAAATATGAAACATGAAATAGTTTTTTTAAAAAGAAATTTAGATTATTACACATGTATTAGATAGATATACAGGTACACATTGATAAATTCGGTACACAGGGGTTTCTGAACACATGAAATCATATGTATTTTACTTATTTGCTGTCCATGAAACGTTTTAAGAGAAATAAAAATACATTATTGAAGCAAACATTTCCTAGCATATATAATCTTGTTAACTTTTCATACATTCACATTTATAACGTAATCAATCAAATGAGTAGTTATTTTTCTAATTATAATTCTTAGAAATTCAATTATGAAGCAGTTTTATTTTGCTGATTTTTTTCTTTGCCAATTTACGATTTGATAATTCTTACTTAATCTAGCTTGTATTAATATTTTCTTTTAAAATATGAACGTTAATTTATAATGAAATTGCCATCCATTAAATTGAATTAACTTTCTGTGCCAACAGGATCTAATTCGAATTTTTCAAAGCATGCTCAATACATGTTATTCAAATCTACATCTACTATTAGTTTAAAATATGGTAGTTGAATGTTTAATGTAACATTCGTATTTAGTAAACGGTGTTGAAAAATTTTCAATGAATGTACTACGTACTTTTTTCATGGAAAAAATTTATTTGTTTCTAATTATATTGCTTATGCTATCTCATTCTAAGTAGCTTCATCTGTGAAGTTGCATGAGATAATTTCTAGATACGGAATCCTCCAACATTAGCCTTTCTCATTATTTTTTAATCTCCATTACTACAATACGTTTTATTTCATCTGTGAGTAATTTGTAAAAGTGTTCAAGAAACTAAAATAATACTAAAAGCTAGCATTTAGGTTCAAGCATTCTGATTTGATGGTACCAAAGGGGTCATGGTCACAAACTCGTGATTGGCGTGGTCGAGTAGCGAGTTCGTGTCCTCTAATGCTTCTGAAGACCTGCCATTTAGTGCATCTGATGCACGTTTAATACATCCAGCTCAAATATTGCACATTGGTGTGGAACTTAGGGAAATGGTGTGCCAATCGTTGTTGTCCTCATCACTTAACTATGATTCAATGTTACGAGGTCCATCGCCAATAGCCGTCGTGTTTTATAGTGTGACGTTAATAGATACTCGTTCACTTAATAGTACCGAAATAATCCCTTCTCCCTCCCTGTTCACATGATTCTAATTAGAAACAGTAATTAAATATTTATATCAAAAAGGAAATTAAGGCAATGAAAATCAATTGAGCATGGTACTTTACAAAAGATCCAGAATTTTAACAAGAAATATAAATGTGGCAGGAAAATTATGAAATTAGGACTTTCATCGAATCCCTAAGAGAGATGATTAATTCACGCAAGATGTTAAAATAATGTCTCTTTGAGGTCATTTCCCTTACGTAAGTGATTTGATCTAATCCCCGAACCATTTTAGTGAAATGATGAAATGAACAAGTCAGTCATTTTTTTAAAGATATGGGGTTGATATTTTGGGGATCGATAGTACTACCTGCATGGTTAGGAAGTACAAGGACTCGACCCTCCAAGTGTCTTCACCCACCGGACAGCATTTTGCCAATATTTTAAAATAACGTCTCTTGAAGGTCATTTCCATGATGAAAGTAATTGATTTTATCAAACCTTGAACTGTTTCAGTGGAATGATGAAATGAGCTAGTCAGAATTTGCATTGGGTTGGGGGGGGGGGAGACATCTGGGAGGTCGAGTCCTTGTACTTCCTAACCATACAGGTCAAAAATCCTCGAAACTATGAGGAATTTAAAAAAATTTAAAATTTTAAAATTGCTTAAAAACTGAAATGGGGAGGGGGAAGGAATGGGGCTATTGGAAAAAAAATTACATATTTGAAGAGCCCATAGGGAGAACAATCGAATCCAGCCGGCGTAGTCGACGAAGGTAGCATAAGATTCGAGTTATTAATGGGGAAGCCCTGTAGGGGGGGAGCACCGAAGGGGGCCAATTCCACGTAAAGCTCGCACATACACGAAAATATGGCGGACTTCCAAAAATCAAGTTCCAAGCTCAATTCCTCAGGGGGTGGGAATTTTTTTCAGACCCCATACGAATAACATGGAAGCATGCTATTTTAGTGCTTAAGCCCACCCATGCCTACACAATAGGAGTCAAGTAGAGGACTGGATGGGTTTCGATGGGTGAAACAGTTGATTCGAATCTCATATCCTAGACTCAAACAGGAGCCAAGATATTGTAAATTTAAATAAATATAAAAAGTTAAAGACAATTAAAAACTATGTAAAGAATAGATCTATGAGCATGAAATTGTAATAAATGGAAGAGCAGTTAGAGAGGGATCGAATGAGCCAGGTCCGAATAGACTGTGAGGCTCGGGTGTCGAGATATCGGCCATAACGCTGTAGAGGGAGGGAATGCACCGGGGGAGGGGGAGATGCGTCCCAGTAGATCTTAACCATAACAAAAGTTATTACGATTCCTCAAATATCAGTCCCCTAGCACCAAAAAAGTGGCATGTTTAAAAATCTACCTCCCCATATCAATAACATGGAGGACTCTCTAAATATCAACCCCATATCTTTAAAAAAATGGCTGTCTTGTTCATTTTATCATTTCACTAAAATGGTTCGGGGATTTAATTAATTCACTTACTTACAACAGGGAAAAGACCTTAAAGGGACGTTCTTTTACATCTTGCGTGAATTGATTATCTCCTTTAGGAATTTGACGAAAGCCCTAATTCCATCGTTTCCCTGCGACATAAATACACAACTTGTGCTCAAAGATCAGTAGTTTTATATAAAGTTTATAAATAAGGTTACTTCTGTGTGATGGACAAGCAATACACTGTGACTTCCCACAAATATCTTATTAGCAGTCATCATGATTAAAATATTTTATTAAATGAACATGAAAAAATGTTAAAACTCTTCTTTATATAAATATCCTTACGACCAATGTGCAATTGTAAGTCCACAACTTCTAAAATATTCAATGTATATTTTTCTGTCATTTAATAAGAAACATCGCATATCTGCTTAAATTTGAGAAACATTAAATACACGCAACAGTTATCACAACTAGAAATTTTATAAAATAGTTAATTTTCTTTACATAACTGATGTTCAACCCATGACAGAATGTGTACATTTATCGCACAACTGTTTCTATCACAAATTCATGAACTCATTTTGATTAATTACATTTCGAGTTCCCTACTTTCTCTTATTACTTGAAACGAGATTCATATTTCCGTTAATGGCATCAGAGTATCAAGTATTTAAAATGAACCTAGCTGCTTTATTCGAGTAAATGTTCCTCATAATCGAAAGACCGTATCTCATTGCTCATTGTAGATATGGCTTCCCAATTTGGATTCAATGATCCATTCTAAAATGTAGCTATGTTGAGAATCGTCTGCTATATGATACATGTGAAACATAATGAGTTGCAGCTACTCTGTTGGAATTCAAATCCCATGCACGTCCAGAAAATGGTGCTACATGTGTATAATTATATCTTTGAAAAATTGCGAGTGTGCAAGGAAGTCAACTTTAGATACATAAGTTATAATTTAAAATTAAAGCTCCATTTCATTTCACGTTTCAAAAATTATGTTACCAGAAGAATAAGGAAGCTTTCGGTATATCAAACAATGTAATAAAATTAATAAAAAAATTAGAACATTAATAATAACAAGAATTGATTTAATTAAAAACATTTTCCGGGTAACAAACGGGTATCCATTCATACTATACTTACATATACTACAAGATATTGATATTATAAAGGATTAAAAACGCTTAAAACTTCCACAAGGAATACAGTTTAGAATTTACAATACTTATGTGCAAAAAGTGGTGGTATTCTAATGTATGAATTTTAAAAATATTATATGAGAGTATAAAATCATTATATACCTTAATTTTTAAACAATCGGGTTAATAATATCGGATTAAGTTCAGAAGATTTCATAAGTATACTTTTTATATTTCAGTTGCATACATATATACATATATAAATAAAAAGTTATAAGAAAAATACATGGTAATGTATATTTTTTTGAATCAATGCATCAATTCGCGCGCACGCGCGAGCGCGATTTGAATTAATAAGTTGTTTTCATTTCTTCAAATACACTTTATCGTTGCCCGAAATTATATCTACCGAATAACATGAAACATTTGATAAAACACATCCATTTATTAGTACACGATGCAATACACTACATTAAATAACAGGAATAAGAATACAGCCCGCGAATGTTTTATCATTGACCCTACTTTATTTTAGAGTTATCCCCCCCTCTTCCGTTTCTTATAAGCGAAGAATATAAACGTTTACGTAGTTGTGCTTTTGGTATATGTTCTGTTTCGAAATTCTGTATAAAAATGTAGATAAGATTATAATTAAGTTTGAGAACCACCCATTTTAAAATGGGGGAGTTTCCATTAAGTCATGAAAAGGTTAATACTTTCATAAAGGGAAAATGTGTGCAACAAATCCAATCATTAGAGGAAATTCATTTTATTTTTTTTAAATATGCTATTGACATGCTTGCAAAATAAACTCTTTGTAACATGCAACCATTTAAATAAACAAAAATAGTTTTTTTGCAAAAAAAAAAAAAAAAATATAAAAAAAAAATAAAAAAAATTCAAGATTTACAATGTAAAAAGAAAAGTATGACTCCAATAAAAAAAAATGTATCAATGCTATTCACTTACTTAAATTCCAAGCTTAGTAGAAAGTTCTTCATTTTTTTAACTAAACCAAATTGTGAATTATGTAAAGAATGCATAACTATCGATAGTTATGGTAGCTCACAGCCAGCGAACACACCCAAACTTTCGAAGCGCATAAAGCAAAACTAAGATGTAATACGGGTATATAAGCTAGATGGCGAGTGAAAAAGTTATCATTTGGTAAGGATCTTTACAATCCTATTATGGCTCAGTTTAGAAGCTTTGCAATGGTAGTAAGTATTAAAGTATTTGAAATATATACAATATTAATATTTTTTTAAAAAATGAAAGCTCTAATCATATCCTACAACAAATTAATATTTTAGTTTAGGGTTGACTAAAGCCTCATTTAAATTAAATTAAATTTGTTCCATTTATTTCTGAAGCAATCTTCATTTATGTCTATCATATAAAGATTTTTTTAAGATTATTCGAAATGTGTGGGGTTAGTCATCGAACATATCGATTAAAATACGATGTTTGCAGAATAATTATGACTGTCAAATTAAGTAGAATAAAACAGATTTTATCACTAGATTGTGTGGCTAAAACTTAATTTTTTTTGAAATTTAATTTAATCTACTAAGTTTCGAAATTTTGAATTTTTTTGATGATTTGTGTTACGATAAAATACAAAATTTTCAATTGCTCACTTAATATCTTTTGTAAATTAGGAAAATAAAAAATATATAATGTAGGATTTATTCTAGGTATTTTAAAGTCATTTTATTAAATAAGTACAAAATATAAGGAAAAGTGCCTATTTAAGGGGGGGGGGGAATGGATATCACTTTTGAATGTTCCGAAAGAAGGCAAAGTTGATACTTAAAGAAGAAAGCAAAGTTAAATCTACTAATGAAAATCCTCAATCATAAAATTTATTTTATCACTTAAAAAATGTTTGAATAGGTTCATAAAATATGCTTTTATGAACCTAAGATTAACTGTGTGTAATTCTTAGCATAGAAATAAAGTAAATAGTAGTAGAGTAATAGTAGTCTAGTTTTTTCATCAGAATTTCTCTGTTATAATAATTAAATAGTTAAATTAAATTAAATATTTAATTATTATAAGTCGGATTAAATATTTAAATGTCAAATTATGAGTGCTGATAACAATAACAACTTAATACATATGGTTAAATGAATGTTGTTAATCTTTATTTCTCAACAGAGTCTTATGTGTGTTCCCGAGAGATTCTTTATACATAACTATAATTACCACACTGCAACAATTAATGACCATCATTTAATTAATATTTGTTTGTAATATTTTGTATTTTTCTTTCTTAATACGTTTTATTATTAACATATTTCTTTAATTTATGGATCTGTATTCCTAAATTTTGATTCTTCTTTATAAAATATTGTACTTTGAATCTCCTTGAAATAATTAATTTTATTGGAAAAAAAAGCATAATTTGCTTTTATTTTGCAAAATTATAGATTTCTGATAAAATATTTACTTTCTTTTCAGTTATGGTGTTGGGGATTTCTTTCCTTGACCCCAGATGGACAAATTTTAGATGTGAGTACATTTGCAATGAAAATTTATTAACGTTTTTCTTTAATTAATAAAAATAAAATTAATTAAATTAAAAAATAATTAAAAATAAAATAATTTAGTTTAAATAGTCAGATACCTTCAATGAAAAAATGATAAAACTATGTAACTAATTGTTAAGAAGTTTAAAATCTATTCTTTTCCGTGTTTCTAAAACTTAATTTCAACACTTCAAATATCATACAGATATAAAATTTCATGGAAGAAATTTTTAAATACTTAATTACAAATGTTTGACTGTTATGGAATTTCAGAATGATTAAACACTTCTTTCCCAAAGAAATTCACAATTTTATATGATTTTTTTTATAAATAAAACTTACCACAGATAATATTTTAAAAAAGTGCAAAAAATCATTATCATTTTAAATCCATATAAATGAATATTTTAGCATAGGCTGTTTCTTTGAAACGAATAAAATCCTGTAAGAATTGAGTTCTTATATTTTCTTCAAAATGTTTCTGTTTTTATAATCACATATTTTAGAGTTAATCTCTTGGACTAATTTTCATTAATGGATTCATTAGGAGTGAGATGCTCGAAACATTTCAAACAACTTAAAGTAATAAGTTAAAATAAGTTTCAATGCTAGTATTATAATTTTTGATGTAAGTTAAACAAAGCGCTTAGAACTTTTTTGGTATCAGGAAATGTTTTTAACTTAGTTACGCCATATAACAGTAAGTCTTAGAATACTTAATTGTGTATCCTTTCACATTTCTTTTTGTGTTATATATCATTAATAAGCATCATTATTTTCAGAGAAAAAACAGTTATACTTTCCAATACGATTTATTTGAAGAAGGGACAGTCAAAAATGGAACTCTTCGAAAAGAACCTTTTCATGATGTTTATATGATAAAAGGTCCAGAAGGTGAAATACAGAGGGTCCACTACGCCATGGATGATCTTGGGGTGCGTGCAAATATCTTTTCTAACCGTGTTCAAAGCAGCCCAGATTTCAATATAAGCTCCATTCCGTTTGGATATAAGTTTCGGGATTTGTTAAGAAAGTCTTTTCAATCCCATGAAGAAAAAACAACAGATGATATTAAACTAGAAAACCGCAACTTTTATCTTCCAAGTATTGCCAATTTGAATTCTTCTCAAACTTCTACTTCTTTCCTGCCTCATAATCGAGCTTTTAGTCAAGATAACAAAAGCTTTGGCTTACAAACATTGCCTCAGACTTTTCCGTTACCTTCAGAACAACATGAATCAAAAACTCAATTTTTGTCAAAATTAATGGATTCGTCTAGCTCGAATGTCACAGCCTTTCCATTGCAAGATCATTTTGAAAACGATGTATCAAATGTGAGTGCTGTTCCTTTAAATTCTACTTCAAACTTTCTTGAAATAACTACGATGAAGACTGATGTGTATTATACAAATGAAACTACTGTGATCGATGAATTCATGAGCACTGCCTCAAGTACCGATGCTTCTCAAAGAAACAGCCAAGCTCAGCTAGCACTTATTGGTTATGAAGATGGGGACTTCTTTTTCACAGAAAAACCTAATTCCTTAGACAGCGTAAATGAAAGCGTTTCTTCAACAGCAGCGACGACAATTTCCCCCCATGTATTAAATAGCCTCAGTGAAAACAATTCCTTAATATATGATGCAGTGTATCAAAATCTCTCATTTCCTCAAGATGAAAGATTCTCGGAATTTCTAAATTCGACTGTTGAAGAATCTTCACAAATGCAAAACACAATTTTCGAATCAATATCTCAAAATGCAAACAATACAGCTGTAGTAGAATTTTTGAAGCCTGAACTAGTGAATTCTGAAATAGGTACTAATATTGCAAAGATCCAAGACTCTGATGAAATTAAATTAAACAACAAACCACGTGAAATCGAGGAAATATTGTTAGTTTCACCAGAAAATGATTCCCTCATCAATCTCCAATCAAACGAATTAAGTAATTACTCCCTAGCAGATAGCCTACAGTCGAATAATTTAAGTGTTATGCAAAATATCTTGGAAAACTTAAATGTTACAGGTAAAGACAGTGATAATTCTACAAACCTTGAAAATGAAATAATCCCCGTTATGAATGACACCCATGGTGAACATACCCCACAAGAGTCATCAGACAAAGAGACAACTAATTTTAACAATAATTCTACAAATATTCTTTATTCTATCAATAAGTCAATGATAACAGAACCAGCATTTGATGAAAACCACATTGAACAGAGAAAAGCAACGACAATTTCACATGGAGATCAATATGATTTAAGCAATTCGGAAGACTCTGAAGATTTCCTGTTATCCATGTCTAACAACAGTGATCGGCAGAATATGACGAAATATGATTCGAGTTATACTAATAAAGAGAAACTGTATTATAGCGAATATCAAAATACACAAATGGGAAACAATGCATTCTTAAAATTATGGAGAGGGAAAACAGGTGTAAAAATTGAGCCATTTGGTGTAAATGGTTCATACAAAATGATTCCAATGTATCAAAGAAGTGAAAAATATATATTACAGTGAAAGCAAATACTTCCTTGTCTATATGAAAACTGATTAATAAAATTAGAAATTACTTTTGTTTTCTCGATATCTTATTAAAAGTATCTTAAGAAGCAAAAAATTAGAAACCGTTAGTCTTGAAAACGTATGAACTATAACCTTATGTTTTTTGTTTTTTTTTTTAACAGTGTTGCCAAGTTATATATAAAAAAATTTTTTGTAAGCAGACTTTAGGTCATTCTGTTATGATTGAAATACTACTTATATGCTGTAAGAAATAATTGATGTAATAGTTTATAAATAATCTTTGTAATAATTAAGGGAAATTAAAATGAGACTTTCAAAATAAAAGTGCATTAACCGAATTGAAACCTTTGTCATAATTGATAAAAAAGGAAAATAATTAATGTTATGAATCAAAGCTTGATTATTGTAAGGAAAATAAACATGTTCTATTAAAAAAAAAGTCTTATTTTACTTTCGTCTCACAAATTCTTGGACATACTCATAGATTTATAGTTTATAATGTTAATGTGCAATCAAAAAACTAATAGCAAGGGCTATAGACATATTTATTTACTATACAGTAATATAAGAACTCCTTATATTGGTTGGTTTTAATATTTTTTAAAACCTTTACTTGCCCCCTCCCCCTTTCGCTTTTTTTACCATTATAACTACTAGACCACCATAACTAAATACTAACTGGAAAAAACCAAAAGCAAATGAAAAAGAATCGTTTAAAATTTCATTTCACTAAAAATGTATATCTTCACACAACCTGGAAAAAAATATTAAAAATTTAAATATATATCTTAAGAAAGGAGCATGTACCAACTTTTTTACGATTAATCATTAATAATTAGTTTTAAAAATATGGGGATAGTTTTTAATGAAAATATGTAATCAATAATATAAAGGAATTCATTTAATATTTGCTTTGTTAAAAATTTGATTCTGAAAGTAGTTTAAATAAGTATTTTACAAGGGAAGTTTTTTTTTAATAGAAACATTTTTTTTTATTTAAAGAAAAACACTAAGCGTTCATTTTTTTAAATATATAATTTGATTATTTTGTTTAATATAATATTAAGAATAACATTTTGTAATGACTGTAACACAGGCAGATAATCAATTAAAGGAAAATAAAAATTTTCGAAGTGATTATACACAATCGGATACAAAATAATTTAATATGTTTTCTTACAGAGTTGCGAAAGTAAAAAAAAAAAGTTTAAATAAATTGATAAAAATTCCGAAAATACCCTCTGCTACTTAATCATAAATTTAGGTAAATTTATTCATAAAAATAAATAAATGCATAGTTAAATACTTAAGGAAGTTCACTTAGAGTTTCTCAAAACAAAACGTAGAAGTCTCACATTTGTACCTTTATACAAATAATATTAAGCACATGGTTTTATTGGATTAAAGTTATATGGTGAAAAAATTAATTTTGAAGTATTTCTTTTAAAACCTTAGGAGTGGCTTAAATGTGTTAATATGTAGAAATAAGTCAAATTTAATCGATGAATTTGAAAGTTTAAAGAAGAAAAATTAAGTTTTTTTTTTTCTTTGTATTAATGGATAATGAACTTATGAACCAATTTTTATATTAAGTATTTTATTGAAATTTCAAGTAAGTTCAAAATATACTAGATAACGGAATTATTATGACGTATTTTCTTGCATGAAAATTCATTTTACAAGTTTTATCAGAAACATTTTAAAGAAACATAACTTCAAAAACATGTAATGCCTTACAGTTTGAAAGATCTCGTAGATTAATATTTTTATTTTACAAATAAAATTTTACATTGAAAAGTGACAAAAATATTAATTTTATTCACATAAAATTTCAAATGAAGGATATATATGCATAAATCATAGCATTTGTAACATCTAAAAATTAACTTTATCCTACTTTATTCATTTTTCAAAATTTTTACTTTTATGTGGCCATGGTACGATTTACGAAAATTTTTTAATTTAAAGATTTTCTAAAATTCTCTTGTTGCCGCCTATGTATTTATACTATGTAAAACAAATTTTATGCTCAAAATTTCATATAAATCTAGCCATTTAATTTTTTAAGGAAAAAACTTAAAATTTGTTATGTGATATTAAAATGCTACTGCCCCTATAAAAATTTACGTACACGTATGAAATTTGATTTACAAGTACGTCAAATTATGTATAAAAAAAGTTGGTATCGGTTTTGCGACAACATGATTCGTATTTGTACAATACTTCTTTTTATGAATGCTTATTGAAAATTCTTTAAAAATGTACAAATTCTGAGTTATAAAAAATATTTTTAAAAAAATAAGTATTGCTTGCGTTCGAAAATGCATATCAACATTTGTTACATGTGTTATTAGCAATAGGTAAACAAAATTTCAAAACATTAGGCACAATAGAAAAAAAGGCCTTAGCATTTTAAATGAAGACAAAATAGTTATTTTATCTTTCTGAGATACGGCAGTTTTTAAAGTTTTGATTTGCCATAGGGATGTGAATAAAAATGAACGTAAAAGCTATCATAATTCTGCATTTTTTAAGTTTAGAGCTTTCAAATTTTTAAAGGTTATAGAGAAAAATATATAAAGAATAATTTAGACGAAAAAAATTATACTTGATTTTTTGACCGATTTTTGTCATTTGAATCGTACTGAGTCCCTTTAATGATCAGAAAATTATATTGTTTTGAATTTATCTTTAATAATTTACTGTCCAAAATTAGTTATGAAATCATTGAATTATAAGGATTTATACTCAATTCGTGTATAACTTATAAATATAATGCTTGTAATTTTATGTACTTCAGTTATCAGTTCATACAGTAAATGATTTTGATAAATAGAGAAAAAAAAACATTTTAGATAGATTAGGAAATATTTTTCAACACAGAACAATAAAACACTTCAATAACAACCATAAAATTATCTTATAGATATAAATGATATGGTCGAAATAATATTTAGCCTATGCCCTTTAAAAAAGTTTTATCCGTACATGCTTTGTATGTATGTATGTATGTATATGTATTTATTATAGTTAATATTTCTAAGTGATTGACCTCTCGGTTAATAGGCAACGAGCTCTCCAATACTTCTTAACAATACCGTCCAAGTCATCTTGAGCAGAATATTATGTGTATGTATATGTGTATTAAGATGACCCGAAAAAAAGATCTTTTTATTTTCATTTTGGATTGCTATATTCTGGAAAGGTTGCTTTTAAAGACTGCATGAGGCCCGCCAAGACAGTCATAAAATCAACTTGCGTGATCAAAGGTGAGTATTTCGTAATTTTTCCGAGACCTTAATGAAACACTGTTTTCTAAACTGGAAATATAAGGAGCAAAAAAAAAAAAAAAAAACCCAATCAAACTTTTAAATTCCAGATATTTGCAGTTAATGCAAAAACTCAAATAACTTCTTTTCTTTGTAAAGTTAGCAACGTTTCTTTAAAACAAAACTTATTATAAATGATGAACTTGTTTTTATTTCAAATGTTTGTAATATTATACGTGGACTTAATGCTAAGCAAAATTTATACCAAATGCCAAATATTCTTGTCTAAACCAATATACTTTAAAGTCATATTTTTGAGAAAATTCATATATTATATTTGATCCTGATATAAGTGTTGCTCGGATGATGATATTTCTTGCTTTAGCACACTGTCGTAGCTAGACCTGAATGGGCCCTGTATCAAAATTCTATTCAGGCCATATCTTCGTGTCTCTGAAGCTTGGGAGTCCCGTATCAAGGTTGACACATACTAATACTTAATTAGTTACACCATTGTTTCAGTTATTTTACAAAAACAAAACTTGTTTTTGAATTCTAGAGATGTCCCATGTTCTTCCAAACGGTATATAAAGAATGTTTTAGGAGAAAATAAAACTTATTTGGTGCATAAATATTGGATTACAAAATACTAGATACACCGTATTGTTTCTCGTATTTATTTTGTTTTCGTTTAGCTATTTTTAGATCACTTCTTAGATGGTCACACTCAATATCAAAAGGCATAAGTAAAAATATTTATCGAATAATTAATTGTTATATTACTATATGTTGGTGATTGAATTAAAAATAAAATAACTTGATGAGTTGGCACGCGGGATGAATCAATTTTTATAGCAACCTGAATATATAATAAATCAAAGACTAATCACATGAAAGAAAAGATATAATTCATAAGCTTGAGTAGCTTGTAAATTTTCCGAGATATCCGCAACCTGTTATGACTGAAATTTCTCAAAAATATATCTTTTCAATGTAAGAGTTGAAATAAAAGAGATGTGTTATTTATTTATTCAAGATTTGTTTGGAATAAAATACAAGAGATAAAAATGATTGAAATTACAAAATATTGCTAATTTTTGAACTGGTATTTTTAAAGCTTTGTGTCCAAAAACAATAAGTATTCTGAATTTACATGTTCAATTTTTTCTCTTGCTCATTATATGTTTCAAAACTTCACATTTAGAATAATAGTGTTACTACATTAGTAAGCTAAATTAAAAGTTGAGAGAAAATAGTGAAGTATTTATCCCTTATTCAAGGTGCAATGCAAGATACTTTTGTTATAGAAATATGTATGTTATTTGATTTAGCTGCAAAAAAAAGGAAACTTCTCCAGAGTATATGAATCGTAAGGTGAGAGGTAAATATACATATATTCTATTTAAATGTAATTTAAAATTTTTATAACTGTAACTTTATTTCATAAAAAAATTTCTCTTTAAGAAAGTTACACACGAATACATGGTACTGGGAAATTTTTTTACAAGCTTTTATTTAACTTGCAATGTAAAATGTTCGGGTGTAATCTTGTAACTCAATTTTGAAGCTGGTGTCTTCAACCGATTGAGCTGAAATTTTATATACACGTTTAGTTTGGATGACAATGCATGTTTTCACCATTTATATTCTGATATCGCAATTAGTTGAAAATATATTAATTAAAGTAATTTGTTCGGGTGGAATCTCTCTTGCAACTCAATTTTGAAGCTGATGTCTTCAACCGATTGAGCTGAAACTTTGCATACACTTATAGTTTGGATGACAATGCAGGATTTGCTCATTTATATTCCGATATCGACCTAGTTACTAGTCCTTGTTCAGTAGTTAAGACGAACATGTTTACAATAACAAGGGCTTGGACCAGGGGCGTAGCTCAGATGGTAGAGCGCTCGCTTAACATGCGAGAGGTACAGGGATCGATACCCCACGACTCCAATTGTTATATTTACGCGTAAAATATTTTGAAATTTGTTTGATTTGTACAACGAGATATTTTACAATACTTCCACTCTACATACGCACAAAGTATGCTATATTTTTACTGTTCTAGAGGGAACACTAATAAAGACATCTATCAAATTATTTCTATTTACTTGGAAACATTTTATGATATATATTTACTCGATTCTAGTTTCTCCTGTAATACTTTCAACTGACCCAGTTACTGTAACGAGAGATCTTGTTCAGGTGTTAAGGCGAGCATGTGTTTACAATAATACAGGTGTCGACAGGGAGCGTAGCTCAGATGGTAGAGCGCTCGCTTAGCATGTGAGATGTAAGCAGATCGATACCCCGTACATTCAATTATTATTTTTTCCTATAAATTATTTTTGAAATTAATTTGATTTGTACAACAAGATATTTTATAATATTTCCACTCTGTATACGTACAAAGTATGATGTATTTTACAAGTTTTTATTTAACTTGCAATGTATTGTTCGGGTGGAATCGTGCAACTCAACTTTGAAGTCGATGTCTTCACCCGATTGAGCTGAAATGTTGTATAGATGTTTAGTTTGGATGCAATACATGTTTTGACGATTTATATTCCGATATCGCAATTACGTAAAAAGACTAGGAGCACGGCCCGGCGTTGAACGGGCTTTATCCTTATTTATAAATTTTCCCCCTTTCCTTCACAAAATCAGCAATTCTAATACTCTTTTATAAAATGACTTCCATCCGCCAACTCCTCTGCTTAGCCCGGAGTTGCTCAAGCTTTTACCGAGTGTAAAAATTCCTTTTTTCGAAATTTTTTCGCTTCTTTTCTTTTTCAGACAGGTTTATTTTCTCCCGGCGTTGAATGAACATTTTAAACTGCATAAAATTGTTTATTGATTAAAAATGATAAATCAATTTTAAATAAATGAGTGTCAGACTTTCTGTGACTAAAAAAGGTATTTTTTAACAAATTTTTAGTCCCATATCTAAGCAAATGGAAAGCTAGGAGCTGCATAGACTAACGAAGATTTAAAACCGCTGCATCTTGTACCCTAAGAAATTAAAACCAAGCAGTGGCGCACACAAGGGGGGGTGTCCTAGGGGTCCGGATAACCCCATACCCCTTGATTTTTTTTTCGATTGGTTATAATCTTAGGTATATATTACGTAAAATTTAATTATGTATTTGTTATTAATAATTAAATTCATTAATTAATGCTAATTCTTTATTCAATAGTTAATTTTGTATTGTTTTTGTTCCAGAAAATCGAGAAAATTAAAAGAATATGTTGGGCGGCATATTGGAGCATGATACCGAAATGGTGGACTTTCAACCCTGGACTCTCCACTTGAAACATTTTTGTGTGCGCTACTGAAACCAAGTATTGTTAAATAGTACACTATCGAGTGTGTGTCAAATTAAATAAAATAACTATATTTCTCTCCTTTTTTGTTTCAATATACTATGACACACAACTACAATAAATGATTGATGCTGACCTCTTTTCAAATGGTTTTATTTCATAAAATGATAAAAAATATTATATTCACTGGCGTAGCTAGTCTTGATTGGGCCTCATATCAAAATTCCTTGGTGACCTTGTCTGGTAAGCTCTCAACATTTTACAATTTTTTCTAACACATTTTGGGGGCCCGTATCATAGATACGGATGATACGGCGGTAGATACGCCCCTGAAAAAATCACTAACACACAGCGAATGGTCCTTAAAGCCTCCTTTTTCTTTCGTTGGTACAAGGGTTTCTTTACCGGGAACGCGGGAAATCATAAGATTTCCATACTTTTTGCATTCCCCGAAATTATATTTCGTTCCCGGAAACGACACTGGGATGAAATAATCTGAGGTAGCTAATTTGACTTGACTGTGGATTTCGACCACTGATAAAAATTTTAGTTGACCGCACGTAGCAGTTAGCGATTATTCACCCCTAAATCCTTGGAAGGGGAAATGTCCGCTTCCACCTCCATCAGTGGGGGTAAGAGTGTAATAAAAGAAACTGTAACACTTACGTAGAGTTGGAGAAACGTTTGCAGCTTGCGTAGCATGAAACTATTTATCTTGTCGAAAAAGTATTTAGTTTTTAAAGGAATTTCATTTCGTAGTGGCCCCCCCCCCCAGCACAACTATTCTGAAAAAAGTTCTGATATCATGATTTACGTTGATAACGTAAGTACTTATATTTAAAACTATTATTTATTTAATTTATTTGAATGTTTTTTATCGAATACTTGTCTCCATTATAAACTATTTAATTGAATCAGTAGTTTTAAAGAAGGGAATAAACCCCAAACTGTTTGAGACAGAAAATGTTTTAAAAAAATCTCGCAATTTTTCTTTTTTAATCTTTTTTTAAACCAGACTTTTATGCGGGAGATTCTAATATTAATATTTAGTTATTAATAACCTACTATTAGTTCTCTCACCACTCTCTCTCTCTCTCTCTATATATATATATATATCTAGTCCAAATTTTCAATCGTTTATAAAATACTTTCTATTCATCCATTTAAGTACAAATACATTTTTTAAAACTTGTAATGGATGATACTTGATGTTATTACAGTATTTTCCAATACTAAGTCAACAATTAAATGAAGAAATGAATATATAGTAACACAAACAAAAATAATAGTCCACGAGTATATGTAGAAAGGAAAATCATTCCATGCGTACCTATAGCGCAATCCATAGCGCGTTGGACTTCTAATCCAAAGGGCGTGGGTTCGAATCCCACCTGGGATAGCCTAATTTCTGGTAACGTGATTTCGTTTTTTACTATACTATTTTATTAGAATAATAAAATTTAATTAATGAATATATATATAAATATAGAGTAACAAACAAAAACAAAAAATAGTCCAACAACCATATACAAAAATGAAAATTGTAAAGAAAATCGCTTTCTATTTTGTCACTTAATATTGTGATTCTGCCATACATATATACATATTTATATATTAATTGTAACTATTTAATAAAAAGTAACTAAAATAAAAATTTTCTTTGTTGACCTAAGTAGGAATTGACTTAATTTTTTTTATATTACTTGTTTTATAAAATCTTTTTAACTAATTGCAATATCAGAATTTGGTCAAAATGGCTTCCTCGGATAATTTCCCATCTTTTAGTATCTTCAGAGCGTTTTTGCGTACAGTGGTTTGGGAGAAGACAGCCTCACACACACACAGATAGATACATACGATTGTTTACCTACGAATTTCAACAGTGTAGATC
>BMAV01026721.1:0-49034 GCA_019973955.1 Trichonephila inaurata madagascariensis | reverse complement strand
CCGGGAGGGGAAAAAAGGGGTTTTGCTTCAGACTGACCACTTGTGATCGGGACATCTGTTCATGCACTTCAGCGCTCAATTATCACGTATACTGAGATGAGAACACTCATGGGCTATTACGCCACTGAGTTTAATTTAGATTTTTCCTTACGAAATGAATTTTGTGGAAGAGACTGAAAATTTCTGTGAAAAATGATGCTCTGAAAGTATGGGTGGAAACGAATCCAATTGTATGTATTATATTGCCATGAAAAATTGTAAGTTCAATGGCCATCACGTTATTGGCATGACTCGATACTTCTCTTCGACAACGCTCGGTAGCACTCGTCGTACAAAAACGATTGCTAAAGTAAATGAATTGAAATATGTAATTTGACAGCCTCCAGCTTAGTCATCGGATCTTTTGCCAACCGACTTTCATGTTTTTAAACATTTAGAAAAGTTTTTGATAAGAAAGTATGAAAAGGAAGGCAAGTCTGAAAAATTCCATATCAGAATTAATTGGCTCTAAAGATCAGAATTTCTTCAAGACAGGCATCTATGGAATAAAATCGCTTTGCTGAAGCACAAATGAAGAATATTTTGATCAAATAAATAGCTTTTGAAAAAATATTTGCAGTTTTATATATTCACTTATAAATCCGACATTTCATACGCACCAATCTAATTGTTTTGATTTTCAAACAATTATGGGTGAACGTGAATGACTTAAATCAGGACACATGCTTTTGAATAAGTTAGTATTGTTGGAGATTAGAACCTGTGACATATAGATTCGTAAGCACGTACCATACCACCAGACAAAAGGGATCACTGGTGTCAGGAGGCTGTTACTGGCTTATTTAGATACCACCACAGTACTCCCCCGCCAGTGAGTGGGTGGATAGGCGAACGAACGAGATATTTGTTGTTATGGCGAGCGCTTGTGAGTTGTTACTGTTGCGCCAAGTCTGACGACTTTTTACTGCGTCAAGTGAGTCGACGACTTTGGTTGCTGCGTCAATTGGGTCTGACGACTTCTGATTGCTCTTTTTGAAGGTAGATGGCGCCACGACCTATCAGAAGGTTTGCGTTTTCTTTTCAACCAATGTCACCAATGTCGGAGATAAGAACCCGCGACCTTTGGATTTGAAAGCACGTAACATACCACTAGACAAAGTGATCGCCGTTGTCCGGAGGCTGTTACTGGCTTATTTAGACACCACCACGGTATCAAGTTACTCTCAAATAACTTCTACAACTTTTTCTTTTAAAAGTGCTACTCATTGATACATTTAAATATACTTACGAATGTCCAAGTGTATTTATAGCCGTCGACGTTGATGACGGGGAAGATGTACCAATCAAATGTGTCCACCAGTTCCCTCATTTCTGGATCGGTATCATAACCTTTTACTAACTGTTCGATAATATAAAGGGAAGTTGCTGGAGAAACCCATTCTCTAGCATGGATACCGGAATCTATCCACAAAGCTGGTTTGTTGTAACCTGAGGCACCAATCTGAAAATAAATATCAAAGTAATGGTACTTTAATACATATTTCTTACAACAGCGTTTCTCAAACTGTGGGGCGTGATAACTCTAGGAAGGGGGCGCGAGCATATTGAACAATTGAAAACAAAAGATTATTTAAAAAAATTAATTTACTGAAAGTAAACAAGCAAAATACTTTCTGTTATAATAAAATATAAAATACACATTTATACATTGATATAATACACTTATAAATGTATCAGTACTGTACAATGTATTTCATAATTAATTTAACAATACTAAGTTAAGAACAAATTTGATAATTATGAGTGACCCCATGAGTTTGTATTAACATTTATCTTGGTAATTTGTACGGTTTATAATTAATTCCTTAACTACCGATTGAAAGTTACGCGATTCGCTGTTCAATACCCCCGTTTTCCATGTAGACGAGCGTGTTTTGATGTTTTTCTTTTGAGGGGCAGAGGGAGAAGAAAAGGAATATATATATAAATAAGCAAATCCTCTGAAATAAGTAAATCCTTCGCAAATACTGTCAAGGTCCTTTTATTGCATTCCAAAGTTTTCGGAATAATTGTATGGATAGCACAGCACAAAAAAGATCGTATTTCGGAAAGACGTATATATACGTCCAGAAAATTAATATTTTGACTGAGCCAGACGTTTATATACGTCGGAGGCACATAAGAGATTAAAGTCGCATTGTAGCTTTAGTGTCAAAGTATAGTATTATTGAAATCTATACATTGCTTGCATGGAGGGGGGCGCGATGAAAATGATGATTGAATATTGGGTTGCAAATATTGAAAGTTTGAGAAGCACTGTCTTACAATATTTCTCTATCGAATAAGATACAGTTATCCATTTCATATATTTTCTTTGAGAAAGAGATATGGATCTCCGATTAAAGTATGATGAACCATTGTTCCCCAAAGAAGACTTTCCCAAAATGGAAATTTTAAATTTTTAGACTTTTTACTTGCCCCCCCAATATCCCAACTTTTTATAATAGAATAAACAAAAATTTTATTTAAAATATTTTAAATCCTTTAAAATAATATTCAAATCATCTAAAAAGGGTGGGTTTAAACCCACGGATCCCCAAACCCGGCCAAAACAATTTAATTTTCCCCTAAGGGTAAAATACCGGTTTTAAGAGGGGCTTTGAATTTTAAGTTTTTGCAACTTTAAATAACAGAACTCTCAAAAAAAAAATTTTATTTTTTTCTTTTTTAATTTTTCATAATAAATGTGCTTTTTTATCAAATTCATTAATTTGGGCCCATTTATTAAGACTTCCCCACTTTAAACGCGGTTTTATAAGAGTGATTTTTTATTTTTTTTTAGTTATGTGTGTATATTTCCGTTTTTAATATTGTTATATTAAATATTGAGAATTTTTTCATCCGCACCACACCTACGCTACTAAGATTGAAAACCTTTAAAAAAATTAAAAATACCCCGTACCCTAAAAGTCTGCCCACCCCGATCTGACATTAAAAAAGACCAAAAAAACCATTAGGTTTTTCTAAAATTTTTTACCGACTTGGGGGTTAGTGGTTGCTTTTTTATGGATCCAACCTCCTGCGGAAAGTTTAAAATAATGAAAAAAAAATTGGGGAAAATAGACCAAGATTAAAAATTTTTGGCTTAACTATTGGAATCCAAATCTATTAAACAATTTAACCAAAAAAGAACGGAATTATTAAATGTTTTATATCACCCTCTCAGATGAACGGGGTTTGATTTTTAAACTCGAAAAAAACGATGCTGGATGAACATGCCCAACCCATACCGGGTAATTTAGAAATACCCCAAAATAACTAAAGGGAAAAAAAAACGCCTATACTATTTTTCAAAACAATAAAATTGTAATACCCCTTTCTCAATTAAATTTGGCGTTGAAGGTTTTTAAAAATCGATAATTGAAAGTATGAGTATTTTTTCTGGAGCGGAGGGTTGCCCAAAACCTACATTTTCGGGTTTTTTTTAATTCAATAAAAAACCCTTTTTGTGCTCAAAGTACGGTTTAAAAGATTAAAATATATCCGAATGTTTTTTACGATTAAAAATTTAGTTATCCTAATGTGATTACCAATGAAATTTTAAACCCCACGGAAAATTCTTTCCCCCCCCTGTTCTGAATTTTTAAATATTTAATGGGGAATTTTTTTATTTGTGTTTACAATTGTTTTATGAGAAAAAATACTTTTCTTAACCCTTTTTTTTTGGATTTCCCCTTTATATGTTGTTCCAATGTTTTGAACAGAGGCTATGGTTGAATATCTGCTGCCTACAGAATCAATGTAGGCACTTATCTGAAACAATAAAGGAATGAAAAGTTTGTAAAAAATAAGCAGTTGTCAAAGTAGAAAAATTCTAAGTTATTTTAAATAATACAAAATAAATTGTTAGTTTCTTGTTTTTAAACAAAAAATTTTTTAAAATTTTTAAGGATCCGACTAGTTCGGGAAACCCTTATTTTGAAAAAAAAGGTAAATTTATTTTATTTTTTGTGTATTAAAAATTTTTTAAAAATAGATAAATAAAAAAAAAATTTTAATAAAATTTTTACAAAAAAAGAACATAGAATACATTTTAAAAAAATTCTCCTTTTAAAAAAAGGTTTATTATAATAATATTTTGCCTGTATATAGCTCAGACCTCTGTACAAAGGCTCTACAGAATTTTGAAATATAAACCTTAGAAGTGGATCCATATTACGACAACAGAGGGAGCAATTTTAAGAAAAACACATAATACAGGCTACTGGGAAAATAATGTGAATTTTTCAAAAATCATAGGAGCCTCTGTACAGAGATCTGAGCTATATACAGGTAAAATATTATTATAATAGAATCATTTTTTCACAAAAGGAGTACATTTTGAAAGAAGGTTATGTTAAGTTCATTTTTTGCCGAAATATTGTATTTAAATAATTTTTTTTGTCAAAATGTCCTTATATAAAACAATTTTATACAAGTATTCTAATCTAAGTGACACTAAATATCATGAAAATTATTCATTTATGCGCCTTTTTAAAATCAGACTCCGAACGTAGTCGGATACCTTAATACAATTTGAGTTTTTTGATTATCAAAAAATTACTGAGTTTCTTTCGTAAAATTCAAATGTTTGGCTTAACTAAGGCTTAACAATTTTATATTCAGCTAAGCCTACTCTAATTTTGAATTTCAATGTTTAAAATAGGATTTTAAATTAAGTATTTGCATTTTTAAATAAATATTTGTATGAATATACACATATTAAACGTAATAATTAATTATATAAAAGAAGTTTAAATTGTAACCTCGCACATGTGAATAAATTTATAGTTAAATGCAAAGTTTTGGAATAGTCTTAACTTACCGCTTCGAAGGTATGGTAAACATCTATTTGAAAGTTCTCCTGCCTGCCAGCAAGTTCATCATCAACAGGATTTTCTTCGCGTTCTTCATCGATCCATCTAGAAACAGTTAACGTTAATTTATTAAATATTATTTTTTCAATTAAAGGTATTCTCAAGGTTAATTTTTCGCTTACAAATATTCGAAGTCAAATATTGTGCATATATATAATGTCAAATGTACATTTATCTATACGTAAAATGTAAAGATTCGTTCTTATGTTTTATTGCATATCAATCAGGCTTTAAGATAAGTGATTTTTTTCTAATGGGGATGAGAATTGGTATTTTTTACCATTGAAGACCTAGAACATTCCCCGGGAGTTGGTATCCCTTTTTAGTGAGGCACCATATAGGTGATTCCAATTTCCGCAAGTAATTTTGACGCCTAATTTCCTCCCCAGAGGGAGGCACCTGAGCTCTGTCGATGGGAACTTGTTCTAGGAATTTAATTACTTTTTCCGAGAGCTCTCAAGCCAAACAGGTATTCAAGGGATCTTTTACATACCGCATTATCGTATGACATGGAAGCTGTCGATTTTCTGCATCATGAAAATCCACCACCATGGGCCGGGTCAAATCCGAAGCCTTGAGCTACAAGTCCAGCAGCAAACCAACTACGCCACCCAGCCGGCTTTAAGATAATTGTAAATATGTTTAGGGCAAATTATTTGCTTATATTTTATAGATCAATATTATCTGTAAATGTACACTTACTTTAATTATACATGTAAAGATTAACTGAGGATATGAGGAAATATTTTCTTTATTTGAAGAATTACACGCATTTAATACATTTTTTCATCTATTTGAATATTTTAATTTTTCGACTACATTTCGGAACCATGATTGTGCATAAATGTTACTTTCATGATATTTAGTGTCACTAGATTAATACATTATAAAATTGTTTTAAGGAAAATTAAAAAAAATATTTAAATAAATATTTTGGTCAAAACTAACTTTTTCTTTCCTTTGTAAAAAAGCTTTATTGTATTAAAATTTTGCCTGTAAATCCCTCGTACAGAGGCTCAACTACGATGTTTGAAAAATTCCATTATTTTCAGACTTACAACCATTTGAAAATAATTATCGGCGTATTTTCTTAAAAAATTTTTTCCTTCTGTTTCGTAAAACATGGATAAACCGACTTCCAAGTTATGTATTTCAAAATTCTAGTTGAGCCCCGTACAGAGGTCTGAGCTATATACAGGAAAAAAATTAATACAATAGAAGCATTTTTACAAAAGGAGAACATTTGAAAAAAGGGTTTTTCTAAGTTAATTTTTTGTCAAAATATTATACTTAAAAAAATTTTATATTGCAATACTATTCTTAATCCAATTTTATATACATTGTCTAATCTAAATGACGCTAAGTATCATAAATATTATCCATTTATACGCTTTTGCGAAATCACGGTTCCGAACGTAGTCGGATACCTTAATTTAATTTAATTTTAGACCTCTGAAAATGCAGTTATTAATAGGTGATGGTATTTAAGGAAGGTTCAGTATTATGGCTTTGAGTTATTTCATTCTGATCGAAGCAGGGTTCATTTCAAAGTCTCAAAAGGGCGTGTCTTGTCGGGTTAGAAACATTTGCTGAGTTTAGTAAAAATTATTATCTAGAGTTTTTGGATCTGAATAATTGATTACAAAAAGATACATAATATAAGTGTATGAACTTCTGTATACATATATATATATAAACGAACACTACATAGAGACAGGTTGAAGGTTAAGAGTGGAGGTTTTTCGAATGATATGAAAGAAATTACTGTAATCCGGAATGTTTTGGAGAGAAGTTTAAAAATACTAGATGCCTGTCATTTTCTGGGGTCATTGAATACTGCTTTTTGGATACTTTTGACAGTAGACATTTATCCATAACCAGGAGGGGGATAAAATGGGATAATTTGCCACTTAACAAGCTAAGGTAAAAAAAAAATTAAAATAAATACAGTCGAATCTCCATATAACGAAGCTCTATATTGCGAATTTTTCTATATAGCGAACTTTTTTATGGAATATAGAACATTTCACGATTTTCTTCGTAAAATAACCTCTCAATAGCGAAGTGCATTTTCTATATAACGAACTTTTTCTTTTGTGATTCAATTCCCCTATTTTTTAAAATATTTCTGGAGATTTCAAGTTATTCTCTCTTTTAACACATTTTATGGGGGTCATAAATCTTGAACTGGCTTTATCAGGGACCTGACTCACCTAATTTTTTCACCGTAATTTTTCAAACAAAAAAATCAAATAAAATTAATAGATTTTATGAGTAATTAAATTTAAGGACGCATGTGGTAATGTATGCTTAGGATTACTAGCTATAAAATGTATGTTTAAAACTACTTGTATGCTTTAAATTAGAGAAAATGTCCTTAGAATTCATTAATTTTGATATAAAATTATTTTCTTAATGTTGAAAATACAGTGAATACTTCGACATTCTTTTGTCTTGTTTTCCTTGCAGTTTTTTTTCCTATTATTACTTTTTTTGATAGGTAAGATATACAACATAAATATACATTTACAAAAAAGGTGTGAATAATTACTTTTTTAATAGAAAGTGTTTATGAATTTAAAATTTGCTTTATGGGGTTTATATAAAAGTATATTGAAAGATATAACGAATTTTCCATACCACGAACTTTTTTGTGGGATTTTGTGACCGTTAAATAGAGGTCCGACTACATTTATTTATCAGAAATATAATTCTTGATATTATAGTTCTAAGCCTTTTTATTCTTTATGCAACATAAGGCGTATTGAGGTTAAATTGAAAGGAAGAAATAAGCTGTAAAATATATATGCAAAATCGATGGTACTTGGTGTACAATTTTTAATGACATTCGAGTAATAGTTTCATTCGCATCATATAATATATTTTCCCCCAATTGATACAAAACATGGAATCTATCTTTTTTCACATTTAGGTGACTCCTACCTGACCCATTTTTTTTTATAAAACAAATTTGAACAAATTGAGTGTTTTAGAAGAAAAAATAAAAAAAATATGTAAATACATGGAAATAAATATTGTACTTTTTAGAAAATTGGTTGTTTCAAGGAATTTCCCAAATTTTTACTAAAACGGAACACTGTTTTAAATTCTAATACAATTATCATAATTTTCTTTATACGCAACATACATATTACGGTGCTCTTCAAAATGAACCAAAATCTAAGAGAAATATTAAAATACAAAAAAATTAGAGACATTTAAACATAATAATATGAAAATTTTGATATTTTAAATTTTTTCTTTATAAAAACTACCCTAAATGGAAAAAAATATTTAATCTACAACAAAACTTATGGCCCACTTTATGAAAAATAGTATAATAAACATTCCCACAAATTTTCAAAACTTTATCTGTGGTTTGGTTCTTAAGATATCATGTATCTGGTAAGTTTCTTTCGAAAACATAATTTTGAGAAAAACTCATTTAAAGTTTTATCTTACTGCCCTTTTGCATAGTGATGTTTTTTAAAATCACTGTAACTTTATTTCTATTTCTCGTAAGGGAAAAAAAACTGTTTTGGAAAGAAAAATGTTCAAACTATAAGATTTAGAAATAAAAAAAAATGCCTTTTTTGTAGACGAGAAACAATATTTTCAAGGTAGGCAGTCACCTTAACATATTATCATAATATATATATAAATATATAATATATATCAGGTTTGAAAAGTTTAGGTTCAAAATTAAGTAAGTAAATAAATAAAAAATAGAGGAACTCTTTACCATCGCGTAAGGATTTGTGGTAAATAGCCTATTTAAAGGTGGAGCGAGCTCGACGAAGAAGAATCATGACAATCCAATTATTAAGCAACAAACATTATTTACTTATCCTCATCCTAAAATTAATATCATATCTAACGAATGGAGAAACCCGCTCGCCCCATAACACGACATCTCCACTCTTTCACACCCCTCACTAAGCAGTCTCGTTACAACGCATCTTCCATTTGGGTTCATTTGGTAAACTGTCACCTTCTGATTAACTGCCTCTTGCCGTCCGTTTCCTTCCTGCGCTTCTCTCGCCCCGCCGGTTCTGCTTTTGATTAGGACGGGCACGGGGGCATTCATCCCTCACCATCCGGGTGAGATTTCGGTTTCGACATCCTCTGCATATGGTTTTTTTTTCCCTTCCTTCTGGGAATGGCGTCTGCGGCTCCGGCGCCCGCGACCATCTAATTAGTTAGTTTAGTAGACGAAGAACGCATACCGAAAAGGCTTAGTGGTGACTCTTGTCCGAAGTATTGTTAATGTTCTTTTCGGTTGCGCGCCAAAGGGCCGCCATGTTGATTTTATTGATTGGAAGCGAAATAAAAGAAGTTGATAGAGATGATGCCTTCCTATTTTAACAGCAGGCCTGGGCCCGAATGTATATTTATTATATAGCAAAAAGTATTTTTTCGATTTATTCTGTAATTATTGTGCAAATTTAAATGCATTCATGTGTTAGATTCTGCATAATCATGATACATTTATAATATATGACAAAACGCCAATATTGCTGCGAAGCATCTAATGGAAAGTAACAATACTTCTCAAATTATTGTACGCGTAGTAATGTGTAAAAGGTTTGCAATACACACTTTGGGAGCAGCTATGAATAAATTATAAAGGGTAAACGAGAGAAGCTAAGTAAAGAAATAGCAATGAGCTAAGCTCATGTGACGTCATTATTACTTGATAACTATAATCACGTGTTTCCAGCTTATTAGTTCATTCGCTTCACTGTTGCCAATTGTTACTTTTTGCAGAAACTTTCGTTAACAATAATAAAGCACATAAGTAAGCAAAATGCATTCTATTTTAAAGTACGTGAACAACATAAGAATGTTTTTGTATTATTGAAAAACTTTTTGAAGAATCTTTACTGTTGAAATTCTTTAGCTAATTATCAAAGTTGATGTAAATTTTACGAGTACAGCAACTAGTACATGTTAAATGGCACTTGAATTCAACGGATAACACTTGACTACATTTATCATGTTGTAACGGGGCTTTATCGGAGTAACTTCTTTTAATCCTCTTGGGATTTCTTTGGGGCCAGAATGGCAATTCTTTCCAACCAACCCAAGAAGAGAGCGTGGTTATGCGGATTAGGAATCATATATATTGGAACGTTAGTATTCGCGATAAGCACTAAGTAAGCTAAGTGAAGTGAGGTAAAGTTCTAGGAGAGTTAGTGTATTCTGTGAGTTCGGTGAGTCGGTCTAAAGATGCCAGTGAAGATAAGCAAAAGTGGGTCCGAAACCCAGAAGAGTATTGCATTAGCCAGAGTAAGTCAGATTGAAAGATAAATTGATGATTTACGAACCGTAGCTGTTCGCCAAGGAAATAACGGCACAAGCTTGTTTGCTTAAGCCTTAAGAATAGAGCGCATACTATTAAGTTAGGAATTAATCTATAAAGATAGATTCAGTGGTTAATTGCACTATTTATCAGAAATATGGTTTGCGTCGCATCACTCCTGATCATAAGCCCCTCCTAGTCCAGTGTTGTTGTATTGTATATAAATTAAGATAATAATAAATTGATTTTATTATGGCAGAGTTTAGTGGTCCATCTTTCAATCCCTCAGACATAGGTCGCGTGAATGATGACGAGAGGATACCTCCAGGGCGCGGGGTAACACAATGGCCCCCAAACCCTGCGGATATCACAATGTGACCGTTATGAGGGAGTGAGCGAGCGAATATTAACTTAGCACTGTTCAGCTACACGAGGGCTTTTGGCGATGGACCTCGTAATTTTGGACCATGGTCAAATGACGAGGATGACACCTGACCTGGCACCCCCTCTCCTAACTACCACATCAACGGGAGGACGTTTGAGCTCTCGACAGATTTAACGTCCACCTCTCCTCAACACGGCGGATCTTTAGCGGTCCTGGGCTTGAACTCGTGACATGCCAGCCACGATCCGATACCTTGACCACTAGGCTACCGAGGCCACGTGTGACTGTTATGAATTTAGCCCATCGGACATCCTTTATAAAATCACTTTTAACTAATTTCCAAGAAAGGTATTATGTAAAATAATGATCAATGGGTACTTGGAAAAGAATGCTGAAAAATCACAGGAATACGGAATCTTACTTTTGAATATCACTCGTTACTATATAAAAATCGATGCCTTCTGACTTCCATTGCTTTTCCAAGTTTTCTGCAACAGAGGGTGGTACTCGGACATTGACTTTTTCGTAAAGATCTATGGGTTGATTCCATACGTCTACCTGAAATGAAGAAAATCACTTGATACGGTAAAATTAAAACGATAATGTGTTACATAAGCCATAAATCAAGGAATCCAAATTGACAAGAATGATATATAAAGCATATTTTACCTGTATATTTTTCTTATCAGTTTCCAGAATGATGAAATTTAGAATTGTAGTTTTTTTTTAAATTTCACATTCTTTCTGCATTCATATTACAGTCATAAAAGCTGTTTTTGAACAAATCTTATTAATTACTATAAATTGATTCATTAAAGAATATATTCTTAACAATCATTAAATCCCTACGATTAGTTTACTTTCTCCCTATACATCTATATCTTGTTCAAAATTTCAATCGTTAATAAAATACTTTCTATTCATCCATTCAAGTTCAAATAATTTTTTTAAAAAACTTGCAGTGGATAATACTTGATGCAAAGTTTTTTCAAATACTAATTCATTAAATTTTATTTTTTATTTTTAATTTATTCTGCGTTATTTCTGTCATAGTTACAACTAGCTGCAACAGATGGCTCTAGCATGTTTTTCTAACGAAGTAGGAATTCGCGTCAGACTGACCACTTGACCGAAACATGTGCACATGCACCCCAGCGCCTAAGGTCACGTAAACTGAGATAGCCACAGTAGGTCTTGGTCCTCATGGATTGTTGCGCTACTGAGTTCACTGAGTACTGTTTCGTGTTTGTGTGTGTGAGTTCTTTTAAAAATAAATATCTGTATGTCAATAATTATTACAAAAAACATGTGGAGGATATTCTTGAAAATGGTTTTATAACCTTACCGTGAAAAGGCTTTACAACCTTTCTTGGTGATCAGAGCGTAAACAAGTAATATAAAAATTTTTTTTTAAAGTCAATTCCTACTTAGATCAAAGAAAAATTTCATTTTAGCTACTTTTTATTAAATAGTTACAATTAATATAAATATGTACATACATATGACAGAATCCCAACATTAAGTGGTAATTCATTTTTATTAATTATCATTAAAGTATCGTATTGTCATCCAAAACAATCGTGTAGATAAAATTTCAGTTCAACTGAATGCTTTAAAACGTGAGAAAAACAACCCTTTCAAGTTTTGACACAAGTCCCCAAAAGGGTCGCTAAGTCGCCAACGTGGCGGTATTTGTAATTTTAAAAAAATTAGTTTAACGTTTAAATTTTTTATTAATTGTAATTAAATTATTGTATTGTCATCCAAAATAATCATGTATATAAAATTTCAGCTCAATGGAGTGCTTTAAAATGTATTTTATTAACGATTGAAAATTTACCCAAGATAAATAAATAAATATATAGAGAGTGTGAATTAATAGTAGGAATTGAAAAAATGCATTGAAATAATTTATTGCGGATTATTTTATTACTTTCTTAAGCGAAAATAAAAAAAAAAAAAAAAAAGCTTTGTATAAATAAATATAAAAAATATCAAAGTTTTTAAGTTTTTAAAGATATCATGCTTTATCTGAAAGATTATCATAGCTGTTTTGATATCCAACAGTAACTAAAGAACGTGAAATTGCAGAAAATACAATGTGATTTTGTTATACACTTTGTTATAACCTACCTCTGGGTGATTGACTAATTCTTTCAGTAAGTTCAGTTCATCTTCATCACTGGCGAATAAACCATACAGTTTGTGCCTGGAATAACAAAAACATTTCTGATTTTAGAGCATTTAATTTTTGTTGTTATTCAGTTTCTTTTCCTTACATTACGTCGAGGAAGAGGCCGTATACGCCATTTCCATGCGACCAGCCCAATACAAGCTAGCCTTTGCTAAAAAGTTGCTAGAAGATAAAAAATCAAAATTAAAATTTGTGTTATATAACCAGGGAAGCACACTAACCGTCTGATAATTAAAGTTCATAATCTCTCTTTTTAGACACAGAGGGCAGTCTGAAGTGTTTTGCACACCAATTCGGTGTAAGTGTTCCTGGAGATAACATATCGGCAAATTTTTCAATCACATTACCAATTTCACCAATTTTTTTCTCAAACAAAAGACGAATCAACAAGATTTGAAAATCTCTTGAGGTATCCGACTAAGTTTGGAACTGTGATTTTCAAAAAGCTCATAAATGGATAATTTTCATGATATTTAGTGTCACTTAGATTATAATACATGTATAAAATTATTTTAAGGACATTTTGACGAAAAAAATTTATTTAAATACAATATTTCGGCAAAAAAATTATCTTAGAATATCCTGTTTTCAAAATGTTCTCCTTTTGTGAAAAATGCTTCTGTTACAATAATATTTTGCCTGTATATAGCTCAGACCTCTGTACTGAGGCTCAACTATGATTTTTGAAAAAATTCACATTATTTTCAGAGTTACAACCCATTGAAATAATTATCGGAATTTTTTTCTTAAAATTTCTCCCCTCTGTTGTCGTAAAACATGGATAAACCCACTTCTAAGTTATATATTTGAAAAATTCTAGTTGAGCCTCTGCACAGAGATCTGAGCTATACACAAGCAAAATATTATTATATAATAGAAGCATTTTTCACAAAAGGAGAATATTTTGAAAAATGGGCCATTCTATGTTCATTTTTTTGTCAAAATAGTGTGCTTAAATAATTTTTTATTGTAATACTATTCTTAAAACAATTTTATATACTTTTTCTAATATCATAAAAATATCATAATAACACTAAATATAAATAATATCCATTTATATATACGCTTTTGCAAAATCACGGTTCCGAACGTAGTCGGATACCTTAAAGTAAAAGTTTTTTAAAAGAAATGGAAACATGGAGAATTTTTTGTGGTCTTTAGATTTATTTAGTACATTTTAAGAAAAAAAATGCTAAAATTAAAAATAGAAAAATAAATAACTACTACTAACATGGAAAAAAATAAGGTAAAAATTGGCAAAAAATTACATAAACGGGACCTTCTCTCTACAAATAGTAAATGAACAAATTCTCAATTTTTCAATTTTGATGTATCACTTTGCTATTCCTTTTAAAATGACCTTCAGGATAAGAGATATTTTAATTTTTACAAAACTAGAGCACTTTATCTTAGATATTATATGAAATTGCTTAAAAAAACAGTGACTATATTCACATAAAGAACTGTAAATTTTGAAATAAAACAGTGATTATATTCACATAAAGAACTGTAAATTTTGAAATAAAACAGTGATTATATTCACATAAAGAACTGTAAATTTTGAAATAAAACAGTGATTATATTCACATAAAGAACTGTAAATTTTGAAATAAAACAGTGATTGATAAATTTGAAGATCAAAACACTTCTACTGTTATACAGAACATACATACAAAATATCAGCAAATTATTTTAAACTCTTTTTTAGTAATCGCTGTCCCCGTTTGAGTTTTTCGAAGAAAAAAACACATTTCGAGTAAAACGCATTTTAACGTTGGGCATCTTATGTAAAGTTATGGCATCTGCTTTTACTAAAACACTTGTAGTTTTTGTGAATGGAAAATAAAAAAACTTGGTATTTTTATAAAGCTTATAAGATTGGCTATAAAATAAAATCATAAAAAAAGTTGTCAGTTTTTTAAGAAAAATCATGATTTTAGGGTAGTCATACTTTAAGTCGGGGTAGCGTAAGTTGAGGTATTACTGTAATATACTTTTTTGTATGATTACCGAGGCCAGAATTCGATGATATTTCATTTTTTAAATGATGCGTCGCAACAGATTAAAATAATACCCAAGTATTCATCGCAGTTTCAAATTAAAAAAAACACGCATGATTATAAAGACGTTCCTTGTAATTTTGTTTAATTCTCTTTAAGATGTTGTTTTGTTTTATTTTCGAATTTTTTTTTCTTCATTATTTAAAGAATTGTTTTAATTCTTAAATTTTTTGACAGTTTTAAAGAAAATATTTCTTTAATATTAAATGGCAGTACAAAATGTTTTTCAGTTTTTTTGAATTAAGTGAACGTATTCGAAACAAACCGAGCAGAAATTTATTCAATTGCAGGGAAAGTTCGATGTTTAAGGAGTTTATTATTAATTAAGGAGATAATTAAGGAGTTTATTATTAATTAAGAAAATAATTAAGGAGTTTATTATTAATTAAGAAAATAATTAAGGAGTTTATTAATAATTAAGAAGATAATTAAGGAGTTTATTATTAGTTAAGAAGATAATTAAGGAGTTTATTATTAGTTAAGGAGATAATTAAGGAGTTTATTATTAATTAGAGAAATAATTAAGGAGTTTATTATTAATTAGGGAAATAATTAAGGAGTTTATTTAAGTGATTTTCAAGCATTCCAGGAAATTCTTTCATTTTTTAATATGTCTTATAGAAAACAACTGTTCAAAATTAAAAAAAAATTTCTTTTTAGGTGATTACATTAATATTCCAACTTACGTTTCTCCAACTTATGCAAACCCAGATTTGCATGATTTTCAAATCATCGTCGATTCTTCTTTTGTTTGAGTAAAAAAATGGTAAAATTGGTGAAACTGGTAATATGATTAAAGAAGTTGTCGGTCTTGCAGTAAAATAAATTTATAAGTGGATATTGAAGGCGTTCAAAAACTGTCGGATTCCCACAATTGATGATCTCACAGAAATGCATGATAGAGAATAAGTCATTAAAAAATTTGAGTCTTTAGACTCAGTTGAATCAGAAGTTGAAATGACGGTTGAGAATTTGAAAGAAAGCCTCAGTTTAATTGAAAAGGGGTTAAATTTTTTTGAAAAATATAGATTTCAACGAAGTTCGTATTTTTGACAAAACAGGGAATAATAATCCTAATAAAAATATTAGCATTCCGCGAGGAAATTTCACGAGAGATAAAAAAACTACTTTGAGTCGGCAGACTACTTTTTGTTAAGTTTTATAAAACCTTCTACATCAAAATAACTTTGATTTGTGAATTTGTATTTGTGTTATCTAATATTTTATTATTTTTTTTCGTCTATGGCCCCAACTAAAAATAATTTACATGCATTTATGCGAGAAATTATACCCCGACTTAGGTGGTTATCACCCAGTCCCAGCTATTGCGTAAATTCGGGGTAATACTGTATTTCAAATGTGACACAAATGATACTAGTCATAACTACGGGGGTCCTGCACTAAACGATATGTCAAACGTAACAAGGGACATAACTCATCTTAACTCTCTCACAAATTGAGTCTATTTTTCTGTTTAAGTGACTACATAAAATAGAAACACGGAAGAAATAAATTTATGATCAATCGAACCATTATTTTGTTCCATTAACCTTTTTTACCATTTCTCATTGAATTTATATCAAATCAATGTTAATATTTAATGTTTATATTTTTATAACGGTTTTATAGACCCGTATTTCCCTTTTAGAAGCATGGATTATTTGAAATCGATAACAAAATACTTTTCTCAATTGACCTCGTACACTGAATATGGATTCTGTCATATTTATCGAATTCTGTTCGAATGCCATTTTTATAAAAATGACCTAAGCAAAAATATATCATTTGACGTATAGCTCAAATGTTAGATTGTGATCTTTATATATATACATACAGAGAGACAGAGAAAGAGGTAGAAAAGCTATTCTATGAAGAATCAAAATATTGAAAAATGGGAATCTGTTGACAAATTTATTAATTTAAATCAATCATATTAACATATTTTAAAGGCATTTGCATTTGGCAACTTTACATAGATTCTTGGTTTAAAAATATGCTATCATTTTTAATTAACATTTTAGAAGTTATATTAATGTCTTAATAATTATGATTAAATCTGCACAATTAGTAAAATAATAAGTCATAAAAAATTATAAGTCAACTCTCAAAATCATGTGATCGGAAATTGTGGAATGCATTTTGTTATGAACATATTTATTAAAACAATCGCGCTATTCCATTTTTATAATCATATACAAATTATTCGTTAACGTAAATTTAAAATACTTATTATAAGGGGTAACCATATTTTTACTCGAGAAATTACTTGGATTTTTTCTTTTATGCTCTGCATTATGCTTGTTTTAACAAGTAATATAAAAAAAAATTAAGTCAATTTCTACTTAGATCAACAAAGAAAATTTTTATTTTAGCTACTTTTATTAAATAGTTACAATACAGGGCCATGTATATACATAGGACAGAATCACAACATTAAGTGGGTAATTCATTCTTGGCCACTATCATTAAAGTATCGTATTGTCATCCAAAACTATCGTGTATAAAAAAATTTCAGTTCAACCGAATGCTTTAAAAACGTTAGAAAAATCTTTAAAGTTTTGACCCAAGTCGCTAAAAATAAAATCAACGTGTAATTTTTAAATAATTAGTTTCAGTCAATACTAAATAATTATACTAAATTATAGTATTTTCCCCAAACACAATAGTGTATAGAAAAATTTCAGCTCAAATGAGCGCTTTAAAATGTGAGAAAAACCTTTCTAAGTTTTGACACAAGTCGCCAAAAAGATACCAACGTGGTTGTATTTGTAGTTCTTGAATAATTGTTTTCTAACCATTAATTTTTATTAATATAATTAAATTACTGTGTATTATCATTCAAAATAATCCTGTATATAAAATTTCAGCTCAACTGAGCGCTTTAAAATGTATTTTATTAACGATTGAAAATTCCACCAAGATAAATAAATATATAGAGAGTGTGAGTTAATAGTGTGTGTAGAGGAATTGAAAAAGGATTTCAAAGTTGCGTATCTCAAATGATAGAATAAAAGATCTAAATTTTATCGAATATAAAAATCTTTTACAATCGACAACATTTATTTACGGAAGAAAGAAAATCTATATTTTTGTATCGAAACGGAATATTTAACTGAATATAAGGTGGAATTTGTTTTAAATATTAAACAATTAAAGGTTATTTATTCTTTTAAATATTCTATTATTTTAATTTTTAAAGCAACTGATTTTCCAGCATGTATGAAAATATCTGATTTAGGAAAAGGTACGAGAGAATGAACATTTATTTTTTGTATGTGAGGTTGACCTCGTCTGTAAAAGTGCTTTTTCGGCAATTAAAGAAGGTATGTAAGAAAACCAACTTTAACATTTCGTAAACCAAATTAGCGCTGTCTTAACACAGACTCCTTTTAAAATGTTCAAGAAATGTTTTTGTGATTTATAAAAAAGGAAATTATACGTCAAATCAAAATTAATATTTCTTCTATCATTCTTGTTACGAATTATTTAAAACTGTATTATTTAAACTATACTAAATTATATTTTAAACTATCTAAACAAACATATTTTCTCATTAGTCTCAAATATGGGGAGGTGTATAAAACATAATTTTTTTTTTTAATTTTAAAATAGAAAGCATAAATTAAATTTCTATAAAACGAGTAACTTACCCTGTAAAGTTTTCATGCGAGAAAGCTGGCAAAACCACTGACAAAATCAATGCTAACAGTAGCATTATTTCTGGTTCAGCTATCGTTTTCAGATGAAGTTGTTTTCAAGTATCTAAAATCAGAGAGAGGATATTTATTAAAGTATTAATATGAAAACATGTCATATAATTTAGATAAGAACAATATAGAACACTCTTTTGTAAGTGATTTATAACCATCTTGTTTAGCTGTAAATACTCATGCTTTGTTTTCTGTTTAAAATCTAGTTCATGCATTATTTTTTTGTTTTCACACCTTCTGAAGCTTGATTTAATATTCTTATCTATTTTTATGATTGTAAAGCGTAATATCTCATCTCTGGGCGTAGAAAAAAAATATCAGAACTGTGCTTAACTGTAACTGCACTTCCACTAAAGTGATCGGAAAGTTTCTATTCTGATCATGCTCATTCAAAACTCACGAATATATTAATTTTTTCCATACGGAAAACACATAAAATTTCTTTTGCATCCTAAATGGATTAACACTTATTAATTAACTGAAGAGTTCAAATTGGTTATTTAAACATGTTAACTTAACTCAGTGGCGCAACAGTCCATGAGGGCCAAGGCCTACTGTGTCTAACTCAGTATACGCGACCTTGGACCCTGAGGTGCATGAGCAGATGTTCTGGTCAGGTGGTCAGTCTGACGTGAAAATCCCAATGTTAAGTTCCCAAGCAAGCTTACTGACCCACCGAAGGGATGAAAAGCTGAGTCGAACCTTGCCCAGCCTGAGATTTGAACCTCGAACCTGTGGTGTGGAAGCGCGATACACTAATCACTCAGCCACTGGGCTTCATTTAAACATATAACTGAATAAAAAACCATAACTAAGATGATATTAGTTTAATATTTGTGATATTCCTTACATACTTTATTTATTGTTATATTCATTATATTTTATTTAAATAACAGTGTAAATACACATTGAAGCAATACGAAGACTATGGGCAACGGACCTCGTAATCTTGAACCACGATCAAATGACGAGAACGATACCTGAAGAGACACCCCTTCTCCAGACTTCTATATCACTCCAATAGAAGGACTTTGAGCTTCTACAAAATTTAAAAAAAAAAGGTGCATTAACCTCTCTACGTGGTGCGTCTAGGACAAAAGCACTAGGTTTTGAATCCGTGACTCGACAACGTTGTCCCCGAGTTCGCGACCATGACTAATCGGCTACCTTCGCCATCTAGAAATTCCGAAGTACTATGAAAGGGGGAAAATGAAATTTAAGCTGGCACCTCGTTTACCAAGCTTCCATATTGTACCACGTGAGTACTTTGAGGCTTGATTCGTATTGGTGTACAGAAACCTTTATTATGATTATTTTTGAAGAAATTATGACTCATAGACCACAATATTTCGATTTTACTAACATGCTATTTTGAACTCTACTAAACATTCCAGTGTTATCGAAAAAGTTGTTAATGAAGAATTTAAGACCGAATTATAAAAAATAATTTACATTATATTGCTTGAATGATTCATCAAATTTTGAAAATCACAATCGCACGGCGTATTCTAGCGAAACTATTTCCTGGGAGTTGAAATATCGTGAATTCGAGATTTGAACCTTTCATAAACATAATGCGGAGTAACAATAATTACTGGATGTTGTATCTTACTACACTCCCCAAAGTTCATCTTTTTTCAGTCATCTACATAGATACATAAGATATACCAGGAAGGATTCAAAAGTTCCTCGACTGAGCCTATAACGTGAAAACTTTTGGCAGTAGAGCGACTGTGACAACGTTTCTGTGTTACTGCGTCCTTTCCCTTTTCTAAAAGTAGTCTGTCCCAAATCAAGGGGTAGGTGACTCACCACGGTGTCTGTAGGCAGATGCATTTAGTACTTGGTTATTGAAAGAAATGGCGTTCGTTGAGCAGAGAATTAATATCAAACTTTGTGTTGGCTTGGAAAAGAGTGTTACGGAGACTTACAGAATGTTGAAGCAAGTGTACGGCAGTGATACATTATTATGAACGTGAGTTTTTGAAAGGCAAGGACGTATCAGAGAAAGCAGGGAAAACGTCGAAGACGACGGATGATTTGAACGTTCGCAGACTTCCCATACCACTGAGAACATGGAAAAGGTTCTGCAATTTTACGTTGGAAGAGTCTCCAAACAAGGACGGGGGAAAACGGAAACAACTGCTTTTCCCACATCCTTACTCCCCTGATCTCGACCCCAGTGACTTCAGCCTATTTCCTGAACTGGAGCGTCTTTTGTAAGGTCGACGATTTCAATCTGCAGATTAATTTAAAAGTGCTTTTGCAGGCTGAATTAAAAGATATGACTAAAAATGGATTCCAGACAATCTTTACAAGCGATGACAAAAGTGTGATGTTGCTCAAGGGGCTTATTTCGAAGGATGTGTTTCAGCAATTTAAGGTATCCGACTACGTTCGGAACCGTGATTTTAAAAAAGCGCATAAATGGTTTATTTTCATGATATTTAGTGTCATTTAGATTAGAATACACGTATAAAATTGTTTTAAGGACATTTTGACAAAAAAAAATTATTTAAATATAATATTTCGGCAAAGAATTAACTTAGAATGACCTTTTTTTTAAAATGTTCTTCTTTTTGAAAAAAAAGCTTCTATTTAATAAATTTTCCTGTATATAAACTCAGACCTCTGTACAGAGGCTCAACTATGATTTTGAAAAATTCACATTTTTTCGAGTTACAACCCATTAAAATAATTATCGGCGTTTTTCTTAAAATTTCTCCCCCCTGTTGTCGTAAAAAATGGATAAACCCAAATTCAAGTTTATATATTTCAAAATTCTAGTTGAGCCTCTGTACAGAGGTCTGAGCTATAGACAGGCAAAATATTATTATAATAGAAGCATTTTTCACAAAGGGAGAATATTTTGAAAATGGGCCATTCTATGTTCATTTTTTGTCAAAATAATGTACTTAAATAATTTTTTATAGTAATATTATTCTTAAAACAGTTTTATATACGTTTTCTAATCTAACAAGGGGAGGGCACGACTAAGGAAATTTATTTGGGATCGAGATTTTGGTGTAATAGTAGTACTCTTTTAGGGTATTCACCCCTCTGTAATTCCTTCGAATGGCCAGTCAATCTTTGGGGAAATCAGCCTTCGAAATTCATGCTTAGCTTTTATACAATTAAATTTTAATTTTCCCAACAGGGTTGTAGCTTTATTGGTAAGTCGTCTGCTTTCTATGCTAGAGGTTAGGGTTCGATTCACGCGATCAATTTTTTTTCTTCAATTCATTTAATTATTTTTTTAAATTTAAAAAAATTTATTTATGAAAGGTTTTAAATATTAAATGATATTTTTTTTAATCATTTTGTATTTTTTTAAAATAAAAAATATTTTGAATATATATAAATAATTATATTAAATTTTATAAATATATTTTATATTTTAATAAATAATATTTATTATAAAATATATAATAAATATTAAATGATATTTTTACAAAAAATTAGTTGCAAAAAAGTTTTATAATGTGAAATACAATATACTATAAATGAAATATTATATATAATAAAATCAGTTATAAAATATATTATTATTATTAAATTAATTATTTATAATTAATATAATAAAATATCTCTTTTATATGTTATTAAATTAATTATTTTCAATTTTATAAAATATTTAATAAGTCCTTTTCAAATAAATTTATTTAATTTAAAAAAGTTTATTTAAATAATTTCTATGACAAATTAATAATAATTTCAGTAATAAATATAATTTCAGTAATAAATCAAAATTTTTTAATAAAAATCATAATTGAAAATAGTTTAAATTTTTTAATTTAAATTAATAATTATAATTATCAATTAAAAATTTTTTAATTATCAATTAATAATTTTTTAAAAATTAATAATTTTTATTTAAAATATAATAAAAATTAATTATAAAAAATAGTGATTGATTAATTATAATAAAATAAATTAATTAATTGTATAAATATTTTTTTAAATTAAAAATTTACATAAATAAAAATTTAAATTTACAAATTTTAATTATTAATAATTTTTTTTTAAAAATTATTTTAAATTTTTTTATTTAATAACTAAATTTTTTTTAATTTAAATTAAAAATTTTTTAAATACTTTTAATTAATAAAAATTTTTTAATAATTTTATAGAAAAAAATTTAAAATTATATTTTTAAAAAATTTTTTATTTTGTAAAATTCAAAAAAATTAAAAAAAAATATATAATATTTAATAAACCTTTCATAAAAAAATTAATTTAATTTTAAAAATAATTAAATGAATTAAAAAAAAAAACGACCCTTTGGGAATCAACCCCAACCTCAGCATAGAAAGCGCGATTTACCAACAAGCTACGAACCTTGGGGAAAAATTTAAAAATTTAATTGAAAAAGCTAAGCATAATTTCCCGGGCTGATTTCTCGGGTTTATGGCCATTCGAAGGAATTCATTGAGGGGAACCCCCAAAAAGTACTACTATTCCCAAAAAGTCTCGATAAATGTTTTTGTCGTGCCCCTCCCCTTGTAAGTACACTAAATATAAATATTATCCTTTTATACATGGTTTTGAAAATAATTGGGAACGTAGTGGGATACCTTAATGATTAATTTTTTTTAAGTAATAGACTCATTCTGAACTTTTGAACCCCAACCCAAAGTTAGAAAAAAGAATATAAATTATTAACTACATCATTATGGAAAAGGGGAATTTAAAAGGGCCCCTTTTTTATGTTTTTTCAATCCCCTTTCTTTAAAAAAACATGGAAAATTTTAATTTGAAATACAAAACCCTCTGCAAGACAAATGTTTTAAACTAAAATTTTTTTAGAAGTAAAAAATTTTTTAATTAATTTTTAAAAGTTTATAAAAAATTTTTTCAGACAAAAAAAAATTTTTTTGTAAAAATTTATGTTAAACTTCTTAAATTCAAATCAGTAAAAGGTTTTTTGAAAAAGAGGCTTTGGGAAATGCATATTTCAAAAAAACGAAAAAAACTTTTTTAAACAAATAAAAAAATTGTTAAATATGGTTTTTATTTAACATGAAAAAAACTCAAATTTAAAAAATTCTTTTGATAAAAAATAAATATTTTTTTTTTCCCTAATTTTTAAAAAAGATACGTTTAAGCTTGGTCTGTAGAAAAAAGTTAAAATTGAAACTGTGCAAACTTTTAATAAAAAATGAATTTTTTTAAGTTACTAAATTATACATGAATAAAATAAGTTGTTAGGAAAAATTAAAAACTACTATTTTTTTCTTTTTTACTCTTTAATTTTGATTTTGAAACAATTAAATTCTATTTTTTTTGAAGGACTCAAAAAATTTAATTTGATATTATTATTACCAATATAAAAAAAAAAATCGTTTGACAATTTTTTGCTTTTATTTTTCTCATTTTTATGTATTTTTTAAACTTTTAAAATTTTTTTATTTGGAGGCAAATTAATGTGTCTCTAAATTTTTTTTAACTCACAGATTCATCAAACAAATCCGAAAATAAAATTAAAAATTTTAAATATTCATATAGACTGAAATTTTTTTTTGAAATTATACATTCATTTATTTTTGAAAGTAAATTTTCAGCTTCAAAAACAAATTTTTTTTTATTTTTTGAAAAAATTTTTTTTTTAAATTTGTTTTTAAATTTTATTGATATATTTTCTTCACTACCCAAAAAAATTTTATTGTTAAAGATAATTTATTAAATAACAAAAATTGATTTTTAAAAAAAAATCAATTTAAAAATTTAAAATCGTTGTAAAAGCAAAAACCCCAACCCAATTAAAAAATTTTTTAAATTGGAAAAGATTAAGAAATTTTAACCAAAAAAAACATTTTTAAAAGCAGGCTCTTTAACAACAAACCAATTTTTTTCATAACAAACAAAGTAAATAACATTTTCTTTCAAAAAACTTGGGAATTTCGACCGAAAATTAAAATTTAAAGGGCTCAAAAAACAAAACACGACGGAAAGAAAAATCAAAAAAATAAAGTGTCCTAACAAAAATTTTAAAATTTTGGGCTAAACCGGGAAAGTTTTTCTTTAAAAAACTTAAATAGGGGCCCTTTAAACTTTTAGCACGCCTCGGCCCAAATTCCCCTGGGTGATTTTTCTTTTTCTTTCCATTACCAAAAAAAATCAAAATTTTTTTTATCAAAAAATTTTGTCCGCAATGAAGTTTTCTTGAATACTTTTTTTTGGTTTGTTTTACCTTAACCTTTTAGGCCATTTTGCCCAGGGGGTTTTCCCCAAATTTTTCTTTTAGCGGTTTTGTTTTTTAAACCTTTTTAAAAATAAATTTGGGGGTGTTTGTGAATTTTTTTTTGCCTTTTTACAAGGAAAGTGTTTTGTTTTGGTTTTGTTCAATTTTAAAGAAGGGGGAGGAAAAAGGAAACTTTTAAAATTCAAACCCCAAAAAAAGGCTTTTGTTTCCTTATTTTTTTTTTATTTCCCCCCGGGGGGAAAAATTCCGGGAAAAAAAATTTAATGAAATAAATTTTGTTTTTGTTTTTTAAAAAACCCCTTGTTTCCTTTAAAAGCTTTCATTTATTCTAAATAATATATTTCATGTCTGTCATTCTATTTTTTTTTGTCATTTATTGAATTTTTTTGCCCTTTAAAAAACAAATATTATTTTTTTGTGTTTGTGTAACTGACGGAAATATTGAGATAATATAAAAATTAATTGTACTAAATTAAAAAATTTTTAAAAAAATTATTTTACCGTATAATCTGGCGTATAACGCGTACTTTTAAGGTTGTCTTCCGTGACAATACGAGAGCTTGAACTAAACGCAAAGTTTATTTTCAGACAGAAAAATGTCTCATTTTCATTGGAAATTTGCAATATCATAACTCCTACCTGTGTTAACAATATAGAGTCTTTAAAAATTTCAAAATATTCCATGAATACTTTCTATTTGTTTTAATACGTGAAGGCATAGCCCATTTAACATTATGGTATAGGAGAAAAAACGCGAAACACATTTTATACCAGAAAAAATGAATCAACTCGGTTAAAAAATGGGAAGTGTGATAAAAAATAATGCTCTCTAAAGGATAGTGAAGCCAGAACATTATATTAGAATTAACTAGAATTTTTGAAATATATAACTTAGAAGTGGGTTTATCCATGCTTTACAACAACAGAGGGGAGAAATTAAAAAAAAAAACGCAGATAATTATTTCAAATGGTTGTAATTCTGAAAATAATGTGAGTTTTTCAAAAATCATAGTTGAGCCTCTGTACATAGGTCTGAGCTATATACAGACAAAATATTATTATAATAGAAATTTTTCACAAAAGGAGAAACATTTTAAAAAGGTTTTGTAAGTTAATTTTTGCCGAAATATTGTTTTTTAAATAATTTTTTTGTCAAAATCCCAAAACAATTTTATACATGTATTCTAATCTAAGTGACCCCTAAATATTATAAAAAATTATCCATTTATGCCCCTTTTTAAAATTCACGGTTTCGAACGTAGTCGGATACCTTAATAGCAGTCGAGAAGACAGGTATGGGTTCCCTGTTGGCCTTAATGGATTGTTCAGCCACGTCACGAGCCCTGAGTCAAGATATGGTGTCATTTGCAAGACAACAAGTATCTGCACGAACAAATTCAAATGACATTGCAGCAGCATGGACTCTCAACTCGGGAACCATAGGTGCGGCTACAGCCCTCTTGATGCTGCATCACAGACAGGAGGGTCCCTTTAAAAGGGGGTATCAACGAAGAACCTGATACGAATGGTAGACGTCATTTTTTAGATAAATCCTGGTTCTGTTTACAGCATCAAGATGTCGAATCCGTGTTTGATGGCATCGTGGTGAACACACACCCGGCAGGGGGGTTTCGTCATAGGTAATACGTGTAAGGGCTCCCTCGGGGGCCCTTCTCCTAGATTATCAGTGAGCTGAGTGTAGGGAAAAAATAAAGAACTAGAAACCTGCCCTGATCTTAATATGACTTTATTAAGATCTTAACTTATACCAATAACAGATTAGATAATAATATGATATGTGAGAGAATCTGCGGTGGGTAAACACATAATATATATAATGCCGAAATAAGGTAACCCGGACCACTATCAATAACTAACTCGCCTAAGCTCAATTCTAATGCGATCACAGATTCGAATATTTAAATGGTCACTCCTACCTTTCAGGTCCAACGAAATATCAATCTATCTGATCCCAGTTGAAGTTGCGGTTCACTGGCATGCAATGGTATACACCTTGACTAAGGGCTCTTTGTACCAAGTAAACTCTCTTGACTGTCACCTCACTTCGCGAAATACTCTTCACACTTGCCACACGCACTAACATAACATTCCCCAAATGCCAAAAAAGCTTACTCTAAACTTCTGTTTTTTAAAAGCTCTAATTTGCATTTTTTCCTTCACGCTTTACTTTTGGGTTGGTTGGAAAAGTTTCCATTCATTCTGGCCCCAAATAACCCAAAAGGATATGTTAATGAAAAAACGCATGAGCCCGTCACAGCTGTCTCATTATCTTGAGTGATGTCATGGGATACTACTGAATACACGTTTCGGTCACCACTTGTTCACATTGACGACACTTTGAACAGCGCACTTTACATTTCTGGTGTGTTACGACCCGCAACTCTACCCTTTATTCGAGCCCTGCGAAACCCTACGATTCGGCAGGATAATATACGATCGCATGTTGCCGGTATCGTACAGATCTTCCTTAAAATGGAAAATGTTCGGCTGTTTCCATGGCCTGCACGTTCATCAGATCTCTCGCTAGTAAAAAGAGTCTGGTCTTTGGTTAGCAAGCAAGTGGCTCGTCACCATACGCCAGTCACTATGGTTGATGAGTTGACGTATCATGTTAAGGCTGCTTGGGCATCTATATCTGTACATGCCATCCAATCTCTATTTGACTCAATGCCCAGGCCCAGGCGTATAAGTGCTGTTACTACTTCCAGAGGTGGTTTTTCTAGGTACTTATTTCTCAGGATCTATGCACCCAAATTTCTTGAAAATTTAATCATTTGTTATTTCTAATATAATTTTGTTATCTGCATTTCTTCCTGGTGTAACAATTTTAATGGCCAGTAGTATATATCAAAACTCATAAAAAAGTGTGAGAAAGCAACCAACTACTCTTCTGCAAAAAATTCTCATAAAGTCTTAAAGCAGAATCCTAAAAAAAAATTCCCTAAGAAAAGAATTTTCCAAAAATTCTACTCAAGGCTTTTTTCAAGAGAGTAAAGAGTTGTGAAATTAATGGAAAGCGCTACTACGCACATTAAGTTAAAAATCCAAATTTTATAAAAATTATCCTTTAAACCAGTATGCAAAGATAGATGCCACACAAAAGAGATGTCAGTCAAACTTGGTAGGCTATAATTTGCTTGGTTGTCAAAACTGTAGAAATTTTTAGATGTGTAAGATGTTTAAGATATGTGTGTGGGAAAAAATGTAACCTGTGAGAAGAGTGTTATAATATAATTTTCACTGCAATACCGCTAACATGCTGACTTTGAGATCCTATTGTTGGATGGTGGTTTTGTAATCAGAAGTTACAAAACGATTAATGTATTTGTAATTAATATATGTTCTTAAAAAGTTTATGGGATGGCCATGATCCAAGCAGTATTGGAAGAATTTCTTGATATTATTGAATTAATATATTTTGTGAGTAGTTATATTTCTAAGTAAAAATTCAAAATTAAATTACTAAAATTTGAAAAAGCAGATTGTTTTCATATGTATATATATATATATAAAATTATATATTTTAATATATAATATATATATATAATATATATAATGAGGGATGATCACAAAAAAAAAAATTTACAAGCCTCAGCATTTAAAAATTACATATTGGGGAAAAATTTTTGTTTCCCCAGGTGGAGACAAATGGCACTACTTTCCAGCGGGTTTTTGGGGTGGGGGAAAAAAATCCCAAAATGGTTCAAGATTGAAATGGCAAGACTTTGGGAAATCGGTCTCTTTTGGAAGGGAAACCCCGATTCGATTTTTTGGGGAAACGATTGTGCCCACAGAAAAAAATGTAGCAAAATTGTGTCCCCCCTTTTTTTTCAATCAGCTAGCCAGGATGTCGAAAGCCGCAATTGATGGGAGTGAGGGCCGTTCTTCAACGACAAAAATCACCTCGGCACGTTGGAGAAATGATTCAAATGGATCGAAGGAAACCCCAAAATCTCGTCAGAGGGGGACGAGCTATGGTAGTGTGCAGATATCGTTTCATGGCTGTGATTTTCCCCGACAGTCGTGAAATCATCCGCCAAGACCGGCTCATAAGGGACCGATTTCTACCAAGACGGGTTAAACAAGTTGGTTCGGTGTTCTGATAAATGCCTAAATACACTTGATGATTATGTCGAAATGTGTTAGGCACGTATGCTTCTTTTCCTTTTTGATTTTCTGTCATTGTTAATAAATATTTCTTATTCGATTTTTAACCTTTTTCTCTATCAACCCTCGTATATAAATGACAAAGCATTCCGGGGGTTGGATTTTGTTAACTATTGATTTAGGGTCTTTTTTTGAGGTGGGGGAGAGTGTAGGAGATTTTGGAAGGACGAGGAATCAACTTGTTGCAAGTTATGCCACTTTTATTCACATTTTGACCCAAAACAGGGGATGGACGAACAACAAAGACAAAAGACGGATTGCAGCTGGATGCTCATTTTTAAGACGAGATGGGGAAAAAAGGAGTTTTTTTAGTTCTAGCTACCATATGAAGCGGCAAAAGGAAAAACTGGCAATCCCTACTCCATGGACGAACTAGATTGGTGGAAAGATATCGTTCGATAGATTCTGAGAGATACGAAAAAACCCGGGGAGGGCAAGCAAATAATTAATGGGGTTCGAAGGCCAGGATCACTACAAATTAAAAGTTATTTAGAGAAATTAAAGGAAATCATTACACGCACGCGCACACGCACGCACGCACACACACGCACGCACACATACACACACACACACAATTTCTATACATTAATACCTAAACATTTATTTAAGCTTTTTAAGTAGAAAAATCGTTCAAACCAAATTAACCCAAAAAATTTATCATCAAAATAATTATAATAACGATAAAAAAAATTTGGGGCCCTCTTTTTTAAAATTTGGGCCGGGGTTTTTTTTTGTCGAAATTTGATGGTATAATACTTAAGGACACCTACAAAACAAGGTTCCCAAAGTTTGGAACCTTATTTTAAAAAACGCATAAATGGATAATTTTCCTATAAGTGTCACTTAGATTAGAATAATTTTAAAATTGTTTTTTGGAAATTATGACAAAAAAAAATTTTTTTAAATACAATATTTTTAAAAAAAAACTTAGAACAACCTTTTTTTAAAAAAGTTCTTTGGTTTGATAAAAAAACCATAAAAATAATATTTTTTGTGTGTGTGTGTACTTTGATAAAGTAAAGACTTCTCCAGAGAGTCTCAACTAGGGTTTTTGAAAATTCCCCCTTATTTTTTTGGTTATCACCCATTGAAATAATTATCGGCGTTTTTTTTTTTCCCCCCTCTTTGTAGAAAAATATGGATAAATCCAATTTTTAAGTTAATGTTTCAAAATTTTTTGAGCCTCTGTACAGGGTCGGGGATATACAGGCAAAAATTTTTTTAATAGGCATTTTTCACTAAAAGGGAGAACGTTTTTAAAACGGGTCATTCTATGTTAATTTTTTTTAAAACTTTACTTAAATAATTTTTTTTTCGCGAATATTCTTAAAATAATTTTATATACGTTTTTCTAATTGTCAACAAATATCATAAATAATATCCATTTATACGTTTTTTAAAAATCACGGTTCCCAACGTAATCGGTACCTTAAACGAACAAAAAAAAAAAACGTTGTTTGTGAAGAATAATTTCCCTGAATCTCTTTAAATGACATCACAAGGTGAATATAATAATAAATAAAAAAAAAAGAAAAAAAAATCGAACAAAAAAAGACACCTGCTCATGTTTTTTCATGGTTTAAGAAAGCTTTGTGGTGACTGTGTGAATTTAGGGGTAATAGATTTAGACGTGCAATTTTTTTGAATGTTTAATAACATTTTTTTTTTTGTTCTGCAGAAGTGTCCTTAAGCTACATTTTATAAGGGTAGTTCAAACTTTTCACTTGTTTTAAAATTTTGACCTTTTTACAATATTTTCCCGTTTTTATCTGTAATAAAAATAATAGTTATGGAGGGAATATCCTCATACAAAATTAAAATGAATTTTTATTCGATATACGTGGCTGCTATCTAATAGCTAAGGTAGTAACTCGAAAGTCATTATGTCACAAACTTTTTAGTGTTTTTGAATAATCTCTCAGACAACTATTCGGAATATTTGATGAGTTTTCGATGGGTTGTGTTTATTGCTGTATCGGAGTTGACTGTAATGTTTTGAGGAACATATGTACTTCATAAATAATGTTTCGTGTGATATATGCTTGTAATTTAATGGTAGTGCACTGTCATGTATTTTTTAGGTGATGATTACCAGAAAGAAGTTGAATGTATTGTTCATTTAACTTGTATTTCATAACAAACTATTAACTTTATGTGTGTGTGTAAATGCACCAAATAATAAAGAAATTTAATGATGCAATGAACTTTAATTATTTTATATTGATTTTGAAGTGCCTATGAAACAATATTTGTTGAACTCCTTTTTAAATTGATATGATTTTAAACATCTATCATATTTTTAAGTAGATCGGGATTTGAGGATTTTATGAAAATTTAGCGATGCAAATTTATTGTAGAAAAACAATTTTTGAAATGTAGCACTAAAATTTGCTTAATAAATCCCAGTAGATTTTCACACCTTCCACAGCATGCAGACACAACTACCAGCGTCTAAAATACAAATACGTTAAAGATTATTCACAAGAACTCGCTCGTCCTATTCAGTAGCCGAAGTAATAACTAATCGTTGGTCGATTCTCAACAGTCAAAACAATACCAACTCCACTTCAGTAAATGGCTCCTATTTATAGTCTGCACGGATTTTTCTTGAAAGATTCGTTTACGTCATAGATCGCGATATTAATAGATTTCTCCAGTAATTTCCACAAGCATTCATATTGTCGCCAAAAATGTTGCCTACTTGGCTCTACTGCCAACAGTTCGCCAATTTTCCATTGAATGTCATTTTAATATAATGGACGGCGTTGCTTGCGAATATTACAATTCTAACATGAAATAAATACAACAGAAAGTATTAACGTATTACACATCCAGATATAAACTATTGACATTATTTTAAGCCTCCATTAAACAAAATTCTCTTTCGTAACATTATTTAATATAATAATCGCATCTATAAATAATGTTTTGAGTTACAAGTATTGTTTCCTTTTATGTTCACTTCGAAAATTTTTGCTTGAAGAAAATGGTTCAACATTTTTGGCAAAATAAAAATAGGTCAGTAATCATATATTGATAATTAATTTCTTATTCAAAGATTCTGCTATGTTTTTGAGAGCCTAAGATTAATTTTTTTCTATATTAAATGATTCAATTTAATTTGTATAATATTTTGTGGGTTTATTTCATTTTTCTGATGTTACTAATGTAATTTAAAAATATTATACTTCGCATATGATTGATTTTTCAAAAAGTTTTGATTATCATTTTAATTACATCAAATATACACTCTGAAAGAATAATAAGGTTTAATTCTTTTTTAAAATAATAGAATTAAATCTACACAAAATTACTGTCATATTAATTTTTTCATTTGTTTTATCCGTTCATGTTTTTGGAGAAGGAAATGTGACAGGTAGCCTAGAGCAGTACTTCACAACCTTTTTATCACTGTAGACCGGTTAACGTTTGATATTTTTACCGCGGCCCACTGAGGGGGCGGGGGACGTTGATTGCTTATATTTTAGATTGTTTTAATTTTATAACTTTAATTTAATTGCATTCACAAACGTGTCATCAAAATAACGTAAAGTTACACCAAAAGATGAATGTAAAATGCTTTCCATGGAAAATCACACATAAAACCGAGAGAAATACACCATAGTAAATAAAATGGAAAATATCTTAATGTTCATTATGCGGCCCGGTACTGAACCGTGGCCTGGGGGTTGGGGATCACTGGGTTAGAGGTTATGGTCCCAGACTTGCAGCCGGCGTGTCATGAGTTCGAGCACTAATACTACAGAAGACCCACCGCGTGGAGGCCCTAATGCATGCTAAATCTACAGAAAAGCAATGTCCACCCATTGGCGTGGTGTGGAAGTTCAAAGAGGGATATGTCAACTCAGGTGTCCTCGTCACTTAACTATGGTTCAAAGGGGTTCTGTCACCAATAATCCTTGTGTATGAGACCCTTTATAGCCGAGGTGGGTATTATGTCGATCGTGATCGACTGGTGGACCGCCAAGACATTTTGGGGTGACCGCCCCTGAAAGTTTTACCAGTTAGTAATTATATAGGAAAGCTCAAGATTGGCTGACAGTACGCAGGCTATATATAAGTCTTCTACTGACTATAACAACGAAAACTCTAACTTTACATAAAAATGTTTTGTTTCTCAACGTATTTTGAATTGTTTTATAATAAATGCATCATTTGATATAATTATATTTGGGACTATTATTATTAAGTTTGTGTCTTCCTTTTTGCGTTAAACGCAGTTTTAAAAGTGTTGTTTTTTATTTTAGGTCTGTAGGTACGTACATATTCCGTACTTATTAAAGTTATAATAATAACCTTTTCCTTACTTCGCCACACCTACGGCATTGGGCAGTGGCGCACACAAGAATTTTTAAAAGGAAGGGGGTCGAGGGTTGAAGGCCTACCTTTCTCGTATCATACCCCAATACTCAGCCAAACATATTTTTTTGATTTTGTCGATGGTCGGGAACAAAAACAGCAAATAATAAATTATTGAATAAATAATTAACATTAATAAATAAAAAAAATTACTAATATCAAATACTTAATTACACATTTTACGTACTATATACATGGGACTATAATGAATTGGAAAAGAAATGAAGGGTTATGAGGGAGGGTCCGGACCTATGGACCCCTCTCCCGCCCTTGTGTGCACCACTGATATAGGGCGGACCGCAACGCCTAGAAAAAATAAGAAGTAGCCCGTACCCTGGAAAAGTCTGCCCACCCCTGCTTTATAGTGTGACGATAATATTGACTCACTCTCTGGTGAAGAACGTATCGATTCTTTTCACATCAAAATCATTACCCATTATTCTTTTATATAAAAAATACAACTTCTTACCTGAAGGAAATCAGTAATACCTCGAACTTACTCAATAGGCAGGACTTAGTGACAACCACTTAAGTTAGGATAGGCATAACAAAAAGCTTACAAAAAACATACAGCAAACAAAAACGCTTACAACAAGTAATATAAAAGAAAATTTTTTAAGTCAATTCCTACTTAGATCAACTGAGAAAAAATTTATTTTAGCTCTTTTTATTAAATAGTTACAATTAATATAAATATGTATATACATAGGACAGAATGACAACATTAAATGGTAATTCATTTTTCTTAATTATCATTAAAGTATCGTATTGTCATCCAAAACAATCGAGTATATAAAATCTCAGTTCAGCTGAATGCTTTAAAACGAGAGAAAAAAAAATCTTTTAAAGCTTTGACACAAGTCGCCAAAAATAAGGCCAACGTGGCTGAATTTGTAATTCTTTGAATAATTAGTTTTAACCAATTAATTTTTATTAATTATAATTAAATTACTGTATTGTCATCCAAAATAATCATGTATATAAAATTTCAGCTCAATTGAGCTCTTTAAAATGTGTTTTATTAACGATTGAAAATTCCACCAAGATAAATAAATAAATAAATATATAGAGAGTGTGAGCTAATAGTAGGAATTGAAAAACAATGTAAATTATTTTTATTTAGGGACGGAGATGAAGGAAAAAATAATATTTTAGAAAAAAAAATGTTTAAATTAATGTTTTTTACTCCACAAAATTCCCTTGTAGCATTTTAATAATTTTTTTTCATTCCTTGCTTTGTTGAAAAAATACACTCATCGTTGGAGTACATATTTTCTAAAATTTGTAACCCTTTTTCAACTAAACTGAGGCGTTCTGTCAAATTTCCAGCCGTCATTCAATCTTCTGTTTGAACTGGGTCTAAAGATTCAATGTCTTGCTCATGTATTTCTATGAGCTCATCCATTGTCAGCTCCTGATTGCGGGAGAGAGAGAATCTAGCAGTTCTTGAAAGTCATCACTAACTACTTTTAAATTTAAATTCTTTGCAAGATCGACAACTTCTTCAATCACATTGCCAATTTCACCAATTTTTTTTTCTAAACAAAGTCGAATAATTGTTTTGGAGATTTGAAAATCTCTTTACCTGAGTTCAGTCGTCGAGGTATTACTGTATTCAAAAAAAGAAGTACTGCATATTTTAAAAATTTAAAAAGGAAAAAAAATTGTTCAACACAACAGCATTTTACTGAGATTATAGCGTTTAGTGTTGCAATGTCAATGACGGTCGATAGACGAAAGAGTGTTAAATTCATGCTAATATTTAATAAAACCAAAAAATTCCCCATACAAAATATTAAATAATGCATAATTTAGAGTTTTTCCATATATGTAATAGTTTCAAGAAAAAGTTTTCGGATTTTTTTTTTGTAAACCCTTTGAATGTATTGATGATGGCTGCGGTTCTTTCGGGTGCGTTTTTTTTAAACCCTTTTCCCCTCCTTTTTCATGTAAATGTTCTATTTAAAGGGATTTAAAAATTCTTTGTGGAAAGTTTTAAATAACTTTAAATTTTAAAAACTGTTATTTCAGTTTCAAAACTGAATTAAACTTTGAATGTTTAAAAAGGGTTTTCTTGCAAATCTTTTGAAATATTTGTGCTGAATTTATGGTATATCATTTTTTAAAAGTTTTTTATTATGTCTGTTTCGTTGTTTTAATGCCCCTGTCACCCAAAGGAAATTCATCGGGAAAGGGGCTGTTACGCCTGTCGTTGGCCTTAGCCTTGAGCCCATCAGGTAAAGTACGATTTATTTTGGGGAAATTCCCCAAAGGGGAAGGACTGAATGTTCCAGAGCCTGTGAGACAGGTTTGGGCCCCTTTTACATAATGGCAACCGATCTCCACCCCAATTTAGGGGGAACTGGGGGGGGGGAAATGTCCAACCCCGACCGGGGTTTTTTAGTGCGACACACACAAGACTTTCCGACCCACTGATTTAACGAGCACTTTTTACTCGGAGGGATTTGGTGGCATCGGCTTTGAACCCAGGATAATATTATTTTGGGAATTTTTGAAGTTTTTTTAAATTTCGAATAAAAAAAAAAGGTCAATAGTTTAATTAAAAAATTTTTTTATAATTTTGATGGGAAATTATAAAGAGTGTAAAAACTCCAATTTACGGAAAATATTAAAAAAAATACATACCGAAAAATCCAGCGATAATGCGATAAATTTTTTTGAAAATTTTTAAAAAGAGCTAAAAACAAAATTTTTTCTTTTTGATTGAAGTTTTGATTAATTTTTTTTTTAAATTAATTTAAAATTTAAATATTTTTTGATAAAAAACCCGTGGAACCCTTGAATTTTTTAAAAAAAGAAATTAAATTTTTTAATATTTTGAAAATTTAAAAGTTTTTTTTATTTAAAATGTTATTTAAAAAATTTATTTGCAAAACCCCAAAAAATTATTTAAAAAAAAATTTTTTTTCGAAAGCAAAAATTGACTAGAAAAAAATTTTTCAAAATTTTTTTTATCCAAAATATTTTTAATCCTTTTTTGTTTAAATCCGTGAGCTAACCAATTTTGAATTTAATTTGGGGGCCTGTTTTTTTGTTTTTTGGTTTTAACAGAGGAATTTTAAATTTTAACCCTTATTTAAAGTTGACTTTGAAATTTTATTTTTTTAGTTTTTCAATCATTATGACCCTTTTCGGGGGAGTTGGAATTTAATTTTACGGAACCTTTTATTTTTTTTTAAAGAGGATTTCCCCGGGGAACCCATTTAAAAAAATCCTCTTGGCAAATTTTTTTTTTGCTGGAGAAACTTTTAATAGGGCAGTTTTATCTTAATTTCCAAAATTTTAAAACTTTTAAGTTTGGCCATTTTCCAAAAAGGAAAAAAATGGGGGAACAAAATTACCCAAAAATGTAAAATTTTAATAATAATATCAAAAAAAATTTTAAAAAGAAAGCCTTTGAAGTGATTTATTGACAATGGTGTTGATGAGACCTCACTGTGTTTGGGCGGAAAAAACTTTGAAGGTAGTCATAAGCAACAAGACTGGAGAAAAAAAATTATTTTCAGAAAATGATGAAAACCCAGATTGGCTAAAAAAACCAACCGGGGGCTGTTAACGACGAAAAAAGGGGTTTTCAAGGTGAAAAATTTCTGTAGAAACAAACGGTAGTTTACGAAATGAATTTGAAACTTTTTCCCGATCCCCCTTTAACAAAATGTATAACTCCCATGTCATATTTCAAGAATCGTTTTGCTAAGATGTTTCATGACATCAGAGAAATGATAAAAAAGGCTCTACTGGGGTATTTTCCGGGTGATGAAGTCAGGAACATGTGTGTACTCTAGTGTCCATGAGAAGACTTGTTAAGAGGTCATTCATGCTAAAGGAAGACATACTTCGTTTTTACTATTATACAGATTTTTTAGTTTATTTAAGGTATTTAATGATAAAAGTTAAAGGGTTTTGAAAAAAAACCTTTTTCCATTTGTCCCCCTTAATTCAAAAAGTATAGTATTTGTATTGTATAAAAAAACAATGTTTTCCCCTTTACTGAGCTGTGAACTCAAATTTCAGGTACAAAGTAAAATTCCATTTTTTTTAAAAAAAAAATTTTTTCACATTTAAAAGAAAAAAAAAGGGGTTGAAAGGAAAAAAAAAAATTTTTTTCACACAATAGTAAAAAAACTTTTTTGGGAACAATAAATATAAAAGGTAAAATCAGCGTAAAAATTTTTTTTCCTTTTTTTGTTGAATCTAAATATGAAATTATAGATTAATAAATTTGCAAGAAAAACCTCAAACAGTCAGGGGGTCCCCCCTGTGAACGGTTAGAATTTACCACAACAATGTTGACATAAAAAAACTTTTAAAACTTTTGTTTTCTTGTCCCTTCTTCCCCTTAAACTGTTTTTATGCGACGACCTTTGGGGAAAACGATTGTGGTCGATTCTCTAAATAATCCTGCGGGTGATCCAGAAATTGAATAATAAGTCGGAACCAAACACATTCCATTTTTTTTGGTGGTGTTTCAATCAACAATGGTCGGGTACCCGGTTTCATATTTCGTTTGCGCTTTTTAAGAAAAATGGAAAATGTATGCAACGTAAGCAAAAAAAATGTTTTCTTTTTAAGGAATGAAACTCATCTTTCTTTAGCCTTTATTTAAAAGTTATGTATAAAGAAAACAATGGGTTGATCAAATGGAAGGTAATTTTTCACCTTTTTCCCGTATTTTTTAACTGAATATACAGTATTTTAAAAAGATAATCTATAAATTCGATTTTATTCATCTGTTCTTTAAAATTATTTTTAATTTTTAAAAGCAACGATGATAAAAAAAAATACATCTTCCCTAAAATGGTGAAGGAAAAAAAAAAAAATTGTTTAAAATTTTAGTGAAAATATTAGCTCTTTATACAAAATTGATTTGAAAATATTTTTTTAACTTTCAGATTTAAATGAAGGAATCTTTTGAAATTATTTATCTAATTTTTAAAAACGCAAACGAAATAAAAAATATTACTTCTACCTCTTTTAAAAAAAAAAATTTTTTTCATTTTAAAGTTCAAGATTTGAAGTAAAAGCGTTGCTTTAAAAATTAAAAATTTTTTTGATCTTTATAAATTGATTTGAAAATCATTCCTTTTTTTTTTTGATTAAATATGATGGATTAATTATTTTATATTTCCCCAGACCTATGTAATTTTACTTTTTAAAACAAGTAATTTTATTTTGCTAATTTTTTTTTTAAGGATCTATTTTGTAAATGAAATTGAATTTCTTTTTTATGAAATTTAAATAAAAAACATGCAGATGAACCAAGAAAAGAACTAGTTTAAAAAATTTTAATTTTCATAAATCCAAATGTACATTAAAAAAAAATCTTAAACTCCATTTTTAAAAAAGAGAGAGAAAAGGGAAAATTTTCTAATAACCTTATATTTATTGATATTGTGAAAAAAAAAAAAAATATAAATAATTGACTAAATGAAAAATTCTATATTTTATATCTACTTTCGGAAAAATTTATGAATAATTTGTCCTTATATTCGTTTTTGCAAGTATGGGTGTGAAATATTGTTTTTTTTTTTTTAATTTTTTTTAAAATTTTAATTAAACTCTTTGAACTTAAATTTTACTTGGGGAAAAAATTTTGTTTTTATAAATGATATATTTTATTTTCATTAAAAAAAAGGGTGAATTTTTAAATTTTTTTTCGTAATTTAAAATTTTTTGTAAAATTTATTTTTTAAAAAACCTAATAGATGTGTTTTATTTATTCTAAAATAACCCCTTTTAATTGTTTTTTATGCATGAAAAGGGAAAAAAGGGAATATTACTATTAGTTGTTCTTTCCGAATAAGGTTTTAAATACAAAATGATGAAAAAGTAAATTTAGAATATGTGACTTTTATATTTGAATATAATAAATTATATTTACTAAAAATAAAGTAATAAAAAATATAAGTGTCATCAAAAAATTTTCCATCCTTAATATAATCCTCTTGAAGCTGTATTTTTTTCATCTAATTTATATTCTTTATGAGAAAGTTTTCTAATTTTTCTCATTATTTGCACATAACTTTGGAACCATTTTGAACCTCAAATAACCTGAATTAAATTTTGAGTATAAAAAAAATTTAATTTTATAAATATTTTTTAAAATATTACAGTGTATAAAACCAAAAGTTAAATACAAAATTTAAAATTATTTTTTAAATGAGAAGCTTTTATTTATTTCGTAATAATCTATTTTCCTTATTGTAAGCAAAGAACATTGATAAAGAATTTGAGATAGAAATCCTAATTAAAAACTGACTAAGGAATTCTTTGCATAAAATAAAATAGCTGAAAAAAAACAACAGAAAAAATAGATTAAGCATTTCAAATTATTTTAATTATAAAACTGTTCGCAACTTAGCTCAAATTTTTCTTTTTTGTGACACAAAATAAAATAAAAAAAAGTTTGCTGATTTTATTTTTGGATCGAAGAAATCGTTTGATCAATACGAATCAATAATTATTTTTTGTTTTATCGAACAACATTTGTTTGTTTCTGTGACGCCTTTTTGGCAAAAAGCAAAAAAAAAAAAAAAAATATTTCGAACCAAAATTACTTTTAGAGAATAATAATAAGAAAACAAGTTTGTGAAAGAGCTAAAGGGTAATGAAAGAGTATCATGTAACTTAGTCATCTTGTTCACAGAAAAACATGATAAGAGTAATAAATACTTTCAATGATAAATTTGCTTCAATAAATAAATTCCGAATTTTTATTGATTGTTTCTATTTATACGACAAAAAAACTCGTTTAAAATGTCTTCTATTAGCCTCAATTCGTGAAAGAGTAAACACTATTTTGAGAATGATTGATAGAAAGTTAGCGCTAAAAGGATTTTTTAAAAAGAAATAATGTTTTTATTTAAGAATCAACATTGGATTTAGTGTGAATCAGTAACCCAAAAAATTCTAAATGTTAAGCCTAAAACGTGTAAATAAGAAGATTGATATTATATAAACGAAGCGTACGTCCAGTTAGGGTTGATGGATAATGTGGATAATTTTTTTGAAATACAGTCGATAACACTCGAAGTCGGAGGGACCAATGAAAAACTTCGAACTATCAAGAATTCTAATTATCTAGAGGGTAGGTAAAAACTCTCACAATACATGAAGAGAAATTTTTTCCTAACACATTTGACTTTGAAACTATGCAATAAACCAATAATTGTATATACGTATAAAATTATTTTAAAGTATTTTTAAAAAGCACACATATTATACAGTATACATATTATACAGAAGTTAAAAGACCTGTATTTTTTAAGAGATTACATTTATGCATTAAAAGAAATTATTATAAAAGAATACATACTATACATAAGTAAACTTTTCTGAGACGAAAAAAATTGTTACCTTTAAAAATTTCTTTAATCTGTTATCGGTTCACTCAGACACTATCCCCAACACCATTAGTTCTTCAAGGTAGGGTACAATCCAGCCCATGCCGTATTTGGTGCTACATGCCATAAGTCACACAGATGAGTCATAAATCTTTAGGTCACTTCGACGCAGAATACACAATCCAACGTATCTCTTCTTTTCAATAGTGGACCATCCTTTCTGAACACATTTGTAGCAAGGCCACGTGTTAGGTATCCGACTACGTTCAGAACCACGATTTTAAAAAACGCATAAATGGATAATTTTCTCCTTTCGTGAAAAATGCTTCTATTATAATAATATTTTGCCTGTATATAGCTCAGACCTCTCTACAGAGGCTCAACTAAAAATTTTTAAATATATAACTTAGAAGTGGGTTTATTCATATTTTCCGACAACAGGGGGGAGCAATTTTAAGAAAAACCCCGATAATTTTTTAAAATTTGGGTGGTAACTCTAAAAAATAAGGGAATTTTTAAAAAATTTTAGTTGATTTCCTGTAGAGAGGTTTGAGCTATATAGGGCAAAATATTTTTAAATAGAAGCTTTTTTTTCACAAAAGGAGAAAAAATTTTGGAAAAAAAGATTATTCCGTTAATTTTTTTGCCAAAATATTGTATTTAAAAAATTTTTTTTGTCAAAATGTTTTTAAAAAAATTTTTTATACATGTATTTTAATCTAAGTGACACTAAATTTTTGGGAATTATCCATTTATTTTTTATAATCACGGTTCCGAACGTAGTGGGGATCCCTTTAAACGAAAGATATGATGGTCAACAAGTGTGGGCCGGTCTATTGTCCATTTGGAAGAAGGAAAGCAAAAAAGGGTTTTTGCTTGAGGAGCCTGGAAACACAAAGAAGGGATAAAGGGACAGAGGGTTTTTCAAATTAGGCTACTTTTATGGGGGAGACACGCAGAGACAAAAACAAAAAAACACGTAAGCTCCAACCTTTTTTACAGGACTCTATACAGTGCCGGTTTATCCTTTGGGCATTTTGGGCCGGGCCCCTTACCCCGGGATCAGTTGGACGAAAACCAGATCCCCGGGTTAAAAATTTCAACCGCCAGGCCGGGCCCTTTTAGATTTTCGGGCGCCCATGGTCCAAAATGATTTTAAATCGGAAAATGCCCACATGATAGTGGGGTTGGGACTTGGAAGTTATCTAAGATAACTTCGAATAATCGTGTGTTGTAGTCCGACCAGCCGTAGATTTTACTTCGAAAACGTATTGCTTTAGTTTGAAACATCAAGAGTTTTTCTAGGGGATGAGCATTTACTTCGAGAGGTTCGTATTATCGAAGGTTTGAATTAGCGAGAATCATTTCGGGAGGATTAGGACAGCAAAGCCCTTAACCCCCAAGAACGGGCTTTTTTTTAAAACAAAGGTCTGCGAAATCACTAAAAGGGTTAAATTGTTTTTAATCCAATGTTGAAAAGATGACTATTGAAAAAAGTTTGTGTTTAATGGAGCTTGGGATTTTTGGATTTTATTAGTAAAATTATTGAACAATAAGATAGAGTATAGAGGCTGTCAGGGTAAATGTGAGTTTGGATATTATGATAAACTTCCAACGAGCAGAGACACGGGATAGCTAAAAAATTCTCCTGGAAAACGGGTTTTAAGCAAAATTTTTGAAAAGGTAGTTTTGGAAGGGAAAATTAAAGTAAACCATTTTTTTTTGGGGGGAAAGGGATAACTGTGTGCGCGGTTATTCCCGCTTCTCTCCGATGCATTCCTTCTACGGGGAAAAAAGCTAAAAAAGAGAGCCCCGATAGAAAATACACACTGAGAAATCAATCTCAAACCTTTTTTTGGAGCCGTCAGTGTTAATTTTCCCACCTGAGGGGCCCTTTTGTAAATGAAAAAAGAAAATTTTTTTGCCCAAGGGGGGACTATGAGGAGAAATAATGGAATCTAATACTTGCCATGCCTTTTATCTTGGCAAGACCAGGATAAAAGGCATGACATGTATAGCAGGTGGATTATACTTCGATCCTTTTGTGGGAGGAATTACAACACTGTGTTATCTTTACCATCGGTTAAAATACTTTTGTTAGTAGATGGAGAGGCTGCTGACGCGTGCTTCAGCTATCTATAACTTAAATTTTAAGAAATCTATTTTGTTTTTTGGAGGAATTTTATTTGATATTGCATCTTGTTTACACAGAAACCAAAAATTTGCAACTGCTAAAACAATGAAATGAATGAGTTCAAGGAACTTTGATGGTAAAGAATGATCCAAAATTGTTTTTGCTTTGCAAATATTTCTATGTTTTTCTTAATCGCTCTCATCTGAACATGATTCTACTTCCAGTATAAGTGATTCATACGTTTTTTTCCCGGGCATATTTAATCCGAAGATCATTTTTCTCCTAGAGGGGAATTTTGGTTTTTATTCATCAAAAAAGAAAATATCTTTTTTGAGGGGAAAATTTTTCCTTTTTAGATACCAAAAATTTTTTTTGTGTTAAGAGTTAGCACAATATTCCATAAAAAATACTAAAATATATCAGAAATTTTTATTATTTAAAAAGAATTAAAACACATTTAATTTACCAAGGTCCCCGTTTTCCCTGAGGCGCACGATTTTAAGGGGGGAGTAAAGGAATAAATAAGAAATCCCCCGAAATGAAATCGTTAAAAAACCCCAAATTTAAAGGGACATTTTATTGCTTTCCCAAGTTTCGGAAAAATTTTTTATAAATAGGGGGCACAGAAAAGATCGTATTTGGGGGAAACGTATATATCCCTTGAGGAATTTAACAAATTGTCTCAACGAAACGTTTATATACGCTGGAAGTTTTTAAAGGGTAAAGTCGTATTGTACCCAAGCGTAAAAAGTATTTTTTTTATTGTTTTTAAATTACATTATTATTGTATGGGGGTGGGGAGTTATGAAAATTATGACTGAATTTTGGGGTAAAACCAATATTAAAAAGCTCTGCATTTAGCCTCATTCACGCCAAGGCAGTAAGCAATGAGAAAGGAAAGTATATTAACCCGATAACCAGTCCCCCGTATAAGGGCTTTAATTTCCCCAACCAACCCTTTTGCTTCTTTTCCGGAAAAACCTTTAAAAATTAGTACTAAAAAATTTTAAAACCCCACTTTTTTATTTTATAAATTTTGGGATTAAGAACTGAGATTCTAAAAACCCGGGGGCAGAACCTTTTTGGTTTTGGTGCTTTTTAAACACCAATAAGGGTTTTGGTGCCCCTGTTTGAATTTTTTATGAAAGAATTCCAAATTTCCCACGATAAAATATTCAGAAAATCAGAGAATAAAGCCAAAATATAGATATTTTTCAAATTTATTATATAATTTTGGGCCCCCCAGACGGGTCCTGTACACACGCTTTAATCCCCAAAAAAATTTAAACTTTTTTAATGTTAAAAAAAAAATTTTGACCCCTTTTTTAAAAAATTTTATAAAAAAAAGTTATTCAAAACCCCACGTCCAAAAAATGTCATCAAAATGGGTCCAGCCGTTTAGGAAGATTTCAGTCACATATACACGCACAGAAGAATTATATATATAAAGATTAGTTTTACATCATTTAACGATATTTCTTAACATAAAAAAAAAAAAAGAAAAAATATAACTATTTCTTCAACAAGAATAAAAAACATTTACAACTGTACATATATATTATGTGTTTTTAAACATATTTATTAAAATAAGAAATAGACAATATAATTACCCTTCATTACAACTAAATAAAAAGATAAATAAAAATGTTAATTAGAGCCTAGTGCATGCACCGCTATAATTTTATATCGCAAAATCAGAGTACAATGTGTGACTTTCAATTTGATACCATTCTGAGCATTCAGTTGTTAAATAACTTCTTTGTGGACTCGAAGTATATTTCATATGAGGAAAGGTTTTTCTCTTAAATATATAGAACCAAAAGCGGAAAACAGATTCGATGCACAACTTTTCTCTCTTTAAACAATTAAATTTTTCAGATTTTTTGGTAATTCCGTAAATGTCCATAACCCTAAAGATGTTGGTCAAATAAGATCCATTTACAAATTTAGCAACTTACATCTTCTCCAAAAAAGGGAAAAATTTTTAGAGTACTGGGCTACTGAGAATTGGAATTTTCGTGCCACATTTTTGGGGACTCGTGCCATAGGGGTTTCCGGGCCCCGTTCCCAATAGATTGAACCTATTCTGCTTCGAGTTTATTCCAATGTGGCTGGAGAATTTCTGGTTGCCTGGGGAAAAATTTGGGTTTCCCCCCCGGGTTTTAATTTCCTTTTGGGGGTTTTAAAAAATGCGCCCCAAAAAAGGGCATTTTTATAATTTTGAGAAACTTCTTTTTAGAAAATAAGAGATTTTATTGAAGAGGATAATGTGAATAGATTAGAAAGGACACTGCAAGTTATACTTAATCTCTAGGTCTTTATTTGGTTTAATTTGACGGAAAAACTTTTAAGAGTAAAAAGGTACAAGATCAAAAATTATCTCATCTCTTATTTTTAGTTTTCAAAATTTGAAACCAAAACCAATTCAATGGCCTTTGAATAAATTTTCCCAAAAATAAAAATTCCCCTGACAAATTTCAAAAAATGGAAAAAAAGCAAAAAAAAAAAAGTTTTTAAATATTGTTACGAATTTTTGTAAATAGTGTAAATAATTTGTATTTGGGGTGTTTAATGCATTTATATTACTTCCCCATGTTATGTTTATTTCCCATGTTAAAATTGTACCATTTTACAAGCAATGCCGCCCCCAGTTATAATGGCGATCCAATGAGAACTTGGCGAAAACTTGGCGGTAGAGCCGTTACCCCTTTTTTGGGGCCTTTGGGGACTTTGGCGAACCCAATTTTTGGGGTCAAGGGCCCTTTTGGGAAGTTCCGGGAACCCCCAAATTTTTGAAAAATAGTAGATCTTCCACCAGGGGTCACGTTCAATGACAGATGTTATATTTCTAAGTTTCGTCGCGCCCATAAATGGAGGGCTCAAGGGGCGGTGGGGAGTCCGGGTTTAAAAAAGGAGTGAGGATTGTTTTTACCAGGGAAAATTTGCTGTGCTTGTGGGGAATTTAAACTTTTTCTTACGGGATTTTTAAAAAACTGTTTTTTGTTTTATTGCTGTTTAAGGGTGTAAAAACCTTTTGGGTATTTACCCTTTAAATATTGCTGCTGAATTTCCGATTTAAAGGGGGTTGGGAAATTTTTTTAAAAATTCGCATCGCTCTTTTAAAAAAAACTGTTCATTTTTTTTTGTGATTGTTTTGCCTAAAATCCCCGAACCCCCTTTTTTCTATTAAAAATATAAAAAAATTTTTAAATCAATTCCTAAAAGATCAGCAAAGAAAAAATTTTATTTTTTTAGCTTTCTTTTATTAAATAGTTACAATTAATTTAAATATGTATATCATAAGACAGAATCACAATATTATATATAAAAGGGGAATTTAAATTTTTTTAAAATTTTAAAAAAGATCGATTTTCATCCAAAACAATCGTGTCTATAAAATTTCCCCGTTCAAATGAATGCTTTTAAAAAGTGAGAACAAAAAATTTTTTCCAAGTTTTTAAAACAAGCCCCCAAAAGGGTCGCTAAGTCACTAAAAAAATTTTGCCAACGTGGCTGTATTTGAAAATTTTTTAAATAATTAGTTTTAATTTAATTAATTTTTTTTAATTATAATTAAAATTTCATCCAAAATAAATATTATATTGTCATCCATGTAAATAAAATTTCAGCTCAAAATTGCTATTGAAAATTTCACCAAGATAAATAAATAAATATATAGAGATTGTGAGCTAATAGTAGGAATTGAATAACAATAAAACCCTAAATGTGTACTTTTGTTTTATATATTATATTATTTTTAAATTTCGACTACATGTGGACTTGTGTTTATAATTACTAAAAAATCCCCCCCATCAAAAAGTGGCACTCTTTCCAAAACGGTTGGCAACTCTTGGTTTACATGTACCTTAAAGTTATATCGATTTGTTCTTAGATACATAAACTGAAATTGTATTCTTGATGCAATAAAGTTGGTTACAAATTAAAATTTAAAATAAATTTTGACAAATAAATATTTTGGTACAAATTAAATTTTAAATTGCGTATTTTCCATAGCTGTTAAAGCGCTTGGGACATGTAAGAAAAAGGCGTGTGTGTACTTATGTACGCACTAAGAAGTTATACTTCTTTGGCGTAATAAGATTAAAATCTTTCTAAAAATCTTGAGCAGGGCAAGCTGGGCCAAGGACGAAAGACGGTCACGAGCAAAGTTGAATGATATTAACCTTAAGTCAATCGGACCAGCCAAACCGCAGATAATCACGATTTAAATAAATTTAAACACGCCAGCACAGGGACAATAGGACCAATAATATGGGGAGGGGGGGTTCGGCAGACTGTATCTGGAAATGAGGTGAACCGAATATGACACCTGAGACCTCATATTGAATGTCTCGGCGGGAGAAAATTAAGACATCCGCCTGAAGTTATGAGTTATGGTCATTTTAAAATAATTAAATCATTTAAAACAATTAAATAAAATAGAAGCAGGGCACCCAGCAACTCGAAACTGGGCCTGGTTGTGAGGAAATACAAGAGAAATCCATTAGAACCAGTCCGGAGTCTGTAGTTGCAAATGGGGCGGCGCTAGCTCGGGAAAGGAAAACGAAATTAACTTCCCCCGGAGGGGAACAACTGTGAAGTAATTAGTCACGTGCATCCCAGCAATACACAGAGTAGTAGGTGATCCCAAAGTTTTATCCTTCTATCTCTGTAATATCGTTACGTCATCAAAAGATCGAACCCCATAGGAAAAACCTGGGGTCCTCGGTTCAAACCCGGAAGCCCCCTTCTTCAGGGAAGTTAAGAGAAATATTTTTTTGAGAAATTTGAAGGCGGGAATGATCTGTCCCGTTCTGTATATTTCTAGACAAAGCATTTTCGTATCCGTTACTACGGAATGCAAAGCAAAGGTTTGCCGAAGCTAGTGTATAGCTCAGTGGTAAAGTATTCGACTGCAGAGTGAGAGGTCTCTGGTTCAAACCCTGGTGTCCTATTCTTCAGGGAAGTGAAGATAAATATTTTCCTGAGAATTTTGAAGGCGGCAATGATCTGTCCCGTTCTGTATATTTTTAAACAAAGCATTTTCTCATCCGTGAGGAGGTGCGTCACATTCGTGACGGTTTTGCGTCACGTCCGTGACGGTGTGCGCTCGCATCGTAAAAATTCACCCTCATCCTATTTCTCTAACTCCCCACAAAAGGAGTATAACTTCAAAAATTATATAAATAGAATAAATTTCAGTCAAACCAATGTCGCATAAAAATATTTATTATAAATTTGTGATGATGACGAGCCAGATAGAGCAGTGGTCGCCAACACCCCCGGGTTACAAACTGGTACCGGCACAGGATCGAATGGTACAAGGCCGCCAGTGGAACATTAAATTATTTCCATTTCATTTACTTGGGTGTATTTCTCTTGGGTTTGTGCGACTTTCCATGGAAAGCACTTTATGTTCCATGATAAATCACTTTATATTAGTTTTTTTGGCGTAAATGTATTTTATTTTGGAGGTTTCGCGTCAGATCTGCTCACCAGAACAACTTCTCACGCACCAAGGTCATGAAAACTGAGATGGGCATACAGCCCTTGGACCACCATGAGCTGTTGCGCTACTGAGTTTAGAGTTTAGTATTTTATTCTTAAGACATATTTCAATAACATTAAATTAAAATTATTAAATCAAAACAATCTAAAATATAAGAAAACAACGGCCCCGTCCCTACCTCAGCGGGCTTTCGTTAAAATTATCCAACGTTGACCGGTCAGCGGTGATAAAAAGGTTGGGTATAAGCAGTAAGATAGAGTACACATAGATATATTATAATCAATTAAATTATATATCAAGTTTACCGAGAATTCATGGATATTGACTCATAATTTACTTAAAGACTAATTAGTTCTTAATACAACAAGTAATATAAAAAAAATTAAGTCAATTCCTACGTAGATCAACAGCGAAAAATTTTATTTTAGCTACTTTTTATTAAATAGTTACAATTAATATAAATATATATATACATAGGACACACAGAATCACAACATTAAGTGGTCATTAATTTTATTAATTATCATGAAAGTATCGTATTGTCATCCAAAACAATCGTGTCTATAAAATTCAGTTCAACTGAATGCTTTAAAACGGGGAAAAAAATTTTCAATTTTGAAAAAGTCGCCAAAATGGTCGCTAATGTGGCTATTTGTAATTCGTTAAATAAAGTTTTAATCAAAATTTTTT
>BMAV01026720.1:0-24788 GCA_019973955.1 Trichonephila inaurata madagascariensis | reverse complement strand
ATTATTATTATTATTGAAGAAAGTTATATTTTTTATGTGTTGTTTAGTTTTATGTTAAGAGTATGCAAAATTAATATCTAATAAAACTGTAAATAGTATCTCTATTATTGAGATTTCTATTCTCTAACCTTGCATTATAGCGGGAATTGAATTGTTTTAAAAATATCCTACTGTGTGGCACGTTGAATGATATTGGTAGACTGGTTTGGCACACCCCAAAGGTTGCGGAACCCTGTTCTAGATCAAAGGTTTCCTGATTTCTAAGAAACGACTGACGGTCCTTGTGACTATGCAGGGGGTTTCGTGAATAATTAAAATTAATTTGGGGGTTCATAGGTAATGTTAGGGGTGGTCGCGAAATGTTTAGTATAAAGTAAAATATTTATAACCCATTTCTTTAATTATATGAATTTATACTTGTTAAAAGAATATAAGAGTAGAATCTTAAGGTCTCAGATTGAAATTTTTAGATAGTTTCCAAGTACAAGTAATGTAAAACGTCGCAGGGTGAAGTCGGGACGATCACAACAGGGCCGGCTCTAGAAGTTTTGCCGCCCCTTTTTCCATAACAAAACATTGTATATATATAAAGTCTTAAAAATATAAAATAATTCGAAATTAAAGACATAAATAACTGTTATTATTTCAAAGGAGCAAAATGCAAGAAAAGAAATATCCCATTTCAGCGGGCCAATTTCTTCGAGAAAGAATGTATTGATGGCGATTTTTCCAAAGTTTATTTTAATTGAGTAAATACCTAAAAGAAAAAATTCCCTTTTGGCCTTCTATCTCCCAAAAACCTTATTACCCATGTTCCCTTTGGATATCTGAAAACCATTTATGCCTAAAAAGGAATTTTTGTGACGACTCAGGGAAAAAGAGCGAAAGTTACTACTAACAAATGTGTAAACATATCAAATTTTATGATTTAAAATATACTACCGTCTAGAAACCATCCAAGGAACATGAAAAAGGAAGTTGATATTAAGGTTTTCCCCACTATGCGTTCGGGAAACCCAAAATTTTTAAAAAAACGCATAAATGGAAATTTTATATTTAGTGCCATTTCATTAGAATACATTATGCAATTCATTTAAAGGACATTTTAAAAAAAAAATTTTTTAAAATACAATATTTTTGGGAAAAAAAACTTTGAATAATTGTTTTTTTAAAATGTTCTCCTTTTTAAAAACTTCTATTATAATAAATTTTTTTGTATATAGCTGACTTCTCTACAGAGGCCCCAAATTTTTAAATATAAACTTAGGTGCGTTTTTTCATGTTTTTCGACAACAGAGGGAGAAAAATTTTAAAAAATAAAAAAAGCCGATAATTTTTTCAATGGGTTTAACTTGAAAATAATGTAATTTTTCAAAAAACATAGTTGAGCCCCCTTCGGGGGGCTGACTCCCACAGGCAAAATATTATTATAACAGAAGCATTTTTTTACAAAAAGCATTTTGAAAAAAAATTTTTCTAAGTTAAGAAAGTATTGTTTTTAAAAAATTTTTTAAAAAGTCCTAAATCAACCTACTGTTTTTTTCCAAAGGGTAAATTTTTGAAAAAATTTTTTTTTTAAAAGGGAAATAAAAATAATTTTAAAAAGAAATTCAAAAAAAATTCCCACCCAATAATATTTTAGAAAATATATCAAATTTTTTTGTAACAAAAGAAAAACACTTTTTTTTAAAATTCTTCAAATGCCCCCTTTTAAAAATTTTCCGCCAAAAGGGGTCCGGAATTTGTCCCCAAGGCGCCCCCGATGGGGGGCGGCCTTCTATGAATGTTTAATCAGAAACTGTATTTTGCCACTACATGCAATGCTATGGATTAAAAAGAAAAAACTACCTAATAAAATTTTATTTTTATTTTGATATATTGGGTGAATGTGAACAAATTTTTCTAAGTTTTGCAGAGATATTGGGAGTCCTCTTTGTAACCACTTGATTGATTCACACATCTCATTTAAAAAAAAAAAAAGTCTCTTTCTATATTTTAATGCAAAAGTTATAATTTTGAATGAATACTACTTCAGATATTACAATCTTTTATTTATATTTTATTTTTACTTATTTTTTGGACATAAAAAAAGAACAAATTTTTATTGTATGTATTGAAATAGAGTTATTTCAATTTGGGGGTTTAACCCCAAATTTTGGCAAAAAAGGGGGTACATTGGATCGACGAACCGTCTATACCAACGTTGCCAAACAAGGAACCAAAAGAGTCAATAGAAGCTTCGACTGTGTCCTTAAGAAAAAAAAAATAACTTTATTTCGGCGATTCATAATATGAAATAAAGGAGTATAAATAATTATGATAATTGAGTAATTTATAACAATAAAAATAAAATAAAACAATACAAAACAAAACAAAAAAAATTAGAAATTTCTGATTTAAATTTACTTGTATTTTCTGGAACTTTTAGTGCTAAAAAGTTTAGTTCGCAAAGCGCTCTCGAAGAAGACATCTTTATTTAACTATCAAATAATCTAGAATTAGTCTGTCAAAAACGTTTCCTTTCCCTAAGAGATATTCGGATGGAAATTTATTGTTGGTAGTTTCTATGCAAACATAGTGAGTTATGTTTTTTAAGTTTCTACGAACAATGGGGCCCCCGAGGGGAAAATGGGTTTTTATTGAATTTTTTTGTTTAACGGTTTTTTTAACAAAATTACTTTTTTTAATATTTCATCCTTGGAGTTTAAGTTTAAATATAATTGTTGAGAAGTAAGTATTTTACATATGCGTATATAGAGATCCTCACTATTGAAATTAGTATTCGGGGGTCCCAAATAAAAAAGTTTTGAAGCATATCAACTTTCCACCCGAAACTCCGACCTCCAGCCAGCGTTGCCAGTTACAAGAAATCATCCTGAGAACTTTTGGAACAGATTCCGTATTATCTTGACATAAACAACAGCATTATTACTGCACTATTGCCTTTTCCAAACTCGTAAAATCAAAAAGAATGTCTGGAGGGGAACATTGCATATTGTATTAGATGTTTTTTTTTCCCCTAAGTACTGTATTATGAGTAGCGCCGTGCATTTATATAATGGCAACTTCACGTTTTACAAGCCTATGATTCCTTCCTTCACAATCCTATGAGCGACTCGTGTTCAGTTAGAAATTTACTTTTGAAAAAACGAGTAGCCCTATTGCACATATAATTGTATATAGCTTCTTTAACAAAATATATAAATTAATAATTTTTTTTGAAATTTTCTTTTATTCTTATAAATTATTAAAAGTTTTAATTAATACTTTTTTTACTAACTATGCCTCTTTTTTGAATTCATAAATTGAAGGGACTAAAAGGCTTTTAAATCGTTTGAAAAAAAATATTTTAAAACAAGTAGGGGAAAAAATTTAATATTATATTTATCTCTAAATTTAAAAAGAGATATATATTATAACATAAAAAAGAAAGAAAAAATACTTATGCAAATAACGAAGCTTATTGATAAATTATTGGAAATGTTTGATAATAAGAGAGCTACAATTGAACGTTAAATATTTAAAAATAAATAAAACGCGTGGTTCGAAAAGCGTTCTTTCGAAATAATTAATAAAAGCATGTAATTCGATTTGATACAAATTTGTTCGAAACTAAAATAAAAACTCAGAAAGACTTGAAGAGAAACATATTGAAATCATTATATCATTTTAGTTTTATTAAATTTTAATAGATGTTTAAAAACATATACCCTTTAATACGTTTATCTCTCTTGCTTACATCTTGCAAACATTGTTACATTTTTTTCCATGTTACACATAACTGAATTTACACATCATCAATGTTGTTAAATATTTCTTTGAATTAATTCACGAACAAAAAAAAACTGCATGCATTTAAGGAAATAGAAAAGTAAAAACTTACCCAAAAGTATATGAAAATAAAATGGATATGAAGAGAAATATGAGTGATATGCTAAGGCCTGTCATTTCTATGACTCGAGTTTCTTTCGCTATTTGAATCTTTCGCTGAAAGAGAAATAAACTTGCTTAGTAAAATTTATGAAAATCTTAAAATATGAAAAGAAATATTTTATTTACATGCATTCACATTTATTTTTGAACTTTTTTCTGGCGTACTGATAATATTTCGATACTGAGAAATCTGAATCATGTTATTTTAAAATATCCTTGTTCAAAACTTAAGCTTCGATGTATTGTAAAGTATTAAGTTTTACACATTTCATATTACTTGTTTCAAGGGAAAACATTTCTAGTGAGATTTCCAAAAAAATATCTCAACTGCATTTTTAGAGTTGAATCAGCACAAAGAATGAAATAATAATTATTCTTCGTAATTTGTTTTCAAAAAAATAAAATTTAAGACAAGAAATGTGCATTATGAAAATAACCAATTTTATAAAAATATGCTAATAATGCTAACTATACTCAATGTTTATTATTTTTGTTATTTTTTTTGTATTCACAGCCTCTAAAAGGATATTTATATGATTTCAATAAATGTTTAAAGCAGTACATTTTAAAGAATACTATTCATGTAACTGTTTATAAGTAAGAAACAAATATGTTGAAGAAAAACATTAACATTCTTTATTTAACAATTCTATGTTCTACAAAAAAATATTTAGATTAACTGTTCATCCCTTTGCGCCTTGTGCGTATATCCGTCTAACTCAAATCGGTAAGTTATAAAAATTCCCGGACGTAAATGCACGTCCTACCGAGATACGATTATTTTCTTTGCACTGCTATTAATAAAACTATTCTGAAGGCTTTGGAAATCGCAACAAAATGACCCTTGATAGTATTAACGAATGATTTGCTTATTACATAAGAAAATTGGCTTATTCGTGTTTTTCTCCCCAATACACCGCATATGCGCGCCAATTTGAAAAACGGTGGCACTGGGGAGCTAATCGCGAACTTTTAATCGGTAGTTAAGGGATTAATTATTGATGACGAATTTAAGGTCTCCAAAATTTTTAATCTTTATAAGAGCTTGCCGGAAACATGATAGCCTAGTGTCGGGTTGGGTATTAAGTCGATCATGGTTGACCGTGGACCGCCGAGACATGTTGGGATGACCACCTGAGGATTAGCAGTTAGTAAATGTATACAGAAACATTCAAGATTGGCTGACAGTATCTAAGTATTCTACTGATTATAACTAGGAGCATTGGCGTAACACCCCGCAATACTCCCGCATCGTGGGTGGCTCAAAGCCTATGTTACGTTATGGTTTTGCAATCCTATGTAAGATCCAGTGGGTCCCGAAACCCAACTTTGCAGGGGCCCCTAATATTCTCCGTTACGACACTGACTAGGAGCACTAACTTTAGATAAACATGTTTTACTTTTTAATGTATTTTGAATTGCTTCGTAACAAATGCATCATTTGTGATATTGTTATATTTGTGGCTATTATTATTATGTTCGTAACTGGCGTTTTGCTTTAAACGCTGTCTTAAAAGTGCATTTTATTGTAGTTATGTAGATAAGTACCTATTCCCTATTTATTATTAAGTTATATTAAATGTAGACCTTTACCTTAGCTAACTACACATACGCCCCTGGGTGGACCGCAACACTATCAAAAAATTACAAGTAGACCGTACACTGGAAAAGTCTGCCCACCCCTGGCCTAGTGGTTACGGACCGTAGCTCGTGGTCGACGTTGCTTTTGTGGAGTTACAGGTTCGAATCCTCTTTTGCTACCACTTTATCTCAGTTTCATCGCATTCTAAAGCAACACAAAGGCTATTAGTGATAGACCTCATAATTCTGAACCACTGTCAAGTGACGAGAGGAGTTACTGACCCTTTCCGAATTTTCCCACAACGCTAAACAGAGGCTTTGATCTATGCATAGATTTAACGCTAACCTGGCCCTCTCATTTTGTCAGTGGGCAACAGGATTCGAACTCACAACCCTGGCCACGAGTTCTGTCCTTAACCACTCAGATACTGCAGCCACAGGAAGCTAATAAAATTACATCATGTAGAAGAGCTGATGCACAATAAAACTAAAGTATTGTTGAAGCTGCGTGGAAATTTGGAGAGTGAGGTACCAGCTCAGATGTCATCTCTGTTACTTGAACTTCGTTCGAAATTACTAGATCCTTCTCCAATAGACACCGAATTGTTCGAAATTCGACATTATTGAACAATCATTCGAACGCGACAGAATTCATTTACCGAAACGTTGTTGCTTATCCTCCTGGTGTAGGAAAGTCTACACCGGGTCCAAAAAACTCGTCGCACCAGTAGTTCATAAAATTATCTCATGCTCAGAGATCAAATGCCTTCTGGCAGAACCCAAATGTAAGCAAATGATGAGAAGGGCTGTTAGGGAGGGATCAGAAACATTAAGAAAACCCTTTTCTATTCTTGAAACTTTATAGTAAGGTCTCTAACGTCCACTTCTAGACCTCACTAAGGCCGACTGGACAGCCCTGGGGCCACTGCACGATAGAGATAGTTCTGAACGACTAACAGCATACCAATTATGATCTGGTGGGAGGAGCCACGTGGATAGTCATTTACTTTTATGGAGGGAGAGGCTTTCCAAAGGGGTTAGATCGGCAGAGTTTGTGATCGGTATGATTAATCTCAGGGTTTTTTTTGGCGCAAGAGAGAAATTTTGGCTATACTGTGCCAAACATTTGTTGTCTGTGATCTGGACGTGAAAAGAAGGAAATGAAAAATGGGATGACAAGAAAGAGGGTCGAAAATAGAGAAGGGTCACTAGGGTACCCCGGGTTCGTGAAACCCGTGTTTACCAAAGACAGTAAATCCCTTGGGAAAAGGAAAAGTTCACTGGGGTACCTCGGGATTGTGACACCCGTACTTACCTAAAGAAGGTGAGCCCCCTGAGGGGGAGTTTGTAATCGGAAGTTACATACTTTTCTCACGTGTATCTGCAGTCTGGTTACCGTATGCCAGTGCTTCTCAAACTTTCTATTCTTGCGACTCAATTTTCAATTACAATTTTCATCGCGCCCCCCTCCATATAATAACGATGTATTGAATTCAATAATAATATACTTTGATGTAAAGCTATAATACGACTTGAATTATAAACTGTACAAATTATCAAGTTAAGTATTAAATTTTGCATATAATTTTATGACATTCCCATTGGGTCACTGGTAATTATTAAATTTTTTCTTAACTTAGCACAGTTAAATTAATTATGAAAAACATTGTGCAGAGAGTACTGATACATTTATAAAAGTGTATTATATCGGTGTAAATCTGTATTTTATGATGTCAGAATGTATTTTGTTTTGCTTCCTTTCAGCAAATTATTAATTTTTTTAAAAAAATATTCTTTTGTTTTCAACTTTTCGATATACTCGTGCACCCCTTGTGGGGTTAGAAGGGCCCTAGAAGGGCGCGCCCCACAGTTTGAGAAACACTGCCGTATGCCCCAACATGGGAAAGGATCCATTGGAGGTATAACGGTCCACTATTAAGACCACTTGCTAAGATTTGCTTTCAGTCCATTTGCTACGACGAAGTCCAAAGACACCCGGATACATATTACGCAGCTTTTGAATGATCTGAAAGGAATCGTCTTTTCTAGCGTGATATATAACGGTATTATTGAACGCAATCTGAAGGAGAGATAGATATTTTGAATTGAATAACTACCTACAGAAGAATACCACTGATCATCATTTGGAATTTAAAGATATGAATTTAGAGAACGAATTTCTCATACTTTTGCAACTGGCATATTCTTATTGTTCAAAAGTGCGTTTTTTTTATATCACTATTTCGTTATCTTCAGTTTGAAGCTTACTTATTTTATTTCAGAAGCTGAAAAGATTTAGACCATGTTTGATATTTTATATATATATATATATATATATATATATATATATATATATTATCAAAACATAGAAGAAGAATATAAAAGAATATATATATATATTCTTTTTTACGTCGTCATGAGTGGAAATGGCTTTCGTTAAAAATTACCAAACAATTCTCCTAAGAATTACCTAAGTTGTTTTGTTGGGTACCACACAAATCTTCATAGTTTAATAAAAAAGAATGTGAATTGCATTTTTAATACAGAACAAAAAGAAAATACATTTTCTGATAAATAAAAATTAGTCTGTTGGATACATTCAAGAATTCTCATTGAAGTTTTTATGAAGGAAATAAATTTCAGAGTGGAGACTCAAGAGCTATCTCTCGAGTCGATATTTTAGAAAAAAAAATTGATCTATTCATTTTCAAATTTAGTCTTTGGGGTATCTTTTACTGCATCGAATAGGATTTAAAAGACTTTCCCGGGAATTTTTATGAAGCAACATATAGATTATGAAATACCTTGCAATGGAAGCACACTTTAAAAAAGTGCTATCATTTAAAATTCTCGGAGAACTATGAAAAAATGATAATAATTTTGACATAAACATGGATTTTTCCATTCTAAGTCGCTGCTCGCATCGATGTAAATGTTTTCCAGAATTCAAGGCAAAATTTATAAAACAAAAATTTTTTTTTTTGAAAAAAAATTCAAACAATTTTTTAGAATGTAGTATTTTTTAAGTATAAAAAATTCATTTTTTAATGAAAGTATCAACATTTCTAGGAATTCATTTTTATATAAAAAATTATTCCATTTTGTTGACTTTACCTTCATAAAGAGTCACTAAATCTATCGCTTTTTAAATTAAAAGCAGCTTATAAAAAAATCAAAGGAACTAAACAACGAAAATGTAACTGAATCTTTTTTTCATCAAATGAGCTCATGGCTTAGTAAAATTCCGTTTCATGGAAACTATCTATACAAACAGTGTTACATAATGTATTTTTAATTACATCGTAGATTTTAGAAAAGAACATCTTAAAAACCTTTAACGCAAAGAAACGTTAATTACTTAGTTTAATTGAGTTTTTCGTAGATCCTATCTCTAGTTTTTGCACTATAACTTAAGACATTTAAAATAATCACATTCAAATGCGAAATGGTACAATTCGTGCAACATGTTTAAACGATTTTGAAGGGAGGAAAAGCGTTTCCATTGAAATGTTGAAACAATTTTATGAAAAATGTTTCAAATGTCAATAAAAATGCATATACTTTTTCTTTTTTGTCGAAACATGTATTAATCTATGAAATTTTTCTTTAAAATTCTCTTACGATTATATCTTAAATAGAAACTAATGTGTGAAATTAATAATGATTAGTTTTAAAAGCTATACAAAAAGAATACAACACTCATAGTACTTTAAAGCATATATTAAAAAATCATAAAAATTTTGAAAATGTAAATTATTTAATAAAATTCTCACACTTCAAACATGTTAATTAGTGAGCTTTTCTTTAAAATTCTTCTGCAATTATATTTTAAAGGGAAACTAATATGTGAAATTAATAATGAAAAGCTTTAAAAATTTATACAAAAGAATATACAGAGTTCTTAACTCTTAAAATCATATATCTTTTTTAAAAAAATTGATAGAAATATTTTGAAATATAAAGGATTTAATCAAATTCTATGTGCTGCTTAATGTCTCTACTGATTATAATCCACTAAATTTTAAAAGAGTAACATTTGAAAATTACAATATTTTTTTTTTCAAAATATACATAAGTAATTAAGAATTCAAGTGAAGTAATTGGAAACTGAATAATTTAAGATGAACATAATAATTTTCTTTGCAAAGTATTTAACTACTTTTGTTTTAGATTAATCGATTGCTTAGTAACTTAGCTTTCTAGAATGACCTGGAATGAATTTCTTAAATTTATAACTTGATAACCTCAAATGATGATAGGCTTACTTGATCTAGAACCCCACCCTCCAAACTTCCCCACTACGGCAACACGATCTACAGGTTAAATGTGCATCAATCTCAGAACGCGGTGGGTTTTTAGTGGATCCAGAAACAGAATCAATGGCTCGATAGAATTAAAAATGGTCACGAGAGCGTAAATATAATCACTTACTACTTTGGCTCGATAAACTAGCATTAACAGTTATTTTCATTAAAAACTAAAACCTATTTTGCATATGTGCAAATCGGCATTGGACCATTTTTTTATGAAGGAAAACCATAATCATTACTTTTTGCTAAGAAATAAGCAAATAAGAATTTAGTTGTAGATCCATCACATGTCTATTCCTTTTTATTACTATAAGAATGCAATAAGAAGTAATTTGAGGTAATTTATTACACTGCGAAATTTAGTCCTTGGTTGATCATTTATCTCAATACTTTTAGTTAACGTTTATTGGACTTATCACTCATTGTGAGTAATTGCTATAGCATGAAATGTAAAACCAGTTCCATGGTGGTACGGATACCCATTCCCACAGTCTTTAAAGCAGTGTTTCTGAAACTGTGGGAGCGCCCCTTGGGGGAAGGTGTGATAAGTATACGTAGAGGGCACGAGTATATCAAAAAGTCGAAAACAAGAGATACATAAAATAATTATTAATTTACTCAAATGAAACACACTCAAAACAAAATACATTATGACATAATATATAAAAATTTAAATGCAAATTTATACACTAATATACTTATTAGTGTATCAAGAGTGCAGAATGTATTTGATAATTAATTTATCAGTACTATATTAAAAATAATTTTAATAATTACTAGCAACTCCAATACATACTCCACACTCCAATACTCCATTACAAAATTATTAACAAAATATTTAATAATCTGGATAATGTGCTTCATTTATAATGTGAAAATCAATTGTAGATTTAGCGACAAAGCACATTTTTATTGCATTCCATACATTACTATCGTATGGGGGGGAGAGATGAACACTTACAGACATTTAAAGTTTGAGAAGCACTGCTTTAAAGACAGTTAAAGAATCAATATTACTCCAGATTTAAATTATCATTAATTATCTGCTATTTTAGAATAATTTAGCAACATATTGAATAGAGAGATTTGCGTTCTTGGCATTTTCTTATTGCCAGTTGCCACTTTGTTTGTCTCGACAAATATTTGTATCAGTTTATCGGTAAAACTTTATTTTTATTCACATTAATGGGCATACATGTTTGGAGTTTATTTAAATAAGTACGGTTTGCAGATTGGGTGTTGGATTTTTAAGGTCTAAAATTTTAAATCAGGAATTATTGTTTCAATATAAATATATTTGACACAGATTTGCTAAAATAATGAATTCTTTCGCAACATGTGTGTGTGAAACTTTTTTAACCCATTTATCTTCCTTTAAGACAGTTTAAACATTATTAGTAATTTTTTGCTATCTTTAATCAATACAATTTTAAAAATGAAGCTTTTATTAAATAATAATTTTTACTGTTTTGTACCCTATATTCAATTAGGTATTTATAATTTCAGAAATCTTCTAATTATTATTACTTTTATATTTTTTTACTTGAACTTTTTGTTGTTCAATTAGTTACCAAATACTTATTACTATTATATATACATAAAATGAGTGTTTAATCTAATCCCATATGTATATGGGGTTAATTTTTAGAATTAATGAACTTTCGAAATGAAGAAATTATAGAAATATATAAAAAAAAATTTAACAATAATTTACTTTTTAATTGACACATTAAATTATTTCAAAATGAATCAAAACATTTCATCACACATTGATTAAAAACTTTTTATAAGATCTCTCAATGCACTAAATCTACAATTAATTAGTAAATTTATTTTTAAAATCCATTATTAAATTCTAGAAATAATTACGATTATATTTAAAATAAGATAAAACAATTTCTATGCAAATCCCTGCATTTAAATTATGTGTAAACTATATATACAAAGTGCAGTAATCCTCAGTTTGAACTAATATAAATATAAATAACAAATTTAGTGCTTATGTAAGTTTGTACATAAGTTTAATTATATTATTTAAAAATAAATATAGCTTTTAAATGTGAGAGATATAATATAAATCCTTTCTGAAAAGAAAAAAGAAGAAAAATGTATATTTGTGCATGAAAACTTTACCAAATCCTTTCAGGATAAAAAGGAATACATATTTCCACAGAATGCAAATTTCGAAAACTGAAACTTTAATATCAAGTATGGAAGATAAAAAGTTTCAATTTAAGTTAGAGTTGGCACTTTAACAATTTTTAAAACTGAATACAAGGCTCTATTTTCAGAACTTTTAATAAAATGTTTTACTAGGATTTAGCGCATGGTTACCGAAGCATATTTTGAGAGAAAATGCAAGTGGTGAAAAACAAGCGAAAAAGACGAATGCCTCGTTTATTATAAAAGACAGTTTGTTTTTACCGTTGAATATAAGCTAGGATACCATCTGGAAAGGGAATGAGAAAGTTGTTTGTATCGTAGTAATGCTATGCTGTTTTTATTCCAGAGATTTTCATGGAACTAGCGTGAATATATATCTACCTAAGTTTATTTCTGATTCTTTTTTCTCACCTTAAGTCCTTATTTTCCAAATATATTGTTTCTTCCACATTTCTTAAAAACGCGTTCTTTGCAAATGCGTTGCAGCCTGAATAGTAAAAATAGAAATGTTTTTAATTTAATGTTAATTAGCTACAGAGTATAACAATCTCGCAATCTGTAAATCAGTTTTCTAAACCTACTCCATTTCTTTTTCAAAATATTGTGCTTGCATTTAAGAAATTTGAATACTATTTCTGCCCAAATTATGCTTCTGCTTCTTTATTTAATAATGCAAAGGACATGATCTCTTTTTTTATCACTTATGCAACTGGTCTCATTCGCTAACTATCCCTAAACCTCTTAGAGAAAAATATTTCTTTAACTGTTGTTTGAGTTTGAAACCCCCTTCCGTAGAAAAACGTTTTTATGCTAATATGATTGCTATTTACACCCTAACAGAGTAAGTGTTAGAGTTAATCATTAGGCTGTTATTAAAATGAGATTAACGAAGTGTCTTTTTGAAGCTTTGGTGAACTTGAGAAGAATATCCGGTTGACATGGGAGAGATCTGATGAGTGATGTTACAATAGATCACACTCAGTCAGTCAAGTGCATAACTATTTATCCTAAGGATTTAGAATAGCTATTTAATTTTACTGGTCCCTTGGTTCATAATCTTGTTGATAGTAAATTGATAAACAAATAAATTTAGTTAATTTTATAACAATGTCTGTTCATTCGGTGTCCCAAACTTCACCAGAGACCTTAGGGTCGCTACAAATATACTGAACTGAAGATTGAAATTTTCTTTTATAGAACTTTAAAAATATACTAGTACATTCCAAGTATTACTCCCTTCAAGATCAGTATATGCTCTCAGCAGAACGAACGGTAAGACAAGCGTTCCCACACACAGGCCGGCGCATTTTCAATAGTTAAGCCTAATTGAACAAAAACTTCACATTAAAAAAACACATTCAGTATTTTAATTTAGTAACTCCAATTTTAGAAATTATGCTTATCATATAATACTTTCTTAATATGCATAAAAAAACTAATGGAACTTGCAAAATATACTAAAATTTGTTACTATATAACACCGTTAGTACAATATTCCATTTAACTATCAATTTTCATATATTACATAACTATAATAGACACTGGGGATATATTAAAAGAAAACGATTCGAAAAGATTGAAAAGATGAATAGTACGTCTTTTTATGATATCAGGTGAAATCCCAGATGCCAAATGTTCCATAAGTTCGAAATCTGCCGAATCTTGTGTGGAGGAATAATCTAATGTTCCCATGCATGATAACAGATCTGATAGCCCTTTAAGAAAATGAAAATCTCGCTTTAAAATGTAAAAATACATTACTCAATTTTAGTTTGGGCATTATTTTTCACCTGCCACGCTTTTGTGTAAAAAATCTTTAAACAAACAAAATCATTCAGAAAGTTCAAGGAACATCGGCAATTTATCTTTCCAAGGTTTGGCAACAGCTGTGAATGAGGGGTCAACACTTCTATACAGCTTGCCACTCATCTTCCCTCGTAGTCCTCGTGTGTAGCAGACTGTTCAGCAAGGCAGCTCCATTGTTGATCAGTAGCAAGGAGGATATGGTTCGCTTTTTGTTTGCGGTAGATGTGAAACCTGCGGTATTAATTGATCGCATGTCAGCGCAGTATGGTGACAGCTATTTATCGCATAGCAAAATAAACGAATGGATAGAGCGCTTTAAGGTATCCGACTACGTTCGGAACCAGGATTTTAAAAAGGCGCATAAATGGATACTTTTCTTGATATTTAGTATCACCAGACAATGGCATGCAAGTAAAACTGTTTTTGCCATTTTTGACAAAAATTATTTAAATAATTCATATTTTGGCAAAAAATTAACTTATAATAACCTTTTTCAAAATGTTCTCCTCTTTGCAAAAATGCTTTATTATAATAATATTTTGCCTGGATATAGCTCAGACCTCTGTTCAGAGACTCAACTATGATTTTGAAAATTACATTATTTTCTGAGTTACAAACCATTTGAAATAATTATCATGCTTTTTTCTTAAAATTTCTCCCTTGTAAGTTGTCGTAAAAACATGGATAAACCCACTTCCTTGAAAGTATATATTTGAGTAAATTCTGCTGGTTCTGTATTAGGGGTCTGTGCTATATACAGGCAAAATATTATTATAATAGAAGCATTTTTCACTAAAAGGAGAATATTTTTAAAATGGGTCATTCTATGTTCATTTTTTGTCAAAATAGTGTACTTAAATAATTTTTTATTGTAATACTATTCTTAAAACAATTTTATGTACATTTCTAATTTAAGTGACACTAAATATCATAAATATTATCCATTTATACGCTTTTGCAAAATCATGATTCTGAACGTAGTCGGATACCTTAAACAGGGAAGAAATTCTTTATGCGACGACAAAAGATCAGGCAGGCTATTGACGTAGACCACTGAGGGCAATGAGTGAAGGTATAGTGATGGAAGGGATAGATAGTATTCATGGCAAGTATCGCACCTTCCTCAAACAAATAGCGGATTATTGCCCTCCTTTCCTCCTCGTTGCCGATCGACAACGGAGCTGCCATGTGGAACGATCTACTACCCGCCTACGACTGCGAGGGATGACGACTGAGTGACACTTTAAAAAGAAGTGTTGCCATCTATTCTTCATTCAGCGCTGGATACCAGCTCTGTTGTTTAATCTTGGAAAGAAGAAATTGCAAAAGTTTTTTTTTTACATTTTGACTTTCCGTTGTGTTATAAAACGGTCAAAGATGCAAAACTTAAGTTGGGGAATTCTTTTATTTTAGTTTTTCCATAGTTAAAAAAATATATGTTTTGGTCCAACGTAATTTTTATTCAAATCAAGGTATAGTTCTTATGTAAAAAAATATAATCTTCTTTTCAAGATTTTCTTAAGTCCTGTTCAAACAAAAAATTGTTCTGCAAGTTAATGAAGTGGGCAGACATCCTATTATAAAAAAATTATTCTATCTTTTCCTGTAGAAATTCAGAGGTACGATTCGAATCGTTAAAAATGTAAATGACTTTTTTGCTTCACCCCCTTTTGGCTTAGGTTCAAACATAGCAACAATCATGTCAATACAGCGTAAATCACTCACAAGTTCAAAAAGTTTTCAAAATATTTGGCATAAAAAGAACTCAGAATAGGTTCTGGATCCAATATATATGATTTCAAACTTAAGGCCACAAGCATCATTTAAAAGTATTACCAATATAGAAATTTGACCGACTTTAATTTTAAATTTCAGAATTTTTTATACCTTTTTTACATTAATGAATTACAAATTGCTTTATGTTTGTATTGTATACTTAAATTATTTGTGTTTTAATTCATTAGAAAGTTTTTGAAGAGTTTTTAAACATTAGGTAAAATGGAAAATGTTTTTTACCAATTTTTTGATCTGAGGAAGTACAAGGAACTAAAACATAAATCCTATAATTGAGTATATTCTGACAATCTCTATTCCATATCCCCAGCGAAACTTCTGGTAAAATATGAATATTATGTCGGTAAATGTCCGTTAAGTGTAAACACGTCTTGAAGCGTGTGTTTTTCCATTATTTACATGCTCAATGAACTTTTAGTAGTAAGAATCGGTTAATTACGAAACATGTGCTATTCAGTAAAAAAGTCAATTTAAACAAAGTAGATGGATAATTTTACCAATAATCTTTAGATTTATTGCCTTTGAAAAACAGCAATAAGGGGTCTCGGACTACCTTGATGCGTCAGTGCATGTTATACCAAGTACTGACGTTAGTTTCATTTAGTGATCACCTAGGGAGTCGCTAACAGCCAAACCGTATAATACAGAAAAGTGGATTCATTATAAATAAAAACCTCTCTCAATGCACAATAATACCTATACATCCCACCGCATACTACACAAAGCATTTCACATTCAGAAATGCTTTGAGGCTTAGAATGCCGTTTGAATGGCTTAGAATGGCTTAGAATGCCGATACAGTATCCAACAATGCTTTGCGTTTTGGTACATAATCCACATTTGATCTCTTGATAAAATGCATTTCATGAAATAATTCTTTTTGAACTAAGAAAGTGATTAGACATAGATAGCAAATCACCTAGCCTATTGATCAGTAATAAGCACATACGGAGCCAACAACCTATTTGGTGAAATTTATGGTATCCGAATACGTTCGGAACCGTGATTTTGCAAAAGAGTATAAAAGGATAATATTTATGATATTTAGTGTCACTTAGATTAGAAAATGTATACAAAATTTTTTTAAGAATAGTATTACAATAAAACATTATTTAAGTACAATATTTTGACAAAAAATGAACATAGAATGACCAGTTTTCGAAATAGTCTCCTTTTGTGAAAAATACTTCTATTATCTAATAATATTTTGCTGTATATATCTCCGACCTCTTTACAGAAGCTCAACTAGAATTTTTGAAATATATATCTCAGAAGTGGTTTTATCCATGTTTTACGACAATAGAGGGGAGAAAATTTAAGAAAAAAACGCCGATAATTATTTCAATTGGCTGTAACTCTGAAAATAATGTGAATTTTTCGAAACTCATAGTTGAACCTATGTACAGAGGTCTGAGCTATATACAGGCAAAATATTATTATAATAGAAGCATTTTTTACAAAAGGAGAACATTTTGAAGAAAGGTTATTCTAAGTTCATTTTTTGCCGAAATATTGTAATTAAATAATTGGTTTTTGTCAAAATGTCCTTAAAACAATTTTATGCATGTATTCCAATCTAATTGACATTAAATATCATAAAAATTATCCATTTATGCGCTTTTTTAAAATAAAGGTTCCGAACGTAGTCGGATACATTAAGGACACTAGTCAACTTTCAGTTATTACCCATGTACGATGAAGTTTTGGACAAACTTTGGTACGATTGGGATGCGGATTTTGTCTTTTGATTTTAATTTTCAGGAATATCTTTTTCAAACAGTGAAAGACATTCACATTCTGTTCCTCTCCCTGAGTTTTCAAAAGTTTCCAGGTCACACACACACGCACATTTGATCATCTATCATTTCTACAGGGTCTGCTCCAAAAGTTCTCGGAATGATTTTTTTAAAAAAATTATTTATTCAATATGAGTTTAGAGTCCTTTGAGAACTTTTAAAAACATTCTTTCCCTTATTCAATGCACCGTTGCCAACGCTTCTTTCAATCGTTGATGGCACCTTGAAAATCGTTAACGAGAATCGCCTTCAGTGAGGTCATCAAAGCTGCTTTTATCGCCTCCAGCATCAATGCCGAATGCCTTTTAGGATTCTGAAACAAAAAGAAGTGCGCTGGTGCCAGATCAGGGTTGTTTGTGGCTAGGGCAGCGTTATCACACTTATTTTTTCCAGCAACTACGAGAGAATGAGTGCAGTGTAGCTTAAAGAGTTGTCATGGTTTGATACCATTTTCGAGCAGACTTTTCTTCTTTGAAAATTCCCCCCTCCTTTTAAAATGTGATGAACGATTGTTTGGGGTATTCCACACTCACCTGCAATCCCCTGAAAATTTAATCGAGAATTCTTGTCCAAAACTTGACACTTCTTGCACCGAGTCGTCCGTTCATATGTCGACGGTCATCCCGAACAGTTGTCGTCCTTGATGGACTCTCGACCTTTCCAGGACTTCTTGTGCCACATGGAAGTATTGTACTGGCCCCAGCTACTGCTCAGTTTTCCGGTGCTACTTAGTGTATTCGCCCAGATTTTAGCCAATTTTATTAAAAATACTCATTGCATAACTCTTCAAAAACTGGATCCATTTTTTGCTCGACGAGAATGCAGTAGACACCTCTGCGTGGAGCGTGACCCTACATCTGGGGTACTCAACCTTTTTTTTCTGTTGGGCCGCATACATATGTCAACCATTCCACGTGGGCCTCATACAACATATTAGCTATTTCACCCGGGTCGCAGCAGGAGGTTAATATGAAGAGGAGGGGGGGAGATGCTTTAATACCAAGATAAAATTGGAAAATTAAAATGTGGAAAATAGACCGAAATATTATAACTCCTGTTTAGATTTTTTAATTATTATATTTATATATGTTTTACTTTTGTCACTAACACTAAATTGAAAGAATTTAAGAAACGCTCTTCACAATTTTTGCATCAGTAAACGGTTTCATATGATTACCAGTACTGTAACAAACTTCATAGGATGTCTCTGTTACTGATGTGATATTACCACTGACAAAACAGATTGTTGCTGTTGCAAAGAATATTCAATATAAAAAGCCTGTTTACATCTCTTGAAAGAGATCTTGGTGGATTAGTGTTATTGAATTCGATTTCTGTTTACTGGAATTTTTAAATAAAGCACTTTTTCGTAACAAATCAAACAAGTACTGATCCATGTTTGTTTTTCACTACAAAACAGTCAACCTCCAAATTGTTCGAATATTTTTCGCTTGCAAGGTATGAAAGATTTTTAGAAACTAGTTTTATCACTAAAATGGTCGCTAGTCTGTTATAACTAACTGTAACCGTTACAAATAGAAAAAGAATATCAATTCGCAGTCTTTCGACATCGACAACAAAAAAGCAAAATTGATGTATTTGATTTCTTGTCAAAGAATTTCCCCCCAAATTTTTAATACATTGTTCTTAAACATGCGAATTTTTCATAGGAATGGTTTATGACCGGGCCACTTAAAAAGGCTCGGTGGGCCGCAGGTTGAGTATCATTGCCCTCCATCAACAACCACTTACAGGTGACATGCATGGTCTCATTTCGAAGCATATCAACTTCTCCACCCGAAACTCCGGACCTCCAGCCAGCGTTGCCAGTTACAAGAAATCATCCCGGGAGAACTTTTGGAACAGATTCCGTATTATCTTGACATATACTACAGCATTTTTACTGCACTATTGCCTTTGCCGAGCTCGTAAAATAAAAATAATATCTCGAGGGGAACATGTTACATTGTCTTAGATGTTTTTTTTTTCCATAAGTACTGTATTATGAGTAGCGCCGTGCATTTATATAATGGCAACTTCACGTTTTACAAGCCTATGATTCCTTCCTTCACAATCCTATGAGCGACTCGTGTTCAGTTAGAAATTTACTTTTGAAAAAACGAGTAGCCCTATTGCACATATAATTGTATATAGCTTCTTTAACAAAATATATAAATTTAAATAATTTTTTTTGAAATTTTCTTTTATTCTTATAAATTATTAAAAGTTTTAATTAATACTTTTTACTAACTATGCCTCTTTTTTGAATTCATAAATTGAAGGACAAGCGTTTCTAAATCGTTTGAAAAAAAATATTTTAAAACAAGTAGGGGAAAAAATTTAATATTATATTTATCTCTAAATTTAAAAAGAGATATATATTATAACATAAAAAAGAAAGAAAAAATACTTATGCAAATAACGAAGCTTATTGATAAATTATTGGAAATGTTTGATAATAAGAGAGCTTACAATTGAACGTTAAATATTTAAAAATAAATAAAACGCGTGGTTCGAAAAGCGTTCTTTCGAAATAATTAATAAAAGCATGTAATTCGATTTGATACAAATTTGTTCGAAACTAAAATAAAAACTCAGAAAGACTTGAAGAGAAACATATTGAAATCATTATATCATTTTAGTTTTATTAAATTTTAATAGATGTTTAAAAACATATAAATTTTAATACGTTTATCTCTCTTGCTTACATCTTGCAAACATTGTTACATTTTTTTCCATGTTACACATAACTGAATTTATTAATAATTTTACCAATGTTGTTAAATATTTCTTTGAATTAATTCACGAACAAAAAAAAACTGCATGCATTTAAGGAAATAGAAAAGTAAAAACTTACCCAAAAGTATATGAAAATAAAATGGATATGAAGAGAAATATGAGTGATATGCTAAGGCCTGTCATTTCTATGACCTCGAGTTTCTTTCGCTATTTGAATCTTTTCTGCTGAAAGAGAAATAAACTGCTTTAGTAAAATTTATGAAAAATCTTAAAATATGAAAAGTTATATTTTTATTTACATGCATTCACATTTATTTTGAACTTTTCTGGCGTACTGATAATACTGATACTGAGAAATCTGAATCATGTTATTTTAAAATATCCTTGTTCAAAACTTAAGCTTCGATGTATTGTAAAGTATTAAGTTTTACACATTTCATATTACTTGTTTCAAGGGAAAACATTTCTAGTGAGATTTCCAAAAAAATATCTCAACTGCATTTTTAGAGTTGAATCAGCACAAAGAATGAAATAATAATTATTCTTCGTAATTTGTTTTCAAAAAAATAAAATTTAAGACAAGAAATGTGCATTATGAAAATAACCAATTTTATAAAAATATGCTAATAATGCTAACTTACAATTCAATGCAAGTTTATTATTTTTGTTATTTTTTTTGTATTCACAGCCTCTAAAAGGATATTTATATGATTTCAATAAATGTTTAAAGCAGTACATTTTAAAGAATACTATTCATGTAACTGTTTATAAGTAAGAAACAAATATGTTGAAGAAAAAAACATTAACATTCTTTATTTAACAATTCTATGTTCTACAAAAAAATATTTAGATTAACTGTTCATCCCTTTGCGCCTTGTGCGTATATCCGTCTAACTCAAATCGGTAAGTTATAAAAATTCCCGGACGTAAATGCACGTCCTACCGAGATACGATTATTTTCTTTGCACTGCTATTAATAAAACTATTCTGAAGGCTTTGGAATGCAACAAAATGACCTTGATAGTATTAACGAATGATTTGCTTATTACATAAGAAAATTGGCTTATTCGTGTTTTTCTCCCCAATACACCGCATATGCGCGCCAATTTGAAAAACGGTGGCACTGGGGAGCTAATCGCGAACTTTTAATCGGTAGTTAAGGGATTAATTATTGATGACGAATTTAAGGTCTCCAAAATTTTTAATCTTTATAAGAGCTTGCCGGAAACATGATAGCCTAGTGTCGGGTTGGGTATTAAGTCGATCATGGTTGACCGTGGACCGCCGAGACATGTTGGGATGACCACCTGAGGATTAGCAGTTAGTAAATGTATACAGAAACATTCAAGATTGGCTGACAGTATCTAAGTATTCTACTGATTATAACTAGGAGCATTGGCGTAACACCCCGCAATACTCCCGCATCGTGGGTGGCTCAAAGCCTATGTTACGTTATGGTTTTGCAATCCTATGTAAGATCCAGTGGGTCCCGAAACCCAACTTTGCAGGGGCCCCTAATATTCTCCGTTACGACACTGACTAGGAGCACTAACTTTAGATAAACATGTTTTACTTTTTAATGTATTTTGAATTGCTTCGTAACAAATGCATCATTTGTGATATTGTTATATTTGTGGCTATTATTATTATGTTCGTAACTGGCGTTTTGCTTTAAACGCTGTCTTAAAAGTGCATTTTATTGTAGTTATGTAGATAAGTACCTATTCCCTATTTATTATTAAGTTATATTAAATGTAGACCTTTACCTTAGCTAACTACACATACGCCCCTGGGTGGACCGCAACACTATCAAAAAATTACAAGTAGACCGTACACTGGAAAAGTCTGCCCACCCCCGGCCTAGTGGTTACGGACCGTAGCTCGTGGTCGACGTTGCTTTTGTGGAGTTACAGGTTCGAATCCTCTTTTGCTACCACTTTATCTCAGTTTCATCGCATTCTAAAGCAACACAAAGGCTATTAGTGATAGACCTCATAATTCTGAACCACTGTCAAGTGACGAGAGGAGTTACTGACCCTTTCCGAATTTTCCCACAACGCTAAACAGAGGCTTTGATCTATGCATAGATTTAACGCTAACCTGGCCCTCTCATTTTGTCAGTGGGCAACAGGATTCGAACTCACAACCCTGGCCACGAGTTCTGTCCTTAACCACTCAGATACCGCAGCCACAGGAAGCTAATAAAATTACATCATGTAGAAGAGCTGATGCACAATAAAACTAAAGTATTGTTGAAGCTGCGTGGAAATTTGGAGTTAGAGGTACCAGCTCAGATGTCATCTCTGTTACTTGAACTTCGTTCGAAATTACTAGATCCTTCTCCAATAGACACCGAATTGTTCGAAATTCGACATTATTGAACAATCATTCGAACGCGACAGAATTCATTTACCGAAACGTTGTTGCTTATCCTCCTGGTGTAGGAAAGTCTACACCGGGTCCAAAAAACTCGTCGCACCAGTAGTTCATAAAATTATCTCATGCTCAGAGATCAAATGCCTTCTGGCAGAACCCAAACAAGCAAAATGATGAGAAGGGCTGTTAGGGAGGGATCAGGAACATTAAGAAAAAAACCCCTTTTCTATTCTTGAAACTTTATAGGTCTCTAACGTCCACTTCTAGACTCATCAAGGCCGACTGGACAGCCCTGGGGCCACTGCACGATAGAGATAGTTCTGAACGACTAACAGCATACCAATTATGATCTGGTGGGAGGAGCCACGTGGATAGTCATTTACTTTTATGGAGGGAGAGGCTTTCCAAAGGGGTTAGATCGGCAGAGTTTGTGATCGGTATGATTAATTGTGGTTTTTTTTTTTTTGGCGCAAGAGAGAAATTTTGGCTATACTGTGCCAAACATTTGTTGTCTGTGATCTGGACGTGAAAAGAAGGAAATGAAAAATGGGATGACAAGAAAGAGGGTCGAAAATAGAGAAGGGTCACTAGGGTACCCCGGGTTCGTGAAACCCGTGTTTACCAAAGACAGTAAATCCCTTGGGAAAAGGAAAAGTTCACTGGGGTACCTCGGGATTGTGACACCCGTACTTACCTAAAGAAGGTGAGCCCCCTGAGGGGGAGTTTGTAATCGGAAGTTACATACTTTTCTCACGTGTATCTGCAGTCTGGTTACCGTATGCCAGTGCTTCTCAAACTTTCTATTCTTGCGACTCAATTTTCAATTACAATTTTCATCGCGCCCCCCTCCATATAATAACGATGTATTGAATTCAATAATAATATACTTTGATGTAAAGCTATAATACGATCTCCATTATAACCGTACAAATTATCAAGTTAAGTATTAAATTTTGCATATAATTTTATGACATTCCCATTGGGTCACTGGTAATTATTAAATTTTTTCTTAACTTAGCACAGTTAAATTAATTATGAAAAACATTGTGCAGAGAGTACTGATACATTTATAAAAGTGTATTATATCGGTGTAAATCTGTATTTTATGATGTCAGAATGTATTTTGTTTTGCTTCCTTTCAGCAAATTATTAATTTTTTAAAAAAAATATTCTTTGTTTTCAACTTTTCGATATACTCGTGCACCCCTTGTGGGGTTAGAAGGGCCCTAGAAGGGCGCGCCCCACAGTTTGAGAAACACTGCCGTATGCCCCAACATGGGAAAGGATCCATTGGAGGTATAACGGTCCACTATTAAGACCACTTGCTAAGATTTGCTTTCAGTCCATTTGCTACGACGAAGTCCAAAGACACCCGATACATATTACGCAGCTTTTGAATGATCTGAAAGGAATCGTCTTTTCTAGCGTGATATATAACGGTATTATTGAACGCAATCTGAAGGAGAGATAGATATTTTGAATTGAATAACTACCTACAGAAGAATACCACTGATCATCATTTGGAATTTAAAGTGATATGAATTTAGAGAACGAATTTCATACTTGCAACTGGCATATTCTTATTGTTCGTGCGTTTTTTTTATATCACTATTTCGTTATCTTCAGTTTGAAGCTTACTTATTTTATTTCAGAAGCTGAAAAGATTTAGACCATGTTTGATATTTTATATATATATATATATATATATATATATATATATATATATTATCAAAACATAGAAGAAGAATATAAAAGAATATATATATATATTCTTTTACGTCGCTCATGAGTGGAAATGGCTTTCGTTAAAAATTACCAAACAATTTAAGAATTACCTAAGTTGTTTTGTTGGGTACCACACAAATCTTCATAGTTTAATAAAAAAGAATGTGAATTGCATTTTTAATACAGAACAAAAAGAAAATACATTTTCTGATAAATAAAAATTAGTCTGTTGGATACATTCAAGAATTCTCATTGAAGTTTTTATGAAGGAAATAAATTTCAGAGTGGAGACTCAAGAGCTATCTCTCGAGTCGATATTTTAGAAAAAAAAATTGATCTATTCATTTTCAAATTCTAGTCTTTTGGGGTATCTTTTACTGCATCGAATAGGATTTAAAAGACTTTCCTGGAATTTTATGAAGCAACATATATAGATTATGAAATACCCTTGCAATGGAAGCACACTTTAAAAAAGTGCTATCATTTAAAATTCTCGGAGAACTATGAAAAAATGATAATAATTTTGACATAAACATGGATTTTTCCATTCTAAGTCGCTGCTCGC
>BMAV01026715.1:217225-249033 GCA_019973955.1 Trichonephila inaurata madagascariensis | reverse complement strand
AAAAAGATAAAAGAAAGGATGCGCAGTATACGTCGTATATAAAAATAACAGCCATAAAAATAAGTAAAATATAAAAATCAAAGTAGATTTCTGCATATATGTGAAATACGTTTGACACAAAAATGCTGAAGACGAAATATCGGTTAGCACGAAATAATACAACGGTCCCGACAAACTGCTATGCATTTTCATGCATCTTTTTTTCTCTTAACATGAAATGAAAATCGCTTATCACGAAAAGAGTTCCATTGTGGGAATGAACAAAATACGGAAATCACCAGTAATGCAGGTTCATCATCATCAGCATTCGTTGCAGTAGATGATGATAATGTATGTAAAACTCCCATTAAGACAGACAAAGACGTTTTGAATTTGTTCAAAGCTAAAAAAATATCATTTATACAAATTTCGACGACGAAAATGAAATGAATATTGCAGCTCCTGCCTCCACGCCATCCGAAATGAGGAGCATCATAAAAAGTATACGCTGTTATTTAGACGCACATTCCAAAAGTGAAATGAATTACAAAATGGACAACATTGAACAATTTGTTGACAATATGATGTGCTAAGGAAGAAAATAAACAGAAAAATATCATATTATTTTACAAAAACTTAAATAAATGTTTCGTTTTTCAAAAAACTTGAAAATTTTGAGTTAAATTTTCAAGTTAAAAGTTAGGGCGCGAGCATATTAAAATGTCGAAAACAAAAGGTTATTTTTAAAAAATATATATTAATTTACTGAAATTAATCAAACAAATACCTTCCGACGTAACAAAAAATAAAATACATATTTACACTGATAAAATACACTTATAAATGTGTATCAGTACAATGTGTTTTATAATTAATTTAACAATACTAAGCTAAGAACAAGTTTGATAATTACCAGAGACACCACGGGCTTGTATTAATGCTTATCTTGATAATTCCTTAACTGCCTTAACTTCCGTATAATTCCTTAACTGCCGATTAAAAGTTACTAGATTCGCTCCTTAGTGCCATTGTTTTCCACGTAGACGCGAGTATGTGATGTTTTGTGGGGGGAGGAGTGAAGGAATAAATAAGCAAATAATCTGAATTAAATAAATTGTTAAGGTCCTTTTATTGCTTTCCAAAGCCTTCGGAATAATTTTATGAATAGCAGTGCACAGAATAGATCGTACTTCGGAAAGACGTATATATACGTCCAGAAAATTAATGCTTTGGCTCAGTGAGACGTTTACATTCGCCGGTGGCACTTAAGAGGTTAAAGTCGTATTGTAGATCTAGCGTCAAGGTATAGTATTATAGAATTAAATACATTGTTATTGTATGGAGGGGGCGCGATGAAAATTATGATTGAATATTGGGTCGCGAATACTGAAAGTTTGAGAAACACTGTCTTAAATAATTTAAGAAAAAACGGCATTAATTAAAAAAATTTTATATAAATCCTCTAAATAATTCTTTAATTTTACATACAACCCATTTTTATCGTGAATTATTATTAAAATAAAATTTAAATCTCAATTAAATTTTAGATGTCATTCAACGATAAATTGAACTGGAACAAATATGAGATTCAATATGTATTTTTTTTTTTAAATTGAAAATTTAAAGGGGTTTTTTTTTCTCTAATTGATGTACTTTGTTAAAAAAAAGTCATTACGTTTTTTGGAAACAAATGGATGGGTAGTTTTTGAAATACTTGAAAAATTTTTGCAATAGTTGTTGCCGTCATTCATAGTTTTGACAGTTTAATTTTTGTATTGTAAAAAAAAATTTAATTTTGGGTTGATTTTTGTTTAGGAAAGTTAAAAAAATTTTTTTTTTCCTCAATGGGATTTGGGGGTTGGTTTTTTAGCAAGCTTTTTATTAGCTTGACCTGTATGTAAGGAAATTTTTAAAAAACGATTTCCCTCTCTTTAAAGGGTCGGGTTTTAATTTTAAAAATTTTGCACGTTTGTTGGGAACCCGGGATGAAAATTACCAAATCATTTTAATTTTCCATTGTCCTGATCAGGATCATTCCAAAGCGTTTTCCCCATTTCCATTTTGGCGATAATGCCGGGTTTGACGACTAAAAGATTAAGTTAAAACCCTTTTAAAGGGAAAAAACGCTCTGCTTTTCAAAACCAAATAAAAACAAACAAACAAAAAAAGCGTTCTTTATATGTGAAAAAGGAGAGGATGCATCAGCTTTCTACCATAATATAAACAATTGCCCATTTTTTAAAAAATGGAAAAAAAAAAAAGGACTCAGAGAGAATATTGAGCTTTTTTTGGGAAAACGACTTTCAACCTTTTTTTGCATTAAATATAATTTTTCCAAAACGGCTCTTCAAATTTCCTTCGGTTGGTTTGATTCTTACTTTTCAAATATTACAAATTAAAAAAAGTTTACGATGATGATACTCTCTGGGAATGTTGGGCCCCGAAAGGTTAAAAAAATTTCGCGCTGGTGTGATTTTGGTTTGAAAAATATTCCTCTATTCGGGGCCCCACCTGTGTATAACTTTCCCCCTGGTTTCCGTCAAGCCAAATTTACGGTAGATGTTTCAATAAAATTTTGGAAAAGTTTTTAGAAGAAATTTATCAAGAAAAGTTTATCAATTTCAAGAGAAAACTTATTTTTTTTTCTAGCAATATAAAATTATTTTAAAATTCAAGAACTGTGATTTTTGTTTTGAAAAAAAAATAATGAATTGAAATAATATTTTGAATTTAATGATTGAACTCATATTACTTTGAAAGAACGTTTTTCTTTGTTTCATACTTCTTAAAATCAAACAATCAATTCACACATTTTTTTTACATGGAAATGTCTTCGAAATAAGTCCCGTTCTGGAGTATATTCGAACCCTACTTTAGAAGTATACTGGCCTCTAACAGTCAAGGTATAACATGTATTTTGGAACTCACCATAAAAAATAGGGCAATAACAATAAAATACGAAGTTTATGTGAATGATAGTAACAAACTTTAAGAAACTTTGGCAAAAACGATGGGCCCCCGGGTTTTTTATTTAGGAAAAAAAGACTTTTTACGTAGGAATGGGAGTAAATTTGTAAAAATCAAATTTCCGCAACTTCGTGTTTAGGCCTCATACACGATTGTTGCTTTCCAATAGTAGAAGATAATTTCATTGGCAATATTCAGGAGAGTCTAGCAATGTCTAGAAGTCGATTGGTTAAAGCGGTGGTCGGAAAGGGATGAAGTGGAATTTCACCAGGGTTTATGCCGTATACCAGGGGTTCCAAAAATCAAATAAAAACAAAACAAGATTTAACTTAAAAGGGGGAAACCCAAAAAATAATTATTCATAGAAAAGTAGGTTTTTTTAAAATACATTATAATAAGCATATACTATAAAAAAAATAAGAAAAAAATTTAATGGGTACGTCCTGACACATAACATCTTTTTTTTGGTGTTTTCTTCCAATTTCGGGAAATTTTTTTTTTATTATACATTTTTGTATTTGAGCCGAAATAAAGTTGGGGTTCCATTTTATTCTGGATTGTGGCCTTTTCAGGGGGCCCAAGTCATGTTGGGGCCCCGCAGTGAGAGAGGGACCAAAAAGCTCCCAAATAGTAGAGTCAACTCCCAACCCGGAAGTCTCGACCCCAGAAGAAGGAAAGAGGATTTATATCAAATACATTGACATAAGGGAATTTTTGACCCAAAAAAACCCAAAAACCCCTTGGGAAACCCATAAAAACCCCGGGTACTGTGGGTTTTATCCCCCAGGACCTTGGGGAGGTTTAGACTGTTGCCCGCTTTTGCCAAAACGGGGCATGATTTTTTGGGGGTATACCTCCCCCGCTTGGGCCCGGCTTGGGGAGCCTGCCCCCCTGGGGGTCGCCAGGGGGATGGGACTACCTTTCCAATGCACTGGGCCATTAATACGACGGCATCAAAAAGGTACTGGGAGGTTTAGGGGTCAAAAGGCCAAGAAACCGCAAGGGCCTTTAATAAATAAAAATATATTGTTGTGTCCGATATTTGGCCGGTGGGGTACAAAAATGTTCGTTGCGGTTCTAGGACACCCCCGCTGTTTTTTCATTTCAATTTTTTTAAGGGAAGGGGTTTTACGACTATGGGGGTCAGTTTAAATTGAAGATTTTCGTCTGGGAAAAAATTCAAAGGGCGACTACGAATTTTCCCGTATTAAAAAACCATTTTGGGCACTTTTGGACTGAGGGGAAAAAAAAACCTTTCTGCACCACAGCTAGTTGTGGATCATTTTAAAGTATTTTGTCTGAAACAAAAATATCCACTGGTACAGTGGGTTTTCCGGGTCTATTGGGGAAGACCCGCGTGGGGTCCCCCCGAAAACCCTTTTTGAAAGATGTGACCCCCTTTTTGTTCCGGGAAGGGAACACGTTTTTGACCGGGCCCCTAATGTACCGGGGGAACTCTTCACGGAGGAAAATTCGGGTTTACATTGGGAAAAAAATGTTTTGGGGCATTTTTTTGATCTGAATGGCATTCCCCAAACCAAGATTTTGGAAATTCCTTTTATGGGAAAGCAAAACCCTTTGTTTTTGGGAACCAAAATTTTTTAAGGGTTAAAATAAGGGTTTTAAGGGTAAATCTTCCCCCCGTATTTGTCTACGCAGCTGGGCTCGAATAAGGGGAAAATTCTATATTAAAAAGTTTCTAAAATACTCAAATGATTCCAAATACCTAGTTGTGCCATAAATTCTGATACAAAAATTTTAGATCGTTTGCTGTGACTCATAAGCAGTGAAGGATTTTAAATTTTGCCATTAGAGGTCGTCTGCAATATTATTTTTTAGGTAATTGTAGTCTTACACGAATGTTGCAGCGCTTTAACACAGTAGAATGAATGGCAAATAGAAGCGAGTAACAGTTTTTCCTCTGCATCAAAAAAAGAACTGCCCGTCGGAGATTTCTAAGGCAATTAATTATTTAGATGTCAAAAGGTTATTCATTTATCAAAAAATTAAGAGATTTTCTGAGACTAAACACAGCGTTTCAGACCGCATTAGGTACCTGTTGAAAACATCAGCTCTCGTCAAAATAGTCAAGCAGAGAATTCGTCCAAATCCTTGTTAAAAGAAGACTCTACTCGTTAAACAAATGAACATGTCAAAAAGAACGATGTATTACTAAAAAAACAAAGATCTCAGATCAAGAGGTTATTGAAAAATAACTGGCCATATTTTTGGAAAATGATTAAAGCAAAAGCAATGTTACGTGACATGCTCATAACAGCTACAAAAATGGTCTACTTACTGAACGAAAAAATGTTTGACGTTGAAGAATCTTTCAACTGTCAGAATGACAGAATAAACGCAAAGACTGTCCAAGAAGCTAAAGAGAAGAAAAAATGAGTGCAGAAAGCTCAACATTCGGCTTTTAAAATGGTTTGGTTGATTGATTGATTGACTGAATATTAACGTCGCGCGTTCACAAAGCTCACGAGGGCTTTGGCGACGGACCACGTAATTTTGAACCATGGTCAAGCGGACTGGACGACACCTGAGCTGGCACCCCCTCTCCTAACTACCACACCACACCAACGGAAGGACGTTTCAGCTCTCGACAGATTTAACGTGCATCGCTGCCCTACACGGCGGGTCTTTAGTGGTACTGGGCTCGAACTCGTGACAAGGCAAGCCACGATCCGATACCTATACCACTCGGCTACCGCGGCCCCGAAATGGTTTGGTATAGTGTCTGATATGAAGGCGTCTCACAGATTCATTTTTAATAGAAATGAGTTAAAACCATGGCAAATATTCATCAAGACACTATCTAAAACCAATAGTAAAGCTCCTAAACGTAAACTTGTTCGATAGAAATGATTGGAATCTTCAACAGGTTCTCTGTTTCTGCTTATAAAGCGAAGACGACCTAGAGGTGATTAAAAGAGAATGTACCGGACCTAATATAATACAAAGGTGTACTCAAAACGACGTCTGAATTAGAACAGTCTGAAGCGTTCTTTAAGAAACTGGGATGGAAATTACCAATGAAGTAGTGCGCGCCTCGATAGATGATTGGTCAAAGACGCTTAGAGAGCCTGAGTCAAGCCAAAAGGTGATCAATTTGAATAAAAAGATGTAATATGTTACATTTAAAAATACCTAAGATTTAGTTTTAAATTAGATTACGAAATATTTTCCTTTTTAACTTCCTTATAATTGTTTTAGAACTTATGACATTAATAGGTATAATATTAAATAGTTAATACTTAACCCTTTGTCTACCACATTATGATTTAATGCAGTTTTTTTCATGAAATATTTCTTTTTGAATCACTACATTGAAAATTAAGGGATATACGTAAAAAAAAATACTCAACCTTAGGAATATTTACTCAAGTACTACTCAATCCTTTAGAGCTAATTAATTAATTAAAATATATAATTCAACTATAAATTAGTTATATACACTATTTACTAAAAATAAATAGTCAAATCGTTTTGTAAGGTCTTCATTTACATACAAAAAAAAGACACTTAAATTTTGATATTAACTATTTTTTCGGAACAAAAATGACAATCTTTGCAATGCGCTGAAAACGCTGTCAGCTGAAAACGCAGCTATAACGCAGCTAAAGCAACAATTCCCCCTGTTATAAAACTATTCACCTTCCCCGCTAAAATACTCATCATAAAACCCGTGCTGCCCTCTTGGAAGAATGGATTTCAAAGAATATTTCTGCTAAGTATCGTCAGAGTATTCGTAAAAATATTTTTCTATGTAATTTTAAAGTGAGGGTACTTATAAGTATCGTCGGTAGATAAAGGGTTAAATACTATAGATATGTTGTTACCGAAACCTAATATCATGGGGGAAAGACATTAATCTACATACCAAAGTCAACAAAATCAAAAATCTAAATAAATATTTAAATTTTCTTTTAAAAAACCCTTTTTGAGCCAAAAATTTCAACAAAATCTTAACAGAATTTCTCTAAAGGAAAGATTGTTAAAATTACTTTAAGGAAGTGGTCTTCAAACTTCGACTCGCGGAACCCTTAGAACTACACTGCTGGCCACCGTAAATACAACACCCTGAAAGAAGCATGCAAAAAAATGAAATTTACAGCATGCATTAGCGGAGGTGAGAATGCAAATGATTGAATTTTAAGCAAATCACGCACCCTGTGGCGCCACCCCCAAAGGCTTTTGGGTTTGAGATTTCCTTTCAAGTTGCAATTGTGTTTTTTTTGTGGTTTTTTTAAAAACGATCGGCCCGTAGAAAAAGCGATCAGCTTTTGATCAAGATAGAGCGACAGAAAAGATAGTGGGCTCAGATTTGGAATTTTTTTCAGGGAAATCGGAGTCGGGGACGAAACCAAACAACCCGTAACGGAAGGACCGGGGATGGGAGGGGGCCAGGGCCGAGGTCGATCCACCCCCCGGGATTACTTCACGGAGGCAGGTAAGGGCATGGCAGGCATCCCACCCACGAACCCAAACACAGCACATTGAGTCTGTAACGCATCATTCAGTGCGCGCGTACCATTTAACGCCGCGAGAGTGGTTTCCGCAAGACGTCCATTGTTGGCACCCTTTTTCCAGAACCCCGACGCCCCCCCACCAAAGGTACGATGAAAGAAGGATGTGGGCAGCAGAATGGGAAAGAAGTTGTCTTTTCTGACGAGCCACGCATTGTCTGCAACAACATGGGGATTTAGCGGGGAACCCCGGGGAAAAAATGCTGAACAGCTGCGTTATGCACCACCACACGGTCCCAAACCCGGGGTTATGGTATGGGGGTAGAATCACCTTGCACCACTACAGCTTTGGACTTTGCAGCATCGCTACACCTCTGAGGTTTTGGGGCCCGTTGTCCTTCCTACCATGGCCACCGCATATTTAACAGGATAATGCAAGACCACACGGGGCATGCATTGCCCAAAGGTTCTTCGTCAATCACCAGATTGAATTGGTCCCTGGCCGGCTCGCTCTCCTGATCTTTCACCAGGTGGTCCAAGGTTGCTCAACGATTGACCCAGATTAACCCCCAGCGCCACCCAGACAACTTTGGAACATGTGGAAACTGCTTTGGGCTGTTTACCCCGAGAACACATCCCAAAATCTCTTTGAATTAATGCCGGGCGTGTGGCAGCGGTGATTCCCCAAAAAGGGACTACCTGGGCCGATTCAAAAAGGGGAAAACACTTCACAGAAGTCTATAAATTTAATCGTAATACTGGTCAAATTTATCACAAAAAAAATTTTTTGTATTATCTCTTGTCTTTCATGGGTTTCTTTTCTCAAAAAGTGTAAATATGAAACATTTTCGGTTGTGAACCCCTTTCCACACACACACTTAGAACAATATATCTTAAAATAATAATTAAAGGAGATCAACATGTCATAGGTACCCATGTAAAGAAAATTGAAAAAATAGTGCATTGGTTAATAAAAAATGTTAATGTAATTTTAACGTAATTTACTCTTTAATAATATTAATCTGTGATCCGTTACCTACCCATGCATGAAATTTAATAACTAAAATATGTGCTTGCACTTTTTTTTCTTTTTTTTTTGCACAAACTATGGAAATTTTGGTCTATTAAAATTATCTGCAGTCGCATTTCATATTCTGAGTTTAATTTGTTTTTATATTTTGCTTTTGTAGCCCCTCACTTCGAGAAATATTTTTCACTTAAATGTATTGTTTTGAATAGCATTGAAATGTTTATAGCTTTGTGAGAAATTCTGTGTATTTAGTATGAATTTGCAACTTAAAATTTAGGATCTGTTCTTGCTTAAATTTAGATTTTAACATAGAATCAATTTGATAAGTCGATAAGTAGCTCCTTCTCCTTAATCATAGGTGTTTTTTTTCTCCCATAATTTTAAAAAGGTGCATTTTCCTTTAGAAAACTATTTAGTTATGCAAAAAATTGTACTAAAGAGTATAAAATTGTTTCTTGGAACCCAGGATAGCAAACAATAGAACATTCAGAATCTAGTAAATAGAACACGAGGAAAAAAATATTAATATTCTTTTATTATACACACACACACATTACGATAAAAGTTTAAAAAGTATAACAAAATAAAATTTATATATATATATATTATGTATAAATATAATTTTTAGTGTTAATGACTGGGATAAGCTTTGTGTGTGGATACTTAAGGTTATACAAACTTCATAGAGAACGGGAAATCCATTTTGCATACGCCAGTGCTTCTCAAAGTTTCAATATTTGTGACCCAATATTCAATCATAATTTTCATCGCGCCCCACCCTTCCATACAATAACACACTTTGAAACTAAAGCTACTATACAACTTTAACCTCTTAAGGGCCATCGGCGTATATAAACGTCTCTCTCAGCCAAACCGTTAATTGCCCCAGACGAATATATTCGTCTTTCCGAAGTGAGATCTTTTCTGTGCACTGCTATTTATAAAACTATTCCGAAGATTTTGGAATGTAATAAAAGGACCTTTGCAGTGTTTGCGAAGGATTTACTTATTTCAGAGGATTTGTGCTTTATTAATTTCTTTTTCTCCCCGCAATGCATCACATGGAAAATGGGCGTTGGGAAGCGAATCACGAAACTTTAATCCAGCAGTTAAGGGAACAATTATAAACCGTACAAATTATCAAGGGTTAATTTTTGCATATAATTTTATATATGACAAGCCGATGGTAACATTGGTAATTATTAATGTTTTTCTTAATTTAGTATTGTTAAATTAACTATAAAATCCATTATGTAGTACTAATACATTTATAAGTGTATTATATCAGTGTAAATGTGTATTTTATTTTTTATTATGCCAGAATGTATTTTGTTTGCTTACGTTCAGTAAATTACTAATTTTTTAAAAAATAATCTTTTGTTTTCGACTCTTCAATATGCTCTCGCCCCCCTCATAGAGTTATCACGCCCCCTAGGGGGCACGCCCCACAGTTTGAGAAATGCTGGCATACACATTTCTTTCCGATTTTAATTTTCGTTTCGATTCTTTATTGGTACTCGTGGAACCCCCTGAATCCATGGAGCTCAGTTTGAAGACCACTGTGTTTTAAGGCATATTATAAACATAGCTAAGGTAACATGAACAACAAGTACAAATTTAAAAAAATTATTTTATTTGAAATAAAATACCAAAGGTTTGATACATTAAGATGCTAAATGAAAATTAAAAAATATCTTCATTTATCATCTTAATGTATCAAACCTTTGGGGGGTATTTTATTACTGGTTTTTTGGTAAAATAACCCGTGGTATACTTTTTTAGAAAGTGTGTAGAGAAGAGAAATAAGACTCGATATGAAATAATTAAAACAAGAATAAGAAATCTTATAAAAAGAATCTCTGTCTATCTTCTCCTCTTTGGTATGCACCGGTATAAAAATGTTAAGAGTAATTAGAAAATAGTAGAAACGAAAGGGTCAAATAATACAAGAAAGCCTTGTATTGCGTATACAGGATCCATTGATCTTACCTAATAATTGCGTACCTTAGTTAACACCTGAAATTAATTTTCTTTTTCAGAATTTCAGAACTTACCTGTGTGGAAAAGATGCTGTATGGTATATAGATGAAAGGAAAATTAATATAAAAATTTAATTTTTATGTTAAATATTACTACGAGGGAATGAAGCTTAGGTATTTCTGCTTTTTTTATCGAAAAAAGTCAACGTAATTTTCATTTAAGAAAAACAGGCATTTCAGTTTTTTTCAATTCCTGTTATTAGCTCACACTCTCTATATATTTATTTATTTATTTATCTTGGTGGAATTTTCAATCGTTAATAAAATACATTTTAAAGCGCTCCATTGAGCTGAAATTTTATATACATGATTATTTTGAATGACAATACAGTAATTGAATTATAATTAATAAAAATTAATTGATTATAACTAATTATTCAAATAATCACAAGTACAGCCCCGTGGCCTCATTTTTAGCAACTTGTGTCAAAACATGAAAAGGTTTTTTCTCACATTTTAAAGCGCTCGTTTGAGCTGCAGTTTTCTATACACTATTATTTTGGGTAAAAATACGATCATTTAATTATAATTAATTAAAATTAATTGACTGAAATTAATTATTTAAAGAATTACAGATACAGCCACGTTGTTTTCATTTTTAGCGACTTGGTTCAAAACTTTTAAAGGATTTTTTTTCTCTCGTTTTAAAGCATTCAGTTGAACTGAAATTTTATATACATGATTGTTTTGGATGAGAATATGTCCTATACGATGAGATTCTATCCTATGTATACACATCTTTATATTAATTGTAACTATTTAATAAAAAGTAGCTAAGAGATAAAATTTTTCTTTGTTGATCTCAGTAGGAATTGACTTAAAAATATTTTTCTTATGTTACTTGTTTAACATTTATTGCAATGAGAGTTTATTAAATAGTTACGAGGAAAAAACCGCACCAAGTTCATTTAATAGCATTTTTAACAATGGTTTTAAAAAAAACCCCTAGTGTCGAAATGACATTGTACAATAAAGCGGAAGACGGAAATGGGCTCGGATCGGAGAGTGTGGGTTGTAAAATGTTACGATGTACATTACTTCTCACTTATCAATAATCATCACTTTTGGTATTTGTGGAAAAATAATTTCGTTTGAAATCAGCTACTGCAAATTAAGTCTGTTTCCCCTTTTTCGAAAATTCAACTCCTATAGGATAATGTTAAATTTTGAAATTAGTTTTTCTTCATCTTCTTATAACATCTTTTCCGCATAGGTATAGGTTCCTAATAATAACAATGTATTTTTCTCTCCTATATAACCGCGATCCACCAGAGTGCTCATGTAAGAGGGGGATGTCAGTGATGTAATAAGACAATAGGAATGCTGTAAATAAAGTAGTGTGAATTCGATATCCTAGTTATGTGTATAATCGATTTCCTCATCATTTAACTTTTGCAAAAGTATGGATTATAGCTGAAAAAAGACAAATCAGCTTCTTTTAAAAGGTAAAATCATTAGAATGTTTAAAAAGGGACGATCATAGACGCATGTGTCTTGTGTCGGTTATACCACTTAGTGCATAGTTTTCTAATTGTGAAATTAGAAAAAAATGTAGAATAGAGATCCCTTTAGTGGCAACCAGAATCAGTCACCAAACTACCTATATGTAGCGAAAGGTGTTACAAGAGTAATGAAGCTAAGTTGAAGTAAGGAAGAGCCGAAATTTATTTTGGCATCTAGATAAATATCGCCAAATCCAAAGAGTTGCCTAATCTACACTTTAACCGAAAAACCAAACCACTGAGCATTTTTATCGTGACTTGGGATGTTTACAATACCTAGTCGTGTCATCAGTCCTGATACAATTATATAACAGAGATAAAATAAAAAAATCTAATCACACAAATCAAAAACTAAATGAAGGCTGCCGATGTCCACTTAGCAATGTACGCGAATGACACTGCCATTTTCACCCAAAACATTTGTAACCGCAATATCATTGAGTGGTTACAAAATTATGTCATTCGGCTCCCAAACCTAACTTAACGACTGGAAAATAAAGGTTAATGTATCTAAAAGAGCATGCCTCCTCTTTACGATAGAAGTGCATCAAAAACCTCCCACTTGTCAACATTTGAAATCAACCTATCCCCTGGGTTACTGAGTATAAGTACCTAGGGTTAATACTTGACGCTAAATTAAACTTTGCCGAGCATATCCGTTCCGCCCACCAAAAGGCGACTAGAATGAGAAGCACTCTAAATCGCTTGATTTCTCCCAAGAGCAAGCTCGAATTAAGGCACAAGGTTCTGTTATACAAAGTCATTCTTCGCCCCATCATGCTGTACGCTTCTTCCATCTGGACATGGGCGGCAGTTACTCACCTGAAAAGATTGCACACTTTTCAAAACGTTCAATTGTGTAGAGTAGCAAACGCACCTTGGTTTGTCTGGAACGAAGTCTTGCATAAAGATTTTTATGTTCTGCCGCTTCTTGATTTCATCCAAAAACAATCAGAAAATTTCTTCAACCGGTTAACCAAGATTTCAAATGAATCTATCAGGGAAATCCCCGCTTACGACAATTCTATCCCTAGCTCTTCTAAAAGACCTAGAGCAGTTCTTAACCACTCGTATCAACACTTTCCAGCTCTGAAAAGAATGAGAATGTCTTGATACGAATTAAAAAATTCTTATACATATAAATAAAATAAAATGTTTTATTGTTACACTAATTGTTTTCTTTAGCAAGACTTTACTCACTCTTATTACTCCCCTCACGCCATGCAAGCTTTTGATCGCGTTTAGTGTGTCAACTTCGCCCCTCATGTGATCTTATTTCAGACTTCTGCCCCTTTTCTTACTTTCTTCCAAGTGGTTATTTAAAATTTCCTTTCAACAATCGCACTCAGTTATTTAAGAGGTAACGAGTAACGGACTCAAAAATAATATTCTCTTAATCCTTGTTATTTAAGAAAATTATCCCTTATGTCCTCGTTCCGTCGAGATGCGGCAAACGGTTGAAAGACGAGCATTGTTGTCATGGAAATGTGACGTCATTTTCTCTTCCTACGAAAGCGAAATAGAAACTAAATCAACTGGGAGAGTGGTTTTTCACTCACCCCTCCGCCAGCGTTGTTGAGCTGCACTCATTGTGGACTGCTATCTGTTTTTATGTAACTTCAACAAATTATTCTCTGTTCAACTTATTATGATGAGTGGATAACAGGGCTTTCTCTAAGGTTCCACGTAAATGTATAACCATTTCCATAACCCCAAAACTAAATCTTCTTTGAGTGTTATTTTACCTTTAAATTTAACATATTATGACTTTTATTCAAAGATATCACCTTTTGTCTCTGGGTCTTTGACTTAAGTCTTATTGGTTACGGATCCATCGAGGCACACACTACATCCATGGAAATTTCCATTGTTGCTTTTCATCAAGAATGCTTAAGACTACTCAAATAAGGCTGTCGTTTTTTGGAACACCGTCACCTTCAACACAGTGGCCGAGGTAAACTAGTAGTCAAGGTAATGGACTGATGGCCGGTATGTCATGAGTTCGAGCCTAGTACCGCTGAAGACCCACCATGTAGAGGGGTGATGCATGTCAAATTAGTCGAGGCTCAAATGTCCTCCCGTTGCTGTGGTGTGGAAGTTAAGAGAGAGGGTGCCAGATCAGGTGTCTAAAGGACGAGATATTCGTCGCCAAAAGCCCTCGAGTAGCTGAATAGTGCGACGTTAATATTCATGCATTCGCCCCCAATACAAATCACAATTTATGGCTGGAAATCCAATCTTTATGTTCAGTTAAGTACAACACATTCTCTTTCAACCACCTCCAAGACGTCTTAAGGCATGAGCCAACTGAGCCGGGGCTCAGGACCTCGGTCACAATGGGGGAATTGTCTCGTTCTCGACTCAGTCTTAAAATGATCATGATTCGAATAATCTCAACGGTCAAATGTTATTTTCGGTTGTATTCTCCGAAAAACCGAGAATTTCAGATGATATGTGTTACCTGGTAACATGTGATGACCATCGTATACATGTATAGGTCTAGGCCTACCACCATTCACAATCATTACAACCATAAAGTCAAAAGGTGGCAGTCGGTCAAGTCGGTCTGTGCGATTGTTCGTCATGCACATTTATGTTTTTCGCCTTATTGTTTGTTCAAGTATTTGACAACGTATGCTATGTATTGTCTACTTTTAAGAATCATACGGGGTCCTACATTTGAGTAGGGGCCCAGGGCCTCAAGAAGTCTTAAGACGTCCCTGGTCGTCTTAGCCTTATGAGCAGGAACAGAGCTCTGTTGCAAAGTCCAATTGTTTATTCGAACAGGTTAACGTTCAGCAGCTTCACTAAAGGTTCTAAGGTACCGGTCCGGTATAGTGGTTAGTGACTCTGACTGCGGTGCCGTAGGGTGTGGGTTCGAATCCCGGGTAAGGCATTGATGTTTGTGTTGTAATCCTTCTCTTCTTTGTGATGTGTGCTTCACGCTCTTACTTCTATGTAAGCCCCTGTGTGATACTTTGTGGTGCACGGGGTTATAAATGTTATTAATAAAAAAAAAAATGATTCTAAGATAGTGTCTTGGTGAATTTTTCACGTGGTTTTCACTCCTTTCACGCAAAAACTAATCTCGGAGACACCTTCATACTTGACACCCCACCAAACCATTTCAGAAGCCGTATGATGTGTGCGTGTGAACTCTCCACAAACATTTTTTTCTTCTTTTTTAGCCTTTGGGACATTCGTTATGTGGTCATTCTGGTGGCTGAAAAAATATTCAGTGTCAAAAAATCTCTCGTTGGTAAGCAGATTTTGTCTGTAGCCGTTATGGGAGTGCCGCTGTAAGAGTGCTTTTGCTTCGAGATACCTCTGGTGCTTAAATTGTTTTCTAAGAAAATATAATCAGTAATCTCTTAGTCAAATTTCTTCGTTTACTATGTGACATATTGTTCTTTTTTTGGCCTGCCCCTCTGTTTCATAGGAAAAATCTTCTTTCGATAAGAATTTCAACAAATTTTCATCCTGACTGCTTTGATGAGAACTATTGTTCTTATAGAGCGTGGACGTCCGTTTATGGTACGGTCTGGAACGTTGTTGGTTTCAGAAAATATCTTAGTTGTTCGATAAATGAATAATCCTTTAATGTCTAAATGCTTAAGAATCTGAGACGGATTCTTTTTTTGTTTTGTTTTGAGGCAGCTCTTCTGTTCAAACTGTGGAAGCTCTGCCTGATTTAGAATAACATGCGTGAAATACAAAAGCTATTTGAAAAATATTGAAGGCGATCTTTGACGATGAAATTTAAAATCGTTTACTGCAGCTCGTCTTAAACTTTTGAGAGCCACCCCCCACCCGTTTTATACTTCAATTTAATGTCGCGGACCCCCAAGATTTTCAATGCCTCTTCCTGACCAAATATTCTTGATCGAAATGCATGTTCTTGTAGAGTTCTTTCATTGGGGGCAATTTAGCGATCTAGTCTAGGATGGCACACCTTTCAATTTTTCAAAAAGGTCTTTTAGAGTCTGTAAAAGAGAAAAATCTTAACGTCACATGAGAGACTCCCCAGAACCCCTTAAAAGGCGCTGGGGACCCTCAGGAGTTCACGGACCATAGTTTAAGAGCCGCTGGTCAACTGAGTTTGAGTCACAGCAGATGATCTCAAAAATTTTTGTGTCACAGAACTTATACACAACTCTAGGTACTTACTTATTTTTTATTTTTAGAAATAAACTCAAATTGTTTTATTGCAGGTGCTTGATTAAACATCAGACAGTGGCACAATCACTTATTAGAATGGGTTCAACATCAACAGATGATATCGACTCAGCAGAAAAGGAGGCAGATAGAGACATCGACCCCAAACCCATAGTTCCCCTTCGTCAACGCAGATTCCCTGCATCTTTTTGGCAAGAGCCTTCTATAGTTCCTACGTCTTCTGCACAAGATATTCCTCACCAAATAGCTCCTTCATCTTTGAATCAAAATTTCCCTATGGGCTCTGCGCATCCTTGGACTATGAGTTCCTCCACAACTGGACTTGCAACGTTTTTACCTCAACGACTGTCCATTCCCAACAACGTGGCTCTGGTGCAGTATCCTTCTCCAATGTGGATCAGGAATCCTGTCAATTACTGCAATTGTGCCATGTGTTTGAACTATTCCTACGTGATACCACGTTTTCCTGATGTGTATAGTGGACTAAGGTATAGACCAACGATGAGTGCATCACAGCATTGCTCTAGATCGAACTGCGCTGATCAGAGTTGTAAATTGTGCAGTGCTACTTATAGTTGGCATCCAGAAAGAATTAGACAGGCGCGATTGAGGTCGGCAAGATATAATGCTCTTCTAGACTAAAAATATACAGTCATTTGTTGAGATATTTATTTATTTAATGTATAGAGGAATTATTGAAAACGAAATAGGCTAAATTCATGGCAGCCGCATGATAAAGACAAACACACGTTCTCCATTTAATTCAAAACAGACATTACACTAATTGTACATGTTGTTCTATTTGTAAGGTAAAATTTCAAATTTCATAATTGGATAAATTTGTTCAAATGATATAAAAAAAAAGATTTTAAAATTAAAAAAAAAATCTTATTTCATGCACATGTACTTTTAAACAAAGTACTTTTTGTAACCTATGTGCGTTATTATTGTAGACAAATGTGTACTTTTTAAGAGAAAGTTTCTACAAAGAGTAAAAATTGGCAACAACGAAGCGGATTAACTGACTAGCTGGAAACATATGATTGCTTTTATCATGTGACTACGACGTCACATGAATTTAGTCCATGAAAGCAAGTTAGGTTGATTGATTGTTAATTAACGTCGTGGGGTTTGACGACAGATCCTGCAATTTTGTAGCAAATCGAGTGACGAGGGCCCCACCCGAGTCGGCACACCAATCTCCACATTTCCACACCACTCCAACGCGATGCCTATTCAAGCTTCGACAGTTTTAACCTGTATCAGTCCTTCTACAATGTTATTCTATAGTGACACCAGAAATCGAATCCAAGACTCGACGAAAACAGCATCGGCTACGAATTTCTCGACCTTGACAACTAGATTGCCGTGGTCACCAAAACAAGACAAGAGCACATGCAAACAATTAATAAATAAAACCTTTTTTTTTTTCATATGGCGATAGAAAGAAGGCACTAGTAGATGCGCATTACATTTCTTATGAATCGCATTGATAAAATGTATTTCAACTACGTATTCTTCGTCTACTCGTTACCGATGAAAATAAATAGCAAATGGTATGAAATATTTCTTTATTTATAAAATTCCTTTCTGTCAAAAATTGTTTAAAAAAATCATTATTACTCATTGTTTTCCAGCCAAACAATAGTTTGAATTATAAATGTATTCTTCCAAATGAAATATTCTTTACACATTCATTATTTCAACCAAATTTTATAATTCTTTTGAAATAAAAAACTATATTCTTTTTATACATCAAAGCAAGTATATTAGTTAAGCGACTCTATTCAGTTTTTAACCAACCTTTGAAACTGAAATTATGTGAAATCGTACTTGTATTATGATTAATTTTCTCAACATAATTACAGAAATTTTAGGTACTTACGTATTATGGCAACAATTGCCAACATTCAAGATAACTCGCCAAGTTTGCAACCCCTATTTCGCATGTGTCGAACGCTCTGAATTGGAAATCATGTGCTTCGTTTCATATAATGTCGCCAATAGGTTGCGATAATATGTAAGTACCAAATTTTATTTTACTTGAAATTAGAAGATTTTCTATCAAATTTTTAATTTTATCTGTATTTTAGCTATTCAGAGACTTTCATTTTGTGTACATAAAAAAGCCTCTAAATTTCTAAATTGTATGCGATATATTTCTTAATAATGAATAATTTCAAATTTTCATAATCTTTATTCTGTAGTTACTATCTATGATATAAATTGTTAGAAATTAAGGATTATAGTTATACATAAAAAGATTATGGTTTATAATTTTTTTAATTCCAGAAAGGCTTTTAATTAATAAATGAAAGTGTATGATGAACACAATATACTATATGAAAATTTTCACACAATCACAAGTTTAAATGTTACATACAATTCAAAAAGTTATTTTATTTATATATATTAATTTTACTTTAATATTTTAAACCAATACACCAAAAAATTAATAGATGAAATGAAATATTTTATACAATGCACAATTATGTTATCTTTTGTGATTATTCCTTCCGATACTTTAAATAACACCGAAACATTATCTTATTCATTAACTAAACAAAACAGTAAATTCATATTTTGATGAGGATAAATCTTGATAACAATTAAATAGGAAAGTAAAGACTGATATATTGTCAAATTGGTTGAATTGTTCTTGGAAACTATGCTGCAAAAAAAATTGTGCAGTAGATATAAAGTATTATAAAATCACATCTAGACTAATTATTTTTTTTTATAATCATTCAACTTGTAATAAATTCAAAATAAGGAGCTGGTGGTTATAACTTTAATAAAAGTTATGAATATTTGTTTTTTGTACACTAAATAAAAAAGTTCAAAGAAAATAATAGATAAACGAAAAATTCAAAATAACTTCCTGTATTTTTGTGTATATGTATTCCCCAATAGAAGAGAAAGAGATTCATTCATCTTAAGACCTAACTACATCATTTAAAAAAGTTCAAGTTTTCATTATTTCCAAAACACTCAAATTTCAAGGTTGTTACAAATTGTTCTTAAAATTTCAAACAATCAAATTGAAATAAACCGGCTGTGACTTTTTGTACATATTCAATGTATATATTGCATTAAATCCTTTTAGAATAATTGTATTAAATGTAAAAAAGAAGTCAATGCATTTTCATTTAGTGTGTTTATTAAATTAATGTTTCAAAAAACTTGATTAATGTTTGAGATTTAAAAATGTACAGTGTTATTTTTGTTTTGTTATTATATGTGTTTATGAAATAGTCCTCAAATTGCAAATAAAATTGATTTGGAAAATGCTTTTAATGTCAGAGTGGTTTACTTATACATGCATAATAATTTTTTAACAGTTATACAATCCTAAATTAAAAACCATCTCAAATTAAATCTTTTTTTGTTTATTTCAAGCAGCTTACACCAGAATAAGAACAAAAATTTATTTTTATAATTTTTTCTTATATTACACATATCAACATTTTGAAAACTAGTCCATAGAAAGGCAGTAAATTTGATAAAAAAATTATACTTTTTGTTTTGAAATAATTGTCTGAAAAATACGTTTAATATAGATACATAATTCATACAAGCAACACAAAGCAGATACCAAAATTTAGGAAAAAGTATTTGTATTGTAAAATTATTATTTCTTTCTTTTTCATTATACATAAGATCTATATCAAGGACAATGTTAAACAAAAGCAACAACTATACACCAAAAGAACAAATACATAAAGATAAATATTTTATAGCTCTTAAAACAGTAAGAATGCAATTCTGTTATTACTTTTGCTGCCTGATGGGCAGTAACATCAGATCAAGGACCACAAAATTCATCAAGGCAAGGGGCTAGTAGTACTTCTGTTGTTAGCCATAGCTTCGAGCACCATACAGGTGACAATACGATTTGGCTTAGTTCCACCCCAATTTAGAGGGAGAACACCCTGGGGGTGCTCAGAGGCCTCCCACCTCTCTTCCTCTTCCACCAACCTCACTTGAAGACTTGCGGCTCAACGGCTATTTAGAGTACTCCCCAGCTGAAAAGAAACTATACATTTACAAATATCCATGCCTTCCCCAAGATTCGAACCCACACACAGGCCCTACAGCAAAACAATCAGCTTCACTAACCATTATACCAGATGGACGGCAGTTTAATTCAGAATGGAACAAATGTTATAATTAGAAAAATGATTAGTGTTCTATTTTCTACTTACATTGAATTTTGTTCTGACAGAATAGGCTTTCAGTTAAAGCTAAGAAAATATTTAGAAAGAAAATTTGAATTCTGATTTATGCTTTAAGATATAAAAAAGGAAAAATCAGTCAAGAAATAAAGAAAAAATATTTATTATCTCTTTATACAAATTTATTTTGTATACAATCAATAATTTGATTATTCACATAAGCAAAAGTACAGACCAGTGTTCTTGATTTTGTGATGATAATGCAATTCACATGGAGTAAAAAATAGTAAATAAAGCAAATGTTACAGATACGCCGAAATTAAATGTTGGCACTTAGAGCAAACCTGATGTGTTAAAAAAAAAAGATATACACCAAGAAAAGATATACCACATTTATCATTACAAACATCCAAAACTACTACAATACAGTATTTGTAACTTTACTTTCAAAATGGACAAGAATAATGATTACAGGAGAATGACTGATCTAACTGCATGAGAATAACTGGAATGAATGTCATGCATCCAGATCATTAAAAAATATATGAATGCTAACTTTACATTTAATATTAGACTCATACAATCTTAAACAATTTAAAACTACCTCCTTATGCTATTTGATACAAAAAATATAAAATAATATATTGAGCTGCCCACTTTAATTTAAGGACAAGATTCTGCAAAATTTGAAGAATATGATTTCAAATTGAGACAAATAGATTTATTTTATGTGTATTTTTATATATAAATAATATATTCAAAATTTTGTAAATTATCGCAAAAATTGTTAAATATACGTACATTGTAATTTTAATTTTTGCTGAATGATGCAGATTTGTATGAGTTATAATTTAAAGTACAATTACAAATTTAGTGAGCTAAAAATAAGAATTAGTACATCTTTCATGAGGAATAATAAATTTAAGAATATATTTTTATTAAAATTCCCAAACTAATAAATTTTGATAAAAGTATTCATATTATTTATACATAGTGAGATTTAAGTTGAAGGTGTGTGCTTTATAATTAAATTTGCTATATTAAACTGCATAAAATTTAAAGTTGAGTATTTTAAAGTAAATTAGTTTTGCTGGGATGGAATCACATGAATTTCAGAGAATTTAGCAATTAAAATATGTCTAGAAAAAGCTTCTTCTGATAAAAATATACATTCTAGATGAAAAAATATTTTCAGCATTACAAAATTATACATTTTATATGCAATATTTACATTATACATTTTATACCAGTGTGAGCACACTAATTTGAAAAGTACAAATATTTATCTTTTACTTCAAACATCATTACACACAGAAATGATTTAAGAAAAAACATTTAAAAAGTTTAATAGTTGGAATTAAAAAAGATAAAGTACTTTGCAAATTTTAACGATTATGGTGTACTTACAATTCAGTATGGCCTGCATTTCAAATAATTAACAAAAACAACATTAACACAGAAATATTAATTAGATATCACTATGAAACATAACAAGACATTTTTAGATATAAAATACTTCTAATTTACAACAAGAAACACAGTTCAATTATTTTTCAAACAACAAAACATTGTCACATATGTTTTTTAAATCTAAAACATAGCTATTTTTAAACTTTACAATTAAAAATGATTGCAGTTTGACTTACATTACAATTGACACAAAGATTATTATTCAATGCTTTTAAAGTCCTGAACAAATTTGGAACACAGATAACGAGTATTTGGTAGTGAGAATTAATTAATTACATCTCATCCATCTGGTGGAATATTAGATACAACTTTTAAAGATCCTTGAGTTAAATAACCAGCAACACTAGGTGCACCACCTGCAAAAAAGATTTTGAAAATTATAAAGTAATCTAAAAATGAGTCAAGATTCTTCTTGAACATTAAACAATTCTTTTTAAGTTCTTCTGTTTCATCAAAGTTTTTTTTAACTTGTTCTAGAAATATTAGCATAGTACAAAGTATAGTACAGAGTTGATGAATCCATTAACCATAATAATCCATAACTTAAAACAAAATAAATGTAATAACTAAATGTATTCAAACAATGCAAAAAATATTAATTAAAAAACAATGACTTCAACAAAAAAAATAAACAATAAATATTTAATATATGTAAAACACAACTCCTAACTTTTAACAACTGAAACAACCAAAGTAAATAGCAAACTATCCATAATATATATATATATATATATATATATATATAAATATATAAAATAATAATAATAATAAATATAACTTCATCAACAAATAACTTTTTTCCAAAATGGTAAACTTTTTCAAGCTTATGAAAAATAATGGAAAAACTTTAATCAAGACATAAATCTAGTTAAAATCAACTTTCATTAGTTGATTAGTAGGTTGTAACAAAAGTAAAAATTATGTTCTTTTTTTTTATTAAGATATTTTAATTCCAGAGCAAAAAGCACACAAATATATAATTTGCATTCAATCCCTTAACAGCCATTAAAATTCACATGATACATTCCCCAGTGCCACTGTTTTTCACATAGGCACGTACATGCAGTGTATTGGGGAGAAAAGGAAAGGCATAAATAAGAAAATCCTCCTCTGAAATAAGTAAATCCTTTTGTAAACATTGTCAAGACCATTTTATTGCATTTAACAATTTACAGAAGAGTTTTAGTTAACAGTGTAAAGGAAAAGATCGTATTTCGAAAAAGCGTATGTATACGGCAGGGACACACAATGGCTGAGCAAAGTACGTATTAAGTGGGTTAAATAAATACTTTAAAATTTAAGCAAATAAATATACAATTACATATGTACTTATAAAATTTTAAGGGACTACAAAAAAAAAGAGAGAGAGATACTAATGAGAAATAATATGAAAAAGATTACAGCCAGGAGCAATCAAAATAAAGGGTACAAGACAGAGAACAGTAATTGTTAATTGAGAGAACCAAAGAGAAAAATAGGTATTAATCAGCTCTATTAAAAACATTTTTGTCCAACTTGAGAATATATGTATGTGTACCAATAGATTTTCTGACCCTTATATAATTTGAATGATTCTTATAAAACAATTACTAAGCTGGTGAACCTGAATGAATTCCAGATGGCAGCATACCTTAATCAAGAGCTAAACTGAAAATATATCCTTGATCAAATAACCAAAATCTAATGAAGACTTTATTGATTATATAATCACACTTATTACAGCTGTGCTGAAGACCATGATAAAATTTAGTGACAACTAGACATTCATCAAACTGCAGAGACATATATCAGTGACATTTAAATGGTGTAAAAAAATGCATGCATGGTCAAAAAAGCATGTGCAGCATTGAGCTAAATACAGGGAAAAGAAACCTGTCTGACAAGGGAAATAAGTGGAAGAAACTTAGGAAGTAAGAATTTCACAGGCACAAATATAGAAATCCCTCTTATTGCGCATACACCCCTCTCCCCACTAGAAGTTCTGGTGACGAGAGGGAAAGGGAAAATTACCATATCGATGAAGTTATACACTCGAGAAATGTCCATCCAACCTCGGGCTAAATAGAGGGGAAACAAGAGGTGTAAGAAATTTCGAAAAAGGGAATTTTTATGACATTAATATAGAAATCCCACACACACCAGGAAGTGCTAACACCAAAAGGGGAAGAGGAAATCTCCATGGGCAAAATGTAATATACACGAAAAAGCCAGTGCAATCCTGGGTCATACAGCTATTCAATAATAAAACTTGCCTACCTGGAAACGGAAGATGAAGTGGAAATGCCAATTATCACCAATTAAGAAAACTAATCTAAAAAGCATCTGCTAGTCAGTCTAGATAAAGATTAATTTCTAGCTTAATTGATAAGCATGTGTGTCAATGGACTGATAGACCTCTAAAATGTTCTAAAAACTTTTTCTAACACAACAATTAGGTAGATTAAAATTGAAAATAATAATGATAATAAAAGAAATTCACGCATGATTTAAATCAATCATTTTGCTAACTATTTAAAAGATAAAAATAAAATTTTTCACAAATCTAATAAAAGCTTTGTTTTCATGATAGATATGGAATGAAAATCTGGATTAAAAAGAAAAAGACAAACACTCATAAAAACAGAAAAGGACCTAAAGAACTTCAAATTTGATTACTTAATCAATTCAGCAGCTGATTAATGTCTTATTCTTTATTTAAAATTAGATTGAGGATAAGATCTAAAATAGACAGATGTGAAAGTATTGGCAAACTTTTTAACACTTCACAAAATAATATTTACAGCATTAAAAAAAATTTCCTCCCATTTTTTAAGAATCTTTAGTTATGTTAATAATATAATTTTTTGTATAGTTCTGAAAACTATTTTAACTGTAGCTAGTACAAAATCTGTCTTTTTTTTCTTCTGAAAATAAAAAATAAAATACCTGTCAGATATCCACTAGTCTGAGTATCATTAAGGAAAAGGTCATGTTTCTGATTCTTGTACTCAGCCCACACTTCAGACTTTTCTAACTGTTCAGAGATCTGAAAAAAAAATGCAAAAATATTAACATTTATAATAAAATATTAATTCAAAATTAAATACATAAATATGAAGTAATACACAAAAACAAACCTGCTGACTTTCAAAATAGTAAAAACAAAGAGCAAATGACATTTTAAATTTTATAAAATTGAATACGGTACACAAATATTTTTCAAATCATGCAAGGAAAGCTTCAAAAAAAAAAAAAAAAAAAAAATCACAAGAAAAATTTGTTTTAAGGAAACTTGAGCTTAATTCTTGTCCGTACTATGGCTCCTCTTGTCTTGAAAATCCAAGATTTTCTGCAGTTTTAATAGATATTGTATATTTGAACCTATTTCTCTTTTAAAAAATACTAAATAAATATCCTTTTACATTGGTATGAGGGAATAAGGAAAATTGCAAACATTACTCAAGATAAAATTGCATGCTGAAAAATATCATGTTTATCATTAATATTTCTAACATCAATCTATTCTGCATCAATACACTTTTAATTTTCTAAAACAGATAGATCCTCCATTTTCAAAGAACTGGACAGTTTTCCAAATCTATCAATTATCTCAGGATCATCATAGGCATTTCATTTTAACTGATTGCTTTAAACAAAGAAATAACCCAATGAAATATTTTATACTGCTAAATTTAGAACAATCAGTTATGTGTGTTAGGTGTATTACTTCAACATTTAAAAAAAAATTTCTCTATTACTCAGGAATTTCTTTATAATATCAGATAAAACAGTATAAAATTAAGGACTGTAAAAAAAAATAATTCTTTCTTATTTTTATTTCAATCATTAGGCTTTTTTTTTGTATCTAGGCTAACAAAAAGATCATTCCTTTCTCAAGGTAATTTACAATATTTGATTCCCTGCTCTTTATTACAAATGGATTTAAAAATCTACAAAACAGATAATTTCATAAATATAAGTATATTTGCCTCAGTACATGATATGTAAGAAGCCCTAAATGCCAAAATTGTGTTTATTATCACATATCATCAAAATATTTAAAAGAAATAGGTAGTAGGCTTTGTTTTCTTCAAAAGAAAAAATTATGTTTTTTTTCTTCTGCAAAAATGTTACTACACTCTGCTTGAGTTCATCAATATTATTTTAATGATCTTGTTTCCAGAGAAATAAAATTCTTTTCTAAAAAGTTATTACTTTATATTTCTTTTCAGGACCATTAGCAATATTTTTTTTTATGTTCATTGACATAATTCTTATGAGATACTAGAAACAGTAAAGGATTTGAAGAAATTTGATACTAGAAACAGTAAAAGACTTGAAGAAATTTTGGATGTTTGTAATTTTGAAGCATCTTCAAAATAGCTCAACAGTAAATCTCATTGCTATGAAAGCTGAAAAAAATTACAAAGTAAACAAGTCTATTGAGCATATGAATGTTTAAGGCTGTTTTCACTATATGTATGACAGTGTGGACTTAATGTGGAGCACATTTTCAAACAGAAAAAAACGCCTTAATTTTTATAAAAATTTGTGACATTGTAACTTATGCATTTGTTTATAATAGTTTTTAAAATTTCAAAATATTTCATAAATAATCAGTTTTTCCTTTTAACATGTAAAGGGATAGCTCATTTAGCATTAAGGTACAGGAGAAAAAATAAGAAACACATTTTGTAAAAGAAAAAAATGTGTCAACTCTGATAAAAATGAGTAGTAAGATAAAATAAGTGATTCTCTACAGGACAGTGATGTCAAAATATAATATTAATGTTTGAGTACTTTAAATCTGAAAAAATATTCTGAATTTGGGTCCTATTCTTTAACATTAGCCAAAGACAGCTTTAAAAATTCTCAGACTTCTTTGGTGTGCAAATTTTTAATTTGATTTTTTGTTACCATTGCACTTTGAAGCTGCACAATGTTTACAAGCTTTGCAGTGTTTTTTTTTCTTTTTGATACGCTTTAATAGGATGTAGAATATCTCATCAACTTTTACAGTAAAAAAGCCCCTTTCCTGATCCCCAAATTTACAAAGTGGGAACATAAATGAGGAAAAAAAAAAAGAATACTGAGATGACTACATCAGGGGTTGGCAAACTTATAGCTGTGGAAATACCTATAGCTATTAAAATTTTAATGTAAATCTTGTCTCTGCAAAGCTCTACTTAACATTGCAATAACAGAGGTATAATTTGGGAATTTTTTTGACACATGATTCTGAATTGTTCAGTTGTTTAACAACTTTTATGTGGACTCAAAACATACTTCATATGGGGAAAAAAATTGTTTACATATATAAGCAGAGCCTAAAAACATAAAGTAGAGCACATACAGTTTTCTTCAAATTGAATCACTCCAGTAAATGACATAAAACAATTTAAAATAGCTGTCAATTTATTGATAATTATCATCCAGATTTTTCGATAATTCTATAAACTTTGCTTTCAATAATTCTGAGGATTTTTTTTTTTTTTTTCATAATTCAGAAAAGAGTGATGCTTCATTTTACAAGTATTACACAATCATTTTGATTTGAATTGAATACTTAATGCTATGAATGAGTCCCATTTACACAAAGGATGCTCGTTTCTTTTTTTTTTACATGAATCACTCTAACTACATGCAAATAGAATCAGCAGAATTATTTTATGATAAAGAACTAAAAGTAAGAAATAGCCTTTAAATAAAAATGCATGAGGTGTAGAGAGCACAGACACTGTTATTTAACTCCATCATAACTTTATACAGTGGTGTGGAGAGAATGCCACTGAGGGTTGCTCTGCCTGTCACATGACCCATGTGCCATACAATATCGACTCCTGAGCTACAGTAAAAGGTACATTGTGTACCAAAGAAAAGTGTAAGCAGTACATCAAGGGTGTCAAACTTAAAGGCTAACTTGGGCTAAGCAAACAAGGTTTAACTTCAGGTGTGCCACAAAAAAAAATCAATATTTGTTGCAACGTAAGCTTATTTCAAATAATACATTATAATAAACATAAATCAAAGAAAACGAAAAATTTAATGTTTACATCCTGACACTTGACATCTCTTCTTTGCTACCATCTTTCCTATTTCAGGAGAAATTTTGGTATTTCATTTTCTATTATTGTGAGCCGATACACTGGGATGGCCACAAAAATATTCATTGTGAGCCTTGAGTTTGACACCCCTGCAGTACATCGATACTCATTACATCGAACTAGATGTCACTTAATAAAAATTAATCCAATTTAGAGAAACTACTCTTCTATTTCCCATTTGCAGCATATTTTGAATTTACATGACAGGTAACATCAAATCAGCCAGCATGGGAAATAAATAAGTCAGTACGGCATACATCCCAAAATGCATATTTTTACCTTCTGGAAATGGGTTCCTTTTAATAACAATATTTATGTGTGTTGAAAGTACTATATATTTTGGCATGTAAAAATTCTGTATATAAATTTGAACTGCTGGCAGAAAATATCGGTAAATAACAAAAATTTTGCAAAAAACTAATTTGACTTAATAATTAATTAGTAGTTGACACATTTTTAAAAAAAGATTAAAAGGTTGATCATTACAACATTGCTTAAATTATACAACATTTTCATTGATTTTTAAAGCATAATCAAACATGAATTTATTTGGCAAAAAATATACATTTTTCAAATCAATATTAAGTTGTGAATTAAGAAAAAATAAATTATAAACAAACTTATATATATAAAAAAACATAAGCTTATTTAAAAAAAGTTACTTGTTTTTGTGATTAGGAAATAAGATTTTAATATTTTGGCTTAATTTAAAAAAAAAAAATTACAATATTTTTATTAGTATTTGATAAGAAATTGGAGTTCAATTGTTACTTTAAGAGAGAGCAGAAAAATATTAAAATTTATGCTGTTATCATTACAAATGAATTAACTTGGAAAATGCAGGTCAACTCTAGTTCATTTCTAGTTAATAAATGTTATACAAAATTATAATGTATTATTAAAACAGAAGTGAAGTTGTTGTTGTTGCTTATACCACCTGATCGACAGTAACATCAAGGTCCACGAAATTCATTGAGGCTAAGAGCTAGATTTTTATGCCTGTTGTTAGCCTTAGCTTTAAGCACCATAGTTGAAGTGAAGTAATGTTACAATAATATTAACCAAAGAAGTAGATATAATTACTTGTTCTCCATATTGTAGGGACAAACACATTGCTTTTAAAGCTTGTACTATTTGGGCTTTGACTGCAGAAGTATTACCATCCAGTTTTTTTTCCAATAGTTCTAGCAAATATGGCACTAGCTTTGTTTCCAAAGCCTGAGGGAAAAAAAAAATTTTTTTTAGACTACAAAATATACCAAAAAATATTTTTAATATAATTCTTACTAAATACGTAAAATTAAAATAATAACCTAAAAAGTCATGGTCTATAGATGTTCGTAAAAGAACAAAATATAAGCAGATTAAAAATTCTTATAAATCAAATTTTATTAAAATGATTAATCCTGATCAATATAAATTACTCATAATACCAACTCATCATATATACATACAATATTGACACTTTTATAATATATAGAACCAACCTGTTGCATCAAATCATCAGAGGACTGCTGGAAAGCCAAATTCAGGGCTTCAGAAGCAATACCTACAAGATCACGTCTTCTTTTCATAGACTTCATCATTGAACTGATGAAACTGCTTTGGGACAAATATTTGATACAAATCTAGAAAAAAAAAATCATGGTATTTCTCAGTATAAGCAAGCATTTAAAGGAAATGAAAGAAGTTTTTTAATGCTTTATCACTGAATTGTTAAAGACACTAATCAATAACAGTCATTGTAGATAATGCTAACAGTTATTATAGATATTTTCTCTCTTCGTGAACATTTTTGATAATATTATATATATATGCTCTTAAAAGCAATTTATAAGGAATGTTTTAAAAAATAAATATTTTGACTAATTCTCATATTTACAGGAAAGTAGAATGGTTTTGAAATATAAATGCATAACTTACATCTGAATTGGAAAGCTGTCTTACGATTTGGAGACAGGAGCCTGCAACTGCATCATCTGGCCTGACCATAATTTGTAAGATTCGAGGAATATGTCCCAAGGCGGGCACTTGATCAAGAAGAGAAGGCTGTGCTACCAGCAGACATACAAGAGCTTGGGTTAAAGTTTCAAGAAGTTCATTCTGTTAAATGAAGCAAAATTAATTTATTAATTTCATATTTCAAATTTCAAATAAGAAGTTAAATATTTCAGAGGCTCTTTAATTTTCACATTAACACAATTGCTGTTGGTAAAATTGGTATGTCCATCCTCAGAAGCCGAATTACAATAAAGCACATAACTTATCATAGTCGATCATCGTCCCAGAGCGGCGCCGGCATACGAGGTAGCACTAGGCCGAGGCACCAGTGAACGTGTGAAATAGATATTTTTTTTAAAAAAAAATATATATAAATGTAATTTATGGAAAATAAAATTTGGTAACAAAAATAAAATTTTTTCATTTCATGCACTATCAATGCAATCTTTAAATCAATGAATAGCCTAAAAATACATTTTACGAATGCACAAAAGTAAATCCTTTTGAATGATTTTTGGGCCTGAAAGATAATATCTACTTACTCAATCATGTGAAATACACAAGCGATATCATAATTTCTTAACCCTGTACACAGTTTTAGCACTCCAAATATCCTCTATGCAACTTATTATTAATACAATATTTAGCAAATCTGGTGCTGAAATAGACAGCAAAGAAATATATAGTTGACAGGTCTAATGTTCACTTAGGTATATTATTAAAATAGAGTGAGATGAGGATTTTGGATTCAATAATTGTTATGCAATATATCCACAATAAAGAAACAGCAAAATATCTGTTTTTTTTATTCAGATTTAGAAAAACTCAAAGGACTGATATCTACTTGTAGAAAGTCGGTACATATAAGAAAGTATGTACTTAAAAAATATATGCATACATATTTTTTTTTAATTGGAAGAAATTTCTTTTCAAATAGAAACTACTTCAATCTTCCAGGTATTGATGAAAATGAAAAACTCAATTCAAATATCACAAAGGAACAGGGAGATATTAAATTTATACATCCATTCTTTTATATATTTGTATCCTGAAGTAAAAGGAATAGTTTTTATTTCTTATTTTTTACAAGATACCTTACATTTGTAAATCTGCCACTTCTCTTTCAGTTCTACAAAAACTTATTTAACTTAATACTGTAAATATTTTTAAAACAGCATATTTATAAATTAATGGTTAAAATTAGGAGTTCCAAAACCCTTTTTTTTTTCTTTTTTTTTTTTTTTGCAATTTGCCCCTTTTTTAAAAAATTTTTTTATATAAACCCCCCTCCCCTCCTACATTTTTATTAGTTTATTAGATTTATGTTTCATTTTTTTTTTTTGTATTTTGGATATTTTACTTAAGATGCATAAATCATACCTCCATATAAAAATCTACAATGTATCAATATGTAATAAAACAAATATTATCAAATAATTATATAATTTGTAAATATTAATATTAAATTTTAAAACAGATAAAATTGTTATCAATTTTCAATAGACTGCTGGAATACTATAAGCCTGCGATATTTAACCTGCGGCCTGCAGGTCGCATGAGGCATGCCAGCCTTTTCTGCATGGCATGGTGATAGCTCATTGCACTAAGAAAATCAATTATTTAAGAACAGCGTACTAAAAAGTTAGTGGGAAGTTCTATCAATTTAATTTTTTTGACAGTGAAATGTAAACAAAAGGCTTGGTCATCAATGAAAGGACACCGAAACTGCCCCATAACTCAGCAAAAAATACATTTTTTTCTGTGAGTTTGATAGAAAGGTTAAAATAGTACTAAAATAAGTCCAAAAATGAGTTTTAATATTTAGATTACTTTTGCTTTATCCAATATTGCTTTGGTCTTAGTACCTCCCCCCCATTCTCATGCTGCGGCCCACTTTAAATATCTATCATATGT
>BMAV01026715.1:144343-217125 GCA_019973955.1 Trichonephila inaurata madagascariensis | reverse complement strand
GATGCATAAATCATACCTCCATATAAAAATCTACAATGTATCAATATGTAATAAAACAAATATTATCAAATAATTATATAATTTGTAAATATTAATATTAAATTTTAAAAAAGACAAAATTGTTATCAATTTTCAATAGACTGCTGGAATACTATAAGCCTGCGATATTTAACCTGCGGCCTGCAGGTCGCATGAGGCATGCCAGCCTTTTCTGCATGGCCTGGTGATAGCTCATTGCACTAAGAAAATCAATTATTTAAGAACAGCATACTAAAAAGTTAGTGGGAAGTTCTATCAATTTAATTTTTTTGACAGTGAAATGTAAACAAAAGGCTTGGTATGAAAGGACACCGAAACTGCCCCATAACTCAGCAAAAAATCCATTTTTTTCTGTGAGTTTGATAGAAAGGTTAAAATAGTACTAAAATAAGTCCAAAAATGAGTTTTAATATTTAGATTACTTTTGCTTTATCCAATATTGCTTTGGTCTTAGTACCTCCCCCCCATTCTCATGCTGCGGCCCACTTTAAATATCTATCATATGTATGGAGCCAGGCGGGAAAAAAGGTTGAGTACCCCTGCTATAGGTTCTTTTTAAACTTTCACAGATCCCAAAGGAACTCCAATTGGAGTCCCTTTTTAAATTAAAGTTGATTAAACTATCCAACATAATTTTTTATAATATTTTTTAAACAATAACTGAAATACAGATGCATAGAACTTTACTAAAAAACGATATTTTTGTCATTACAGAACATAGGAGAATAGAATATTTAAAAGAGTGTACATGTTACCGTTATTCAGTTATTTCATAAAACTAGGTAGTTCCTGAAATAACTAGACAAGTCAGTTAAGTATATAATAGATGAAAATTTTCATACTTTACCTAGCTATTCTATGAAATAACTAATAATAGACCATTCAAGAGAGTGAAAAATAAACAGTTTCAGAGTTATTTTATAAATTAATTGATCAAAAATAGCTAAAATCTGTTGAAAAATACATTTCATCCCTATTGTGGATGATTAATTGATAAATAATAAGGAAAAGCAGATGATATAATTTATTATTGCTCATATAGCTAACATTAGTTAAGCAGACAGGGAAAAAAAGAATATGTAGCAGAAATAGTTATATTAAAATATTAAAAAATACACGCTGTGAAGAAAAACTGCTGCTTCTTAAAACATTGTGTAAACTTTTTCAAACAAAATTGTAAGAAAATATTAATTTAAATTTTATGAAATACCTTAATTTTATTTTTCATTACTTATTAGAGCAAGGATTTCTGTGATGACACTTTGAATTGAGGTTCAAAATTGACTAAAACCAACTAGAATCGGTTCAAAGAACTTTTGAGTGTCGTGTTTCCTACTTTAACGATTGAGTAATCCATTTTTTTATAGAATACCTAGTTAAATCGTAGAATTCAATACTTTTATGTACTTTAACTGACTTGTCTAGTTATTTAATGAAATATCTAGTTATTCTATGAAACAATTGATTTCACACTTTAAGAGTTACATATTGTAACCATAATAACTCTTCCAAAAAAAACTAATAATAATAAATTATTACCAGAGACAGTACAGAATATACAAAGTTTAAAAAAATTTTTAATAATATTTTTGAACTCCTTAGAATGTTTTTGAAAGGGAGTATTTTCTTCCCCTTTCAAAACTTGGCAATAAGTAAGTCTAAAACTCCAGATAACAAAAAAATTATTAAAAAATGTTGTTTCAGAGATATACATTTAACAAATGTTTTTAAAACTAAAAATAATTATAATATATATATAAAGCTTACATTAATATTATCTTTTGACATCACAGCAATTAATTTGTCTAACAATTCTGTTAGAAATTCCTTTGGTCTACGAAGAAGCCAATTTGGATTCTGAATGAAAAGTCGCAAGTAAACTCCAGCAACTACTATTTCTTGATTATCAGGAAGAACTAAACATGGGTCATTTGGTGGCTATGAAAAATAAATATTGGGCTTAATACAGATGAAATATGCATTAAAAAAGTATTACAGAGCACATTTAAATTCAAAGTGCTAAATGCAAAATAAATTTCATAAAAAGTATTTTATTTTGAGATGAATGTATTTCCAAAGTTTTAGAGATAATTTAAATATAATTTTTAGTAAAAAAAAAAGACATTAGGAAACAATTAAATAAAGCACCTGAAATGATACAAATTACATAATGAACAATATTAGCATAAAATGCAAGTTAAATGAAAAGAAACATTTTTGAATATTTCTTGAAGTATTTTATGGTGATAATATTCAAAAAGATTAAAAAGTAATATAGCAACAAGCATGCAAGAACTAATTCTTCACTTTTATTTTTCCATTTTAATAAATTATCAAATCAATTTTGAATAAAATGTTTTATAAAATACAAAATGCACTAAAACATAAGAAAAAATGTATTTATCATGTGTCCTGTTAATTCTTAAAACGAATAAAATAGAAAATTTGCAAAATACTCATATGTGCAGAAAAATTCAAAACTTAAAAACATTCATTTTAAAGAACATTAATAAAAGTAACATATTAAAAATTCTTAAAAAAAGAAAATTTTATTTTTAAAAACATTTATTTTTATACAATTTGAGAAATAGTAAAAATGAAAAACTTTATGATAGTAACATTTAAGAAATTTGATGCATATATATTTAAATATACCTTCCATTGAGCTTGAGGATCATCCTTTTGTATTTTGTAGTGCCTAAAAAATTTAGTTTAGATTAACAAAACAAAAAAAAGCATACAAAAATATCAATTAGAAAGTAAAATAATAATAATACAATATTGCAATAACTAAAAATTATTCATTCAATATTTATAAAAACATCAAACCTAACTGTTAATAACTTACTCGTTCGCAAGCTTTTCTACAATTGAACATAAACTTTCACGAGATTCATCATTCCAAATGAGTTCAGGATTTTCCTGCGTTCCTATAAAAATTATTCATAGCTAAGTAAATATTTACAATTAAATAGATATCAACTTAATGAAAAAATGACATAAATACCCATTTATATACCTTCAAATATATGTACAGCAGTTTCAGGAGAATCTTTCATGGCATCAAGAAACAACACTGGTAGAAATTTGGTTAAAGTAATACGTAATTTTGGTCCAATCAGTTTTTCTGAAGTCATTTTACCCAACAAACCTGCAGTTAATTCTCGAATAGTAGGGTTTGTAGCATTGCAAAACAAATTTAAAAGATATATCACAGCACCTATTATAAAAAGAAAGGCAGATATAAAAGATGGCAAGAAAAGCAACATTCATTTGGCAAATAATAAAATTAATCATCTGCAACTATTTCATCATTGATTGAATCACAAGAAAAAACATAAATAAAGAAAAATGTTATTTACTGAATAGGTTAAAAGAATAATTATTTATCAAAAACATCAAAATTATAAATTCAGAAAGAAAGGTTAAAGTTTTGCAGAAATGGATAAATTGCATGAACAAAATATACCTTTGATATTAGCATCTTTGACTAGCTTGCCATTTGACATCAATGGTAAAAATGTTTCTAATACTGTTGTTTGACCTAAGAAAAAAAAAAAATTTTTTTAACTCATTACATTAAATTTAGGCAAAAGATTGCTTTTAGAAACTTTAGAAATTAGATTGCTAAAAATAACAAATATAATTGAAGTTTAAAGAAAATAATACTCAAGTCACAAAAACATATAATGCAACAAATTTAAAATTGAAATATATTTAATTGTAAACTGCACACATCAACCATAAAGGAATTATCTATTTAAATCAGGTTTACAGGATATTACAATGCATAATTTGTACATAATCAAAAATATAAAAAGAATATACACATTCATGCTTATTAATGCTCCATGAACCATTATAAAAGAATAATAAACAGGAAAAAGTTAAGGTCTCAAATAGAATTATAATTAGCAAAGATGAAAATTGTCTAAACTCATCTTAATGATTTCAGCTGATTGTTTATTAACATCACAAGATGAAACATGAGGGCTATTGGTAATGGACCTCATACTTTTGAACTGCGGTCAAGTGATAATCAGGTACAACTTTCTCAAAACTTTCACATTATTCCAACCAGTAGATTTAGAGTCTTGACAGATTTAACTGCACACATCAAACCTGCTATATAATGGGTCTTCAATGTCACCAAGTTTTACTCACTATCCAACAACTTAGTCATCATGATTAGCTATCCATATTATTAGAAACTTATAGTTTCTCTAATACAAAAGATGTTTTTCTTGAACTCAGACATTTACCATATCAATAAATGTCTGAGTTCAATAAAAAACATCTTTTGTATCAGAAAAAAATCAATAAGTTGCAGATAATACGGACATAAAGCCTCAATTTTAAAGCAGAAGATTGAAGAAAGCACAAGCCAAAAATTAAACTGTGGGTATGACAAGAGATAAGGATGTAACATGCAACTTATTTTTGTAGGTTCATACATATTACAGATTTACACACATGCATTTAGAGATTTATATTTAAAGTTATTGTTAATAGAATACTTCTCATACAATTCCGCCAACCTGTAAAATCTTTTGTATATACATATGTATACATATATGTATGGGATTTTCCATGGAGACCACTCCCTAGAGGGTGCTGGCAACACAGCCTTGAGTGAACTAACAAGAGGAGAGTAATTATAATTAGCGAGTGAGGACTCGGTGCGCAGGTCGGACATCCATCGCTGATAAAACAGATTGAACCAACCGGGAACTGGCCATGTAGGAATCAGCTGTCTGACACTAGAAAGGAAGTGATGCATAGGCCACTCACAAAGCTGAACTTCATAAACCATGTGAAGAACAGTGTTGCAATTGTGAACTGTTGTATGAGAACTGAACTAGGAATTTAACTCTGTTGTATCATTGCTGAGTGCAAGAAGACTTCATCTAAATGTTATTCATTATTTCTATGTGTGTACATGTATTAGTGTGTAGTCATGTAACAAATGTCTACCATTAAATGTTAGTTTTAGTAAGAACCAGTGTCATCCTTAAAATACCCCTAGAACTGTGCCTAACCCCATATATATATATATAAAATTTTGGTTAAATAAAATATCAAAAATTTAAACACAAAAAAATTATAATTTTAAATATTTTTTTTACATTTTTAAAAAAGGTTTGCTAAATTCCATTTACATTAATTTTATATTTTGTTAATATAGTCTTATACATTTTACAACTATCGAAAAATGCAAAATTCCTTTAGAGAAATAAAATTGTAAGCAATATCCAGAAGTAATACTGATCTCATACACTTGTATTCTAAAAAAATTATTCAATAATATTATTATAAACAGTGCTAGCATTTGTCACTGCTAAAAAGAAGAAAAAAAAAAAAAAACAACGAATATCTGACTTGATTCTATGAGTCATTCAAATTCATTAGAAACCATTAGGAAATCTTCAATCAAGATGAATAAAATACACTTTGACTTATTCTTGAACTCAAATTTTTGTCCAATATCAATTTCACCACATAAGTTTCATTCTCTTCCCCCCCCCCAACCAATGGCCTGCATTTTATTACACAAGCCTTTGCAGACACTGCAAGTGCGGCCACTTTAGTGGTAGCCCCATCTAGTGGCAGTTCTTGCTACCAAATTTTGACATTTGAATTAATTTAATTCAAGCTCTTGTTGGGTGCTAAATATTGATATGATTTAATTTTGCTGAGAAAATCAATATTCAAGGGATCTTTTACATGACACATAATCATATGGCCTGTATCCCTATGATTTTCCAATCTGGAGAATCTATCGACTCCAGCCTGGATCAAACCTGCAACCTTAGGCTAATGAGGCTGGCATGCTACCTCTAAGCCCCCGAGCCAATAAACAATTTTCATGAGATGCACAAAAATGCCAGCCTAATTAAAACTTACAATTTTTTTTATAATATGAATATACTTACTAGTAGAGTTCTTGAATGAGTGAAGAACAAGTAACAGGTACACAAGGACATCACTGGCAGCTATGTCATTTACACATTCTTGATTGCTTGTAACACCAGCTATCACCTAAGAGATTGAACAAGGGAAACATATTGGTTACATGCTTTGATGAAACATAATAACTCAATATGTATTTTTATACATTTATTGAAGTTAAATTGTGATGTGTTTCCTGTTTATCTTATATTTAGCAATGTGCATGAAACCAAGCTACCAAGCTTTAATTATTATAGTAAATGGATTATTGTACTTTGGTTGTAATTAGAATACTGTATGTACATTTTTACAAAAAGAAAAGAAAACCATAACAAATATATAAAAAAAAGAATTAGTGTAAACAATAAGAGTTAAAAAAATTGTATTTATGAGAAAATATGAACAAAAAATAAAGTAATTAGAAAAAAATTCAATAACTTTTTTATGTTTTTAAAAGAAATGCCTATTGGCTACATGTTTGAAAATTAAAATGTAAGAAATAGAGTCTACAAGAACTTAAAAGTAATTTAGAAATTTGATAAAAATGCAAATACTCAATTTATAATGTAGAATAAAAACATGAATATGAACTCACATCAATTGCCAGAGCTTGAACTTTAGGACAATCATCTAATCTAAGAAGGCTAAAAATAAGTTTAAAATGCCCAATACATTGCATTTCAACACCTGGAATAGAAATCAGTCAAATATAAGAATATTTTTAATTATAAATAAATTCAAAGACATATATTTTACACATTATACAAGTTGCAGATATTATCCATGATACATACTTGAAAGTAAATATAAGATATGTAAATGATACTACTTACAAAAAAAAAGTAAAATATTTACAAAAATATAAATATTGAAAAAATATAATAAGTAAACAATACATTTCTTCAGAAAATCATTATTAATAGAATAGATTTGTTAAATGATAGAAAAATATTAAGGTTAAATCAGTTAAAATCTAACATACCAGGATTGTTTTTTATAACATTACGAAGAGCCTCCAAAGCCATTTCTACACTTTTTAAACGTGTTTGATTGGTTTCTTGTTTTACACCAGATGACTGCAATGTCATGAGCGAGTATAAATACTGAGCCTGAGAGCTCAAGAAGTCTAAGAGTTCCAAAGTAAAAAATTTTGGATTCTAAATAAAAATGTAAGATAATTTTTACAACCAAAAGAAATGATGCATTTATTAGTTACTAATTATACAAAGCTTTAAGTACCAAATTAATATGCTAATATTTATTATTTAATATTCTTACTTCAAGTGGAAATGTTGGTTGTTCATTATATACACGTACAAAGATTCCACCTATTATAAGCTCAGAGTCGTGTGCTGAGAACTTGAAATCACTGCCAAATGTGGGATCACATTCCCCCTAATAAAATAAATATTGAATATTTGACATTTAAATAGATTTGAATAAATAAGAATATTTTTATCTTTTATAGTAAATTTCAAGGGATGCAAACATACTCACAGATCTTATTTTGTCTTTTCGTTGCCTTTTCAAATATTCAGTTAATTCAGCACGAGTAGCATTGTCCCAAATTAGATATGGATTTTCTGTATTACTATTCAAGATTTTTAGTATCTAGAACATTGAGAAATATGCAATGAGTTCATATGTGAGCACATAATGCATAATGAAATAAATTTTCAATTCCAATAATTTGTTAGATAAGATAATTTAAATCAGCAAAGAAGCACAATAAATTTAAATTTGAAATTCCAATTAGCATGCTTATAACCACAAAAAATGCATTTTTCTCTTTAATATGTCATCCACTAAACAAAATGCTTAGTTACTATTTATTTTAAAATTTACAATATCTTAAGTTCATTTGCTTTTCTTTAAAAAGAAATAGTTTAAATTATTGACATTCAATTACAATATTTAATTAAAAGGAATTCCATCCAAATATGTAAGACTTTTGGGTCCAAAGAGAAATTTCTAATCTTACAAGAAAAACCTCAACTAAACAGTGAATAGTGTGAAATATTTTTCTTATTTAAACATATATTACTGGAACCAAGATGAGAAAGAACTTCAGAATATAATACTTACAGTATTCATTAACTGTAGCCAACTCTTCTTTCTTTTAAATGGTTTTGAAACCAAGAGAAAGACATATTTATTCTTTTTACAAGGCAGATTATCACATAATTATTGACTAAAGTTTGTCAATTAACTGCTTATTTAATTTCTGAGGACCTAATTTGAGATGCATCTGAAAATCATGTGCACACAGATCCAAATATAAAAAGCCCCTTAAAATTTCAATGAGAGTAAAAATATTTGTACCTGGGTCTAAACATTATATAAAGAATTTGTAAAATTCAAAGAGCAGAACTAAGCTCAAAAAGTCTGTAATATTAAACAAATCTTTAAGAGGGATTTCAAATGATCAAAGTATAGCAGATGTGGTAAATTTCCTAGTGTAGACAGTTATTTTGATCCACCTCATCATAAACAAATGTGCTTATTATCACCTTAATGCCAAATTATTATTTTTCTTGTTCTTTTATTTCAAATTTTTATTCTTCCTTAAATATATAAATATCATACGTACCTAAAAATTTACTATAGCTCTTTATTAATTACTTAAAGTTCTAGTATGGTTTTTGGATAACATGGAACATATCCACTTTTTTACACATCACATTTCCTTTGCACATTTTTCTCCCTTCTTTACATGGTTTATCAAGCAATGTATGTATTCAGTAAAATAATAGTTTGCATATACAGCATGAATTTAAAGAAATATTGAATCTTATAAATGAATGAATAACACATAGTGATTATGTTCGATGAAGAGTTTTAAACAGAAAAAAATATTTTATATTAGGGGAATGACAGTAAAAGTAAAAATATTTTTAAACACTTTCATAAAAATACTTTCAACTTACTTCTGCAGCATCACAATGTCCCAATTGATTAGCTAAATAAGGAGTTAATAATGCACTTAAAGACATGTGTACAGCATCATTCTTTGGAGTTTCATCTTCTCCAGAGCCATAACCACCTAATCTGCTTAATGCACGCAAACTTAACCTAGCAAGTTGATTTGAAATTTCCTATATGGAAAAAAAAATTGAATAATTTTTTATTTTAAATAAGAATTTCATTTTCATTTAACACACATAACAGATTTTATTTTATTTTCAAATAATTTAATTTTTATTACTTGTTTGTTGGTTTCCTCATCCCTTTGGACTCCTCCTTCTTCTAAAGTGTAATCATAGTTGAATAGGAATATAAGAAGGTGAAAGAGAACCCCAGCTTGGTACAAATGAGTTTGAAGAGCATCATTAACGGCTAAAGCACTTACACACTCCACAACAACAGTACATAATTTTGTCAAATGCTGAAAATATTTGTAAAAATGGTATGAAATATACAATTATATAATAAAATAAAAATGTTTAAACAATTTGAAAATAATCCATTGATATTTTAACAGAGAAATAAAAAGTAAAAAGTAGTCAAATATAATGAAAATCTAATTATAATGATTGACAGTTTATAAAAGACGATCACAATTCAGAGGCAAAATTCCTAAATATAACATATAAAACGTGATTCTTTAAAGTAATAATGTAACTCTGAAATTATATATATATATATATATATACATACAAGATTCCTTTTATTGAAAATAATAAATTATAATTGAGTGTATTACCAGCTTTTTAAAGTAGTTGCACGGTTTTCACAGTCAAATATGTTATTTTTGATTCACTAATAAAAAGGAAGTATGCTAGGAAAAAAACTATGCATCAATATGTAATGCTATGCCAATTTATTATACATAACAAAGCTACTTATCAGAAAATCAAACAATACTAAAATATCTTGATTGGAAATTACAACAACTACACCTTAGCTACTGATTATATTTTTGAAAATTGATCAATTAAGGAAAATAAATAAATAAATAGAACGACCCTACTTTGAATTATTGTTGTGAAATACAGCGTATAACATACACTTTTAACACAAAAAATAAGAGCAAAATTATATGCTGGGTATAAAAATGAGAGCTTTAAAAATAAGAATAGATGAGCATAGAAAAAATTAGACTTCTATATAGATCAAAATATTACTTTTTAAAAAAAAAATGACATTCCTTATGAACTTAAACAGTTGTAGTTCTAGAAGAGTACACTATTTTTGCCGCAAGTTTGGAATAATACTTCGAATAAATGATTTCAAAACATAAGAGCATTACGCTTGTACATTTCAGGTTTCTTTGTAAAAAGGAGGATGCACATTAAACGGAGAATATACCTAAAAACTAAAAATTGTATCTTGAAAGTATAAGTGCACGTTATACGGTGGTGCACATTATACGCAGGATTTTACGGTAAATTTATTATAAGTAAAAATATTTTTTAGATTTCTAACTGTGGTATTGATAACATTAGTTTGAATTTCCCACAGATGAATTGTAATGCATATTAATTTGTTAGACAACAATTTAAATATACTCATATATAGATTAATGAATGAAATAAAATATATAATCAACACCTACTTCAAAATATAGAATTCGGCATAAATCTCTAATCATGTCTGGCATCTCAATCATGCGTTCTCGACAGCCTCTGAATTGAGCAGCAACAGCAAAACAACGTGATATGTGAATACACACTTGGACAGAAAGATCTTCTATTTTGGAAGAACGACTTAATACACCAACACATCGAGAAAAAGCTTCTTGCAAAGCCTGTAATGTAAAAAAAAAATATTGAAAAAAATGGAAAAGAGGAGAAATATTTGGTAAATTTAAATAATGAAATGGTTTATTTATAATTAATAATAAATTTTCAAACATGTAAATGCAAATAAACTCTAAAATTGTATTACACAACAAGAGATATTTCACAAATTTGAAACTAATTTTTTAGATTTTTTACTAATATTATTTTGTTAAATAACTTAAATATATTACCAAGGGAAATTAAATCATGATAGTTGAGGTAACATTTATTTAGAAAACTATATTTAGGCAACAAAAATAAAATATTTTTAATGATATACCTCAAAGGAATAAGTTATGTAACATAGTCATTAAAAGAAAAATCTTTAATAACTTACCTCATAGATGGACACTAGTTCATCATAGATGGACAAAATTGACATTTTTGTGAAAAGACAACAAAATTAAATTGTGATTTTAATAGGTTAATTAATTTAATTAGTATAAACTAAATTTCAAAGAATTTCTGAAAAAAAAAGGCAATTTTTATAATTTTTCAGGGAATGTTTCAAATTTACTACACACAATGAGAGGTGTCAGAGAGAGATACTTAACTAAACAAGCAACTAGCAAAACATTAAAAAACATTTACATTTTTTTTTTTCAATAATTTTTTTATTTTAATGTTTTTCAAGTTTTATCAAATATAACATAAGTTGTTTTTTTTAAATCAATGTTATAAACTCAAGAATAAAACAGGTTATTCCTTTTTTTTCTTTTTCATTTTTGAACTTTTGATAATAGGGCTATAATTGTAAAGCAATCTGTGACCCCATTTAAGGGAAATCAAATTTTCATTATTTCAGTTCTCTTTTAGTATTTTTTTTAGACTTCTAGAAATAATTGCATGAAAAAATGAATTTAGGGGTTTCAGGACATTAATAATTCAATTATCTGGAAAAAATACATAAAACAGTCCTCTTATTTTTAAAAAAATGTATTTAAACTTTGAGCCAAGAATTTCTTTTCAGCCCTATTCCTTTGTATTTTAAGAACTGGAAATTTTTTTTTTATTTGATGTAAACCAATTTGAATAGAAAATTCTAAATGTGAAATATTTAATGTTATAAAATCTTTTTTCTTTTCTTTTTAAGCTTTAAGAAATTTTAGAGATGTTTACAAATTTATTATTTCAGCTAATTTTATTATAAAAAGCCAGTTGTACAGAAATTTTTAAAAAACAATAGGAAAATATTTTGAAAAGTTGAAAAAAGTTATGTGCTACTTAACTTGATGAATTAACATAACCTCATAAATTTCTTCCATTTGAATAATTTACATTAGCAATTTTGTTCAGATGCAAAGAAAGTTGCAAAAAATTTTTGAATGTCTCATCTTCTAAAGACATCAGTACAAATGTATACAGAAAATTATTTTTACTAGCCTGTATAAATACATAATACTAAACTTAAAAAGATATTTAGGTACAGAAATGATGTTATGTGTGGTAAATTTGCTTTTGAAAAAAAAAATAATATGCAACCAACTTATTGATCATTACTCATTTTATTAAGACCCAAATTTAAACAGGAACAGAAAATTATACAAACAATAATGTAAACTAATAATTTTATAAGAATTCATAGTGATGACACATTTTTATGTATATATATATATAACTGTGTAAACATTTCCCATCTTTTGATACTTTTCTTTGAGTAAGTCATACAGTATATCTAAACTATATATCATAAGAACAGAAGTGTATTTAAAAAGTTTGGTATCTTTTTTTTAAACCAAGGAATTATTTTCAGATTAAGTATGCTTTTTTTTTTAAATAATCAAATTTAAAATGAATTTTAAAAAAACTTCTTAGGTTTTGTTTCATTTATATCACACCAGAATAATATGGAGATCATTTGCAAAGGAGCTCATATATTTCAGTTATAAACAAATGGCAAGAATGACATTTGGGTTGCTACCTTCCTCTCCAAACTTCAATACTACATCATGGAAGGGCATCAAACAAATAGCATCCATATTCCCACATGTGATGATCATTAGAATCATAATTCGAATCTACATTTAGACTTGAATAACATTGGGCATGAATTAAAGCCATGATCTTTTGGTTCCCACAGTTTTAATTCAAAGAAAAGGTTTTGGTAAAAAATGAAGCATGTCCTCAAAGTATTAAAAGAGAGAGTTATACTTACTTCTAAACCTCCCTCTCTACGAAGTTCTTCTGCATTCAATGCTGAACAATTAACAGTATGATATGCAGTTTCAGAAGCAGCAGCAAGCAATGGTGCAGATTTAGAGAAAAGTTGAGAATCATTTGTTTCTAATTTGATAGTTTTTACTAGCATTGGATATCCAGAATACTTGTATGGATGTAAATCTGAAATAAATATTTAGATTTAAAAATATGAGATGTTATGGCACGAATATATATTTTCTATAAATAAAGTTAATAATTCTTTCAACAAACCTTAACTTTAAATTTATGAATTTAGTAAACATTTTAGGGGAAAAAATCATAAAAATGAATAGACAAGCATGAAAAAAATTAACTGGCAATCCTTGTTAAAAAAATTAATGACAAGGTGAAAAGGAATAAATATTAAAATAAGTAACTTTTACAGAATTAAATTTTTAAAAAATAACTACCTTCCTTATGACGACTAAAAAGAATTGTTTGTGCTTTTAATATCAGAACAACGTTGTGGGGATCAGGACCTTCACATTGTCTAGATGATTTACTACACAAGAACTCGTATGCTTTGTTAACATTTTCAAATATTTCCTGAAAATTGGAAAAATAAAAAGAATTTGAGAGAATTTTTAAATAAAAATATCCGAGATATTACAATTAGAAATATTGTTACATGCAGTCTGATAATTTGTAAATCATCAAAAAAAAAAAAAACACTACATAAAAAGTATTAATTAAATGTATAAATTCTTACATCAATTAATGTAAATTTTAATTTAGGAGTTTAAAGCCTAAAACTTAATTTTGAAGTACTTGAAGAAATCTAAGATGTATAATAAATAAATCATGCATACAACTGACCAGCTGATTAAGAGCTTTAAAGCTGTCTTTACATAATGTTAAAGGGTGGAATCCAAAATTAGAAAAATTTTTCCAGATGGAAAAAGTGTTGAAGATTAATAGTACATTCAGACCACTACCCTTTTGAAAGCAATATATATATTAGATTACAATTCTCCTTTTATCTAAATTATCCCTTTTTTAGTATACAATTAGTTCCATATTTTAACTCATATATTGCAGTATTGTATATTTTACATGTGTTAAAGGAAAAAATCACTTGTTTACAGAACATTTTTAAACTTCAAAAATGTAGCACTGTAAATAGAGCTATAAATTACAATATTGTTGCAAGTTTTCATGAAAACAGATATATTTCTGTATGAAAATGTTTTATGAATTTAATGAAAACTGAAATATATTTCTGTATGAAAATGTTTTATGAATTTACTTCAGGCTCTTTTTATTTATGACGAAGACAGCCTTAAAAAAACATGCACAATGCAAAACCTATGCTAATAAAACTCTACATAAAATCCATAAAACTGATTTCCAAACACATTAATCAAAAATAAATTAGAACATAACACAAAAATTCTTCTCAATTTATGACATATAAATAATATTTTTATGATTCAATTTACTACTTCATTATAAGTTTAAATAAAAAAAATTACTTACTCGACCGTCAGGATTTTTATCTGGATGGTATTTTTGAGCAAGTTTAAAGTAGGATTTTCGAATAACACTTTCTTCTGGTCTGAAAATATAGGAATAAACTACTATATTTCATAAATTATGAAATACTTTAATAAAAAAAAAAATTTTAAATTAATTTTAAAATTTAACATCTTTTTAAATTTTTATGACAAAATTAAGAATGTCGATGAATTGAACTCAATAAAGGGATGAATTCATAAATATTTTTTAAGAAAGAAAATAATGATTACTGGTCTTCTCTTTTAAGTCCAAGAGTTTCATATGCTTCATCTACAGATAAAGCAGGGGGTTTCTTTTCTACTTCTTGCTTCCAAGCTTCTAGAACATCTTTCAGTAACTTCACCTTCAAGAAAGATAAGCATTAGTTTTGAAATGTATTAAAAATATTTTAATTGATTTTATACTTCTATAGATAATAAATGGTAAACCTTATAGTATATAATTCTTTCCACATCTTATTTATAAATGAAATTAAATCTAATTTAGACAGAAAACAACTTTTTAATAGAAACATAATTAAAAAGTACATACTGGGTTTCTTATTGGCCATTCTGGGAATTTCTGAACATCACATAAATGACGTAGGTAGTATATGTTGCAAAACAGTTCATTCTCCAATTGAGGATATTGTACAACAGGTATTGCACAATATTGGTACAAAGCTTTAGTATTAGAACGAAGTCGAGGAGTAAATTCTGCAATATGTGAAGCTATTTTTTCAATCATCAATCTCCTATAATTAGAAGTTATAATCATTTCAACACTGCTTAGCAGATTTATTATTTTAAACACAATTATTGAATGATGAAACAAAAAAAGTACACATTTAAATATTTAAAATAATAAAAAGCTTTAAAAAATAGTGAATATTTTTCTATTTATAAAACAAAAACATGAAATACTGCACATCAATTAAATTCCCTTATGATAAAGAAAAGATTATTCTACCAATGTAAATTTTACTGAATATTCATAAAAATTTGAGCAGGAATATATAAGCAAAATATTCTTTATTCTAAAATATTAACATGAGTACAATTTTTTTCAGAGCAAAAATTATTTGTACAATTTTAAAATTTTTTTTATTCACTTATCACTTAATTTGTAAAGACAACTTAGCTACAATATTGTAATCTGAGAATTTAATGGAACACACAGGCCTAAATAGTTCAATAAGAAAATTACAAACTAATTTTATTATAAACTGAGATAAAAGAAAAGTAACAAAGTAAAAGAAATCTTCAAAAATCCACACTTTTGCACAAAAGCACCACAGGTTATTTCATTTCATAACTTTTGTTTTCATTTGCCTCTTAGACTTTCCTCTTTCCAAAATATTTTTTTAAAACTATTTATAGGGTTTTCGTTTTTTTTATAATATTTATATGTTTCAAAGTAATTTTAACAATTTTCCCAAAAGTAAGACTCTGTTCTAATTGTTAGAATCTATATGTATCTATCTAAATGTATGAATCTATATTTATGTTGCAGTGAAGACTTTTTTTTAAAAAATATGTATTTAGATTTTTCATTTTTCTGACTTTAGTACATAGATTAAGGGTTTTTTTCATGGTATTTGGTTCTGAAAACTGTCTAATAATATTTTAAGTATTAATTATTTAGTATTAGAGTATTTTTAGAAACTTATTCCTGCACTAATTTCATATGCTTTCAGTCCAGTTGTATAGGCAAATATTGGGGAAAACTGACTGCTCTTAAGATTGTCTTCGCTTAATGTAAAAGAATAGGACCAAATTTGGAAAAAAATTTCAGATATAAAAGAATTGAAATAATTATATTCTGATATCGCTATCCTATAGAGAGCAGCAAATTTTATCACATTTCTTATTTTTATCTGAGTTGATCCATTTTTTCTAGTACAAAATGAGTTTTGCATTTTTCCCCCCTTCTATAATGTAGTGATAAATAAGCTACCCTTTTAAATGTTGAAATAAAAAAAATAATAAGTATTTATAAAATATTTTGGGAAACTTTAAAAATGCCCAATAACAATGTATAAATTACAATGTTGCAAATTTTCATGAAAATTGAGACAATTTTCTGTTTGAAAATGTGCTCAGTGTTTGGTGAAGACAGCCTTAAAATTATGTTTTACCCTACAATTTTAGTTCCTAAGACTAAGAGTTTGCTATTATACTACCGAGGCTATCTAATTTTAACCAATACTGTCTTGTTATACTTCTATTTTTAGTTTAGCTTTAAATTATAACCAAGACAATTTCATATTTGATTAATGATTATATATATATACAAATTAATCCAACAAAAGTCTAACCTCATTTCATTACTCCATATGGCTTCTGGAGTATCATATTCACCCAAAAATATCTGAGCAAACTTTTCAGCACCATGATTTTCCAGATAGCATACCATAGCTTCAGGTAATAACTGTCCAAGAATGCTACGCTGCATAATTGAAGAAGCTTGATTCTAAAAGAGGAAATAAAAATAGTTTTAATTAAGAATAAAAATGGTACACAGATACAAAGTAATGAAACATATATAATAAATATCTAATTGTATAAATAATATACTATAGGTACTTCATGTACTAACACATATTGAACAGAATAATAAAAGTAATTACCTCTTCACAACGAAAAGATTGACAGGAATGAGATATTTGCAACAGATTACCAATGGGTAACAAATTGGATCCTGTATACATTAGAATAAAGTAGAAGAAGCCAGTTTGATATAATTTTGAAATGTCTGGATTATCAAGCATAATGTGAGTCAACAGTATAGCAACTTTCTCAACCAATATTGGATCAAATGTCAACAAAAGCTAAAAAGATACGATTAGTTTTTTAAATGAGGAAAATCTCATAACATATTATTAAAAAGGATAAAATGTGGCAAGAGCAAGATTACAAATGGTATAATAAACATATTAATACAATTCTTACAAAAGTAAAGTAAATTTACACATTTTAAATAATTATATCCAATATGCTGCAAAATGAGTTACTACAAAGTAGAATTTTCTATGTTAAATTTGAATTAAATAGTGTTAGCATTATAGCTGAATTATTAGCCTGATAACTTATATATTTTAATATATTATCAGGTTTTTCTTCCACGTGTTGTATTAGGCTTAACTTTTCAACTTGGTTTTTTTTCCCCCATTATGTCGAAAATTTCTGCTGTACGGGGAAGGTTGGATCCATAAAGCATTGCTAACCCTAATTCGCTGGCCTAATTCAGAGACAGCTTTAGAAATCATAATAGGTCTCCAGTTTAGTCCAAAGACTTTTTTGTATCTACATTTGTTGTGTTTGGTGAATTCCAATTTCTTCCTGCTTTAGCTCTGTAGGTTCTAGTACTTCTTCATTTTTATTTTATATTACTATATATATATATATATATATAAAACCCAGAACAAGAATTGAAATGTATAAAATGTATAAAAGCATACAGTGCCATAATTATAACTTTTGAATTTTTTTTTTTTTTCGGAAAGAGAAGAGAAATTGATTGCATCTGGAATCAATCCAGTCTTGGAGGGGGAGGGGGCAATAAAGTTGCTGAAATTATAACATTTGGATGTTTTTTAAATCATAAAATTTGGCCTAGAATAAATGAACTATAGGTACAAAATATTGATTTAAGGAATCCAAATACTTAAGCATTTTGGTAACCAAATATTTAAAAATTCATACTTTTGTTACTGTATTCAACAATTTATGTATTCATCATAATTTAATTTTTATTCAATTTCCACATTATTAAGAATGGGAGAAGGGGAAATATATTGTTACTAAAAGCCTTAAAAAATGATGAGTAAATTCTATATCTACAAATCACCATAGTCCAGAAATTTTCTAGATTAATTTTTATAAAATTTAAGTGTAATGAGATTTTAATTGATTTTAAGATACGAAATCAGGTATGCAAAAAATACTAACTATTATGAGAAAATTACTTGAGTAAGCTAATTACCTGACTGATATAATTTATTCTAATTTATATGATAATTCTGTCTGATCCATTTAAAAGAGAGATCAATTTTGACCATTTACAGTATGAATTAAAAGTAGCTTTTTTGACGATTTTTTTTATAAAAACAATGCTGTATTTATCAACAAGTAATTCATTGATGGAAAATGATAAGGTTTCTCAGCCCATAGATATTAAAATATATGCAATTACAAAAATATAACTTTTAACTTGTTTCTTAGCAAAGTCTTTACAAAAATGGCATAGCTGTTTAATCCTAATTAAAATGTTTTGTATAAAATTAAAGAAAAAGATATAAAGCTCATCATATAAATTTTTTTTTGTCACCAATTTGATTTCTTATTAATAAACAAACAATTTTTAAATTTTCTAAAATACCTGAAAGTTTCTGAATTATGGGGGAAGAGAGATTTTAAAAAAAAAAACTCCTAATATCAATTATCTGAGATATAAAATCTTCCAATTAACACTTTTTAACAATGTGTACATCAATTGACATATAAAATATTTCCTATTAAAAAAAACTTAAAAAATAAGAAGAAAACAATATTAGTAATGTGAATTATTTTATATAGTTAGGAAAAAAATTGCTATTAAGAGAATAAAATTTTCAAATATCTGTATTCATTTCATAAAATTTGTAAAGCATTTTCTACAAAAGTTTATAAAATACTCGTAAAACTTTCAATCTAAAACCATTGAGCTTTAAGCCGCCATTATGCCAGTTTATATTTTTGAATAATCGATCCATTTATTACATTCCAGGTTAAAAAAAAATACGAAACATGAATTATTTGAAAGAAATTATCTAATATAGACCCCCCATGAGCTTTTCAAATATCTTGATGTTTGGAAAATAAGCTATTTAAACCATTTTTAACTCAATCCTGCCAAAAATAAAAACAGATTATATAATGAGAAAATTGTATTTTAGAAATTGACTAGTTTGATTAACCAATCCACAAAATAGTTTATCATGTAACAAAAAAAATTAGGAAAGTAATTAAGGATATCTCATTTTTATGATGGTGCTTTATGAGTTAGTTATATGTATAATATGCCACATTCATGTAATTTTAAGTACCGTAAAATCCGGCATATAATGCACACTTTTAACACAAAAAATCAGATTGAAATTTATGGGTGCGTGTTATAAGCTGGGTATAAAAATGATAGCTTTAACAATAAAAAAAAGTGATGGACATAAAAATTAAGACTTTAACAAATATCAAAATTTTGTTTATTTAAAAGAAATGGCATACCTTAGGAATTTAAACTGCTGTAGTTCTAGAAATATACTATTTTTTCAAAAGCCACAGATAATACCTCGAATAAATGTGTTCAAAACATAACATTGCATAAAAAAATTTCAGGTTTCTTCGTAAAAAAGAGGTGTGTGTTATATGGCGAGCGAATATACCTTAAAATTAAAAAATGAAGCTGGAAAGTGTAGGTGTGAGTTATATACCAGTGCGTGCCATATGCCAGATTTTATGGTAATTAAGTGATGCTATTCTAGTTTTTAAACTAATGAAAATTAAATTTTTAAACATAGATCTTCAAGAAAATAAAATAATACCTGAACTATGTGAGGTAAGCAAGTAGCATCAGAGAGCATGCGCTTGGCTCGTGGCAATGGGCGTATAACAGCTCCATCAGAATCCCTACATATCAGCAATTTTTAAGCATAGTAAATAAAATAAATCAAAGAATTAGTTTGAAGAAATTATTAAAACAATATAACGATTGAAAGACAATTGTATTAATAAAAAATTAATTCTAAAAAAATTATTTTCATAGCCTTAAACATTTGTTTCTAATATTAAAATAAGATTTGTTAAATTCTAACTTAAATAAGTTTTTATTTTTCAGCAATATTAAAAACTATTTTTAATTATAATTACACATGAATGCAAGTTGTTTAAAAAAAAAACTCACCGACTTGGAAAATATTCACATATTTTGATTAACATCCTTAGAATTTCATTTGCTAAGTCACTTTCATTCATTAAAGAAGCACCAGTAGCCATTAAAGTCCATTTTAGTTGTGGAATCATATGTACTGGTTTCCAACCATCCATGCCTTGAGCCCAACACCTTGTTTTTGGATGAATTACACCCTCAGTCCACAAATCTTTAATCTATAGATACACATATTATATAATTAATGTTTCTCATTGCAGAAATTAAACACTACAACTAAGTACAAACAAATAACAATTTCTATATCTGTAAATTACATAATATATATATTATATATATATATTATAATTCGCTGGCCTAATTCAGCGACAGCTTTAGAAATCATAATAGGTCTCCAGTTTAGTCCAAAGACTTTTTTGTATCTACATTTGTTATGTCTGGTGAATTCCAATTTCTTCCTGCTTTAGCACTGTAGGTTCTAGTACTTCTTCACTGTTATTTTATATTACTATATATATATATATAATTCAATTAATACTAGAAAATAACAAAACTGTTTAGTTTTACTAACTGACTACTTTTAGTTACTAAATATGCAAAAGCATAAATTTTTCTATATTAATTTTTAAATACTTTTTTCATAACAAAGTGCAAGTAGAGACAGCAACAGATGCTAGTTCAACAAATTTAATCCATTAAATAAAAAAAAAAATTATTAAAATTTTCAAAAAAGAAAAGGAAAAAAATCTTAAAAAACTGAAAAAATATAACTTTGTTTATTTTTATAATTATGATAATAAATGCGGTTTGACTTTAAAATTTCTGGGTAAATAATAGAACTGGCAACAGTAGTTGATATTTTTAATAGGTAAAGATTACACTCCATTATTATCAGATGAATATTTAAACTTAAGGAACAAAAAAAACCCCTTTATTAAGTATTGCACTAATTTTTAAAGTTTACATAAAGAGTTTCGGTAGAAAAACATACCTCATTGAAACCAAATGGGCCATAACGTTCTTTTTCTGCATTGCGATAATACCATTCTTTTTCAGTCATCATCATCATTTCTGGAGATGCTTCAATGACATTTGTCTATGGAATACATATTCATATCATTATTTAGGAAAAATATTAAATCTTATAATTTTATGTGCCATTTTAAGTTATTAAAAAAAATTAAACAGAAATATTTAAAATTCAAAGAAATTAACACAATGCATTTACAAGATCTGGAATTATTCATTGATTGATTACGAATATATAGAAATTCGATTTTACTTGAGTAGGAACTGTAGCACGACTAGTATGAAGATGAGCCAATGTCAGAAGATCCACTAATATTCTTAAGCCACCAGCATCAATAACTTCTTTAACATTTCTCTGAAAAATAAAATAAATGAGTATACATAAAATTATCCATAAAAAAATGAGGTTTTATATATTTATCAATGCAATCATTTCTACAATGTGTGTGTATGGTATTTATATAAATATTAAAACATAAAGCAAAGAGTTAATAAATATGGACTCAATGTCCAAAACAATTATGTACACTTCTCATCAAAGCTTTAAATTATGTGCGGGATAAGTAATAAACTAGACATAATACATTGGATCTCCAGATAAAGATTTCTCATGGTTCAAAGCATCATTTAATGTTGCATTTCACCAATGCATGGGAAAAACAAGAAACTGAGCAACTCTGAACATGGAATGATTATTTGTGCCAGAAGGTTCTGGTACTTCATAAGTCACTAACCTTTTGGGCTTATCTTGTACAACAATATTTTAAGTCTTCAAAAAAGGCAACTAATCCAAAATATTTGAAGCATAATAATGGTAGAAATTTCTTGTAAATCAAAGAGATGTCAAGTGATTGTACAACGCTGTGCACAACATTCACATGATTACAAAAAAAAAAAGCATATCCCTACACTCTACAATTAGTAGTTCTCAACCCTTGGATTTGCAGATCAGTGCTGGTGCATGAATTAAATGGTACTGGGCCAAATAAGGAACATTAAATAACTTCCATTTTATTTACTGTGGTGTATTTCTCTAAGGTTTGTGTAGCTTTCCATTGAAACCACTTTATATTCATTTTTGGTGAAACTACATTTAATTTTGATGACATATTTAAGTATAATAAAATAAAAATAATTAAATCAAAACATTCCAAAAATATAAACAATCTACATCCCACCCTCAGCAGACTACAGTAAAATTATCAAATGTTAACTAGTTCATGGCGATAAAGACATGTTTCTTGTTATTAAAAAATATATATATATATATATATATTTTTAAAAAAAAAGAAAAGAATGTAGCAGACATTATATCAAACAGTCACCAAGCACATGGCCTTATCAAAAGTTAGTTACAAACTCTGTCTAGCTTCACTGCATGCAAGTTAGATCCTATATTTACTTTTTGTGTTTATATTTGTTTTACTATCATTGATATTTTTTGGAGTGAGTTTTTTAGAAAGTATATCTTCTTTGCTTTCATCTAAGTAATGCAAACTCTTGTTCTCCTATTGGAAAAAAAATTGCATAAGCCACCCAAAATTCTTACTTGAATTGCATGTAATAAGCATGTCATGTGATAATGTTTTCATGTGCCTCTTTGTATGTGGGAGGGGGAGGTTCTCTATTTCTTTAGGTAGCATCATCATCTCTAATGGGACTAGTGAGCTTCTCTTAGGGGAAGGAGTAAGAGCCTGTTGACTATTGTGTTGCTGAAATGGTTTCAAGTAAAAATAACAAAATTGATTCCCTGCACAGGTTCCTTGTTTGTTCATATAAATATATGTATATATTTTAAAGAAAGTTTCTAAAGAATTTGGGACAGTTTGGAGGATTTGCAGATACTGCATTGTGAATGTGAAAAGATAAGATAAATTGATAAGATTGCACCATCCAAGCTATTATTTATGTTTTTAAGCATATCATTATGCAGTTGAACATCTTTACTAAAGGCTAATATTCCACCTCCACAGTTTCCTTGATTTGTGCAATCCATAATTAAAATATCTGCAGTTATTAAAACCAGAAAAAATCTTAATTTTTATCACTTTCAATGGGATTCTATAACTAAAATACAATTTTAAAAAAAAAAACGGTTTTAAGAATAAATTATGAGTTTAATCAAATATGTTTAAAACAACTTTACAATACAGATAATACTAAATATTTTGGAAGTCAAGAAAAGAATTTAAGCAAAATTAATGTATAAATATACTACAATAAAAATGGGGAAAAAAAAGAGATAAATATTACCTTATCTTGAATTAATTTGCCAATGAACAAAACTAATCGATCTCTCTCTAGTTTATCAGCACTCTAAAATAAACAGGAAAAGTTTCATTATATATGTAAGTTTTAGATATATGATCCACATGTAAATTCACACTCAATTATATTAAAAAACATTTTTTAGAAAGATCTAAATTAAATATGAATAACTTCTAAAAAATGAGAATTTTTTAAATAACTGAAAATGATAAATATATGTATGCTTTATACACTTCATAATAAACCATCAGAGTAAAAAATTAATAACTTTCTGAATTTAAATTTACGTTTGGCTTAAAATGAGTATTTATGCAACCAAAGCAGCATATCATTTTTTTAAATAATGTGATACAAAATTATTTGACACAAGAGTCAAGGTTTATTTTCATAATTCAATAATTATACAATTTAATGAACAATTTTTTTAGTGTAATCAAATTAAAAAAATAATTCTCATACTGGGAGAGAGAAAAACTAAACTACATGTATGAGTGGTCTAAGTTTTATAAGTATTTTCTATATTTACAATTCTGGTATCTGATTTTTTTAGAGAATAATTTAATAAAAGTTATTTCGGAATATTTTAGAGTTGACTGCTTTTTTCACAAAAATAAGTTTAACATATCAGACTTTTAAAAGTTTGATATAAAATCAACATTTCAAATGTCCAAATATAATTTCTAGTTACTATTAACAGAATACAATTGTAAACAGGAAAATCTTCTTAAAGCTACTTCACTTAGTGCTGACCTCCCTACAGTAGGGTTAGTAATTTGAGTAATAAAACTTAATTGGTACTATTTGATTCTCCTTCTCCATTATGCAGTTTGAATATTTTATGCCCAAAAGTTCAAACTAAAATAATACTGCCAACATAAACAATGATTGATCAAGTACAATTATTAGGGTGAACATATGTATGAACTTGATTGCAAAAAGAGAAGGCTTATAGAAGTACAATCCATAGATATAGCTTACTTTATATCTGTATTGGCTATTCTTGCCATCTGAGGCATGTCATATGATTCACTTTCTTTTTGATTTTTACGCATCAATATCGACCCTTTTACCCATTTTTAATGAATAAGAAACTAAAATTCAACAATGATGATTAACCAAACAAAAAAATTGAGCTTATGAAGAAGAAAGTGAAATTGAAGAAAATATTCGAATAGGAAAAATTCCACCTTGAATAGCCTTGAAGAATTATTCAACCCCATTAAAATAGAGTAAATTGATTGAAAAGGGTGATCCAATTTAAAAAAGGAACCTTGAAAGAAGAGAGGCAAAATGGCGAAAAAAAACTGGCTAATTTTCTTAGTTAAAAAACTTTTTTTTTTTTAATATTTTGTAAAATTAAACAATTAAAGAGCTCTACTAATTTTACTTTTAACTCTTTTATAACTTTTCATTAATTATAGATAAATATACAAATATTCTCTTGTGTTAACAAAATTTGATAACATAATGAATTATTTATTTTACTACAGAAACATTTCCCTCAGTGAGGATTTCTTTAATGGGGTAACCAATTAACAAGTACTAAGTGAGGAAGGTACTTCTGTACTATGTTACAAGTAGTTGCTGAACCTTTCACTTTCTGTTTCAATATTTATTGCATTTTTTATTGCTTTTATATTTACTAGTTTTCTCTTAATCTTGAAAATGTATGGCATAAAAAATGATTAAATGTAAAAAGATTGAAATTACAGATTTCTACCAAGTCGCACTAATAGAATTTTTTGAATATGAAAACATATAAATTCGAACTCACTCTATCCAACATATTAATCACAAATCTTGTATCATTGAAGCATCCAATTTCTTCAAAATGACGTCCATATACAATAGCCATAGCTTGCAAGCACATAGCCTTCATAGAAGATTTTGGTGATAAAAGGAATCGATGATAAAGGTCATTAAAAAATTCATACCTAAAAATACACATTAAAAAAAAATGTTAAACTATTTTATGTTTTTGATTTAAAAATACATTATCACATTTAATATTGTGGTTTTATTTGTATTTTAAATCTTTCAGAACAAAATTAACAGAAAATGATAATACCATATTTACTCGAATCTAAGTCACCATTGATTCTAAGCCACACCCCAAATTCTCAACAAGTTTTTGTGGAAAAAATGTTTCATCGATTCTAAGCCACGCCCCCAATTTTCTACAAGCATTTCAGAAAATTTTTTTTAAAAATGTGTAAAAGTTTCATCTATATTGGATACTTAAGACTTTTTTTAAAAATTTTAATGAGAAATAATAAGAAATTAATAATTACTTTTATTTAACCAGTATTAAAAACTTTCAAATACATACATGAACCTACAATTACTCTAACTGTCAGAATCATGTTTCAAAAATGATTCGTCACTCCCATTGTCACAGCTGACTTTGGAATGGGTGCAGGTGTCCCCATTTCCCCACATGGTGTTGGCTTCCATGCCATCCAATCCATTTGTTATGCAACATTTTTTAAAAGAATGCATTATAGAAGAAATAAAAATAATTATTAAAGACTGATGAACATTTACAAACAAAAATTATATCATTTTGTTTACATCATTGATGTATATTTGTTTCACCCATGTCAAATTTTCAATGGCCACTGCTTTGTTTCTGTTTTTTTCTGCATATAAAATTGCCTCTCTTTTCATACTTGCAACATAGTGAACTCATCTTGATTCTATTACTGAAACTTTGATGTTTAGGTGATTAAAGGAGAAAGCATATACAAAAAAATTTCCTAAATACAAGCAGATAACGATGTTTAGGAGAGACTGAATATTGGAGATAAACTGTGGAATGGGATAAGTCATCGATGCAAGTCCAGAATGAACGGTTAAAGTTTTTCTTTTGTAAGGGGTGGAAACTCACTTTCTCTCATCCAACAAATGTTTTTCCTTCGATTGTAAGCTGCACCTGATTTTCAGAAACACTAACACTGGAAAAGTAGCGTGGCTTGGATTTGAATAAATACTGTATTTAATTTCTGAGTACAATACAAATAAAAAATTGTATCTTAGGTGACAATAAAGATGATACATGTATTTTACTATTAAAAATGCAGGAATTATAATATACTAAAATAGCAAATTACTTACGATTTCTTGATGTAGGAACTATTACTTGTATCTTTTTCATCTTCTTCTAACAAAAGTCTTAAGTAATAGTCGCCTATTTTAATTTCTTCAGATAAAGAACTGTAATGAACTTCAAATTCTGTATGATTCCAAGAAATTGTAACAGATCGACTCAGGTCTCTACATGAGCTAAAGTCTCTCATTTCTTTTTCCAAAGCATCCTTCAACTCTTCTCTTGTCTGAAAGAATTCATAACATTTTCAAAATAATAATATCAAATACCATATAACTTAGTGCATTAAGCACAATAGTATATAACATGCCATTGTGCACAATATGCAATTATGCACAATTAATCTGGTGTATTACACATAATGGCATATGTTCGCTGTGTAGCATGCACCTTTTTTCATAACCCCCCCCCCCTCCCTGAAAAGTACACGGGCAATACTCTTGTCCTTTGAAGTCTAGATTAGTATGTGACTGGATAACAAAAACATGAAATGAAATTAAAACTTGGCTTAGTTAAAAAAATCATTTAAAGAAATGTAGCATATCTAACAATCTAAATTAAACAGATGATTATTTTATTATGTAACTGAGTGACAGTGAAGATGAAGCAGAATTTGATGATGTGTTTAAGATATAATGGAAGACAAATATGACAAATTTTTCATGTTATCCAATAACAAAAGTTGAAAGCTTATTTCTTTTAGATAAACAATATTTAAATATGTATATATGTGTAAAAATCTACATTTTTTTTACTTATATTTTTAAGGCTGTCATTTTTATATCGTGTACAACATGCATTGGCAAATTTTGATCTTATTTTTTGTGTTAAAAGTATGTTATACACTGTAATATACAGTAATTAAGATACATAGATAAGTGATAAAATAGGTAAATGAATCATCCCAGTACTATTTTCCTTATTTAATCGGTCAAATATTAACATGATAGACTTATGGTAACTGAGTACTCTGTATTTTTTCTTAAAAGATAGTCTCCTAAAATTTTCAACACTTTTTCCCACATATAAATAAAAGTGTTGTCGTTTGGAATCCAAGTGCAAAGGAATGTTTCTTGCTTTTTGCCTGCATAAATTTGCCTGAAATTGTCCTTTTATTTATCTTTAATTTTCTCACTACAGTAATTATCTTATTCAGTTGGTGCTGCATAGGTACTCTGGCATTTTTTTTTTTGAGGTTGTCAAAGAACTTGCTCTCAGCAGCTAGTTCCATCTCTAGCATCTATTAAAGGTTTCGTTTTCTATCTTGGCATTAGAGGAAAATAATAATAAACAAATTAGTGAAAAAGCATTATACATAGAAAATTTTGATATCTATGCATATGCTCATAAATTGTATGCATTAACATTTTTTAATTTTTTAAAAAGCTCTTAGTATTCATACCCTCAGAAAAATTAAAATACACTTTTTCCAAAGTAAATATTTCTATATTCTATTTTGTTACCACATCTAATTGATATAATAATGATTTTAGAACTAAAATAGGATTTCACAACTTTTTTCCTTCTCTACAACAAAAATCATCATTCTGAAATCATTATGATAATAAATCTGACAGACCGAATTTCAAATTTTGTAGCAAAGATGGTCTCACTAAAAAGTCATTTCCCACTGCAGATTTTTTTAAAGGTTGCTACCAACAAATAGAAGCAGGAAATCTGAATAATAAAAGGCAATTAAAGATCACAGTGAGACAGGATGTTGATAAATGGATTGATTAAAATAAAATTATTATTCTAGGGCAGCTGTTTTTTTTTATACATGGGATAATTAAGTACAATGAGCAATTATCCCATATTAAAATAATATGCTTTAATAAAAAGCATACTCGATAATTCCAGATCAAATCAGGCTTTGTATGATCTTGATTAAAGTGATGATAAAACATTGACCAATTTGCTTCATTTTTCACCCTTTTTCTGCGCTTCCTTAGTACTATAGGTCTTTGTTGAATTTTATCCTACAATAAAAAAAGAATTAAGAGATTTTAAGCAATGTATATATATATATTAATCAATCCAAAAATTATTTTTATTATGTACAAAATATAAAATTATATTAACACAAACTTTTTATAATCATAAAATTCTGAGTCATATTTTCAAAACATTGTCATTTTATAAGAAATTATTTTAATTATTTATTTAAAGTAAATTAAAATTAGTAATGAATGCAAAAGAAAAAATACATTTATTGCCTTTCTAAGTATTGTGTTTTCAAATATTGCTTTTCATACTAAAAATATTTTTCTAAGTTTTTAAACATTGATTTTTTTTATCAAATACTAAACACAGAAATTGCTTTTCTTACTTAAATATAAACATGCAGAAATCATTTTATTTAGCTTCTATTCTAAAGAAAATAAAAACTAAATTCATGCAAATACATCCCTTTCATGTTAATAAAATTAATAATAATTAATTCTCAAAAGTGTTGCTAATTAGAGAAATAATAACAAACATGCCTTTATATTAAAAATTTTAAACTAACATTATACAGGATTTTTCAGCAGAAGTTATCACTAAATCCTAAAATCAAAATCTTCTTACCTCTGGAACACATGATGTTCCAATAATTAGCTTGTAAAGAGAATAAATTCTTTCAAAAACTTATTATCATGGTAGTACTATTTAATATTATATCTTATTAAATAATAATGAAAAATAGAATCAAATATTTAATAAAATAAGTATTAACATTATATTCTCATATAGTCAAAAAACAATGAGAAACTAGAAAATATTTTTAATTTTTTACAAAGAGTTAAACTTACCTCCTTTTTTGGAAGCCCAATTCTTTCTCTCCAATGCTCCAAGACATTTTCTAAATGCTTCTCTAAAACCTGCAATGATGGGGGGAGATGTTTTGCGCCAGTTTGGCTTTGGTCCTAAATTTATAAAAAGAATTATAAACAAATGCTATAAATTAAATCCCAATAAAATTTTATGCATAAAATATTTTACCAGTATAGTATAAGTTAAATATTTGATATAATTTCTTTCATATTCTCAATCATTTCATTGCTTTTATATATCTTACCTAAAATCGTTTTGATTAACACATATTCAAAAATGATAATTTCAATCATACAGAAAAATAAATTGAATTACATTATGTCAAGGAATGTATAAAATTTCAAAGTAGAAATTAATATTTTTGAAAACTATACACTAAATAATGATTCAAGACATAAAAATTTATCATGTAAATATCTACACATATATATAAAACAAATCAAGTGGTAAGAACACACACATGCACTCAGCAATGTTATACTAAATTACTACAAATCGAACTTAAAGCAGTAACTAAGAAAACCCAAGACAAAATAGCTACAATAAATACATTAGGCTTAAGGCTAAGATTGCCCAGTAACACAAAGTATTAAGGCACCAAACTTCCCCATTATTTGCCTATAACACTGGAGTGAAATAAAATTTTGAAGAGAAAATACAGCTGGAAATAATGTAAAAGCATTCAAATTCATTAAAAAAATCTCTCACCAAATATATATTTTTAAAAAAAGTAATCCTTTTAACTCACATAATGAACAAAAAAAAAAAACAAAAAAAAATTCTAATACTAAAATCTCCAATAACAGTTGTTCACAACAAAGCTGCATCCAAATTAAGCATGAAATCTTAAATTATGCACTAAAATAACTCAAAATACATTTTCTAAAATTTCCATTGAAAAAAAAAACAAACGAGAAAACGCAACTAACAAAAATGAAGTGTAAATTTAGGTAAAAAGAAAAATACTCACTACAGCAATTTTTAAATTGTCCCTAATGTTTATATAGTCTGCTGTTTTTACTGGAGCTGTTTCAGTTGAATCTAAGTAAGATAGTAATCCTGCTGGCTGTAAATAGATATATATTAGTTATATTTTTAATAATTGTTAAAAAAAATATCTTAGTATCATAAATTCTGTTGTTACCAAAGATATTATTTTCAAATTAGTATATAAAAAATTTTATACTGAAAAATTCTTACCAGAATTCTTTTCAGCAACCCCACTGCTGTAGGGTGACCAGTTATCCACAAACCAACGAGATGACGAGATAATTGTTGCATGGCTAAAAAACGTGTATCAGTACTTTGAGTAAACATTGCAATATGTAGATGGCGTGGCAAGGCTCCTTCAGCCAAAGACAATTCCTGCATCTTTGCTGAGATTTCTGCTTCCCCTTCCTGAATTAAAAAATAAATTTTAACTGTATATAATGGGGGTCTAAAGTAATTCAGTATATTAATTACAAAATGTAGATAATTTTGTAATTCTAATGAAATATTGATAAAATGAATAATATATAAATAAATATTACACAAAAGAAAACTAGTAACATACAAAAAACTTGATCTGACACATTCCCAAATATTAAATAGAAATATTATTATTAAAAATATTACCCCAGATATTGAATAAAAAAAAAAGCACACACACAGAAACCTACTCTTCTTTTAATTTGAAATTTGTCAAGTTTGATTTGTGCTGACCTACTAATAAAATTTTTTTAAGTATATAATAAAAGTTTCCGTGTATTACTAATGATTCATTGAGAAAAATTTAGGAAATGCAAGATGTATTAACCTCTGAAAAGATATAACATGGCTTAGTTCCTGAATTCCGTGCCATCCAATGTGTTTGGATGGCACAAAAGAGGACACCATCACCAATTCTAAAGTTACCAGTGACAATGGGAGTGACAAATGGTTTTTGAAACACATGATACTGATGGTTAGAGTAAGTATAGGTTCATGTATATATAATAATTGTTTTTAATACTGGTAAAAAAATCTTATTTCTCACTAATGTATTTTTTAAAATTTCTTAAGTATCAGATATTGATGAGTCTTTTACACAACTTTTTATTTGTTCTCAAAAACGTTTAGAGAATTGAGGGTGCAGCTTAGAATTGAGTAAATATGGTAATTGAAACTTGGTGGTCAACATCGCGTGCATACTATCTACCTCTACCATCATTTACAGAAGTCGCTAATGTTTCCCAGAAAGGTGTACAAGATTAACTTGCAAAACATTCATGACCGATATTTATCCATTCTAAAAAGACTACAAGAAATGTTTAATGGCAACAATTTTCCTATACAGTATCACAATAATGTTCTTGTGTGCACATGTTTTTCTATAATTTTATTCGAACTGCAGTGCACCTCATTGCAAACTTGCCAATATGCCATTTTTTTGCACATCTATGAAATTCAAGTGAAGCTATACAAAAGACAATGAATAGCATTACAAGAGCAAACATTATTTGAGCAAATCAATTTTTTAGTATTTTTATCAAACAAATACACTTAATTCATCATTTTTATAGGTCAACTCTAACAGATAACTGTTGGGGCTATTTAATATTCAGCTAGCAGTTATAGTTCACCAGGAGGCTACACATGATTTAATTTTTTCTCTCATTTCTCTTTAATAGTTCATTAACTTGAAATAATCCAATTGCTTATATTTAAAAAAACATTTCATAGTAAATGTGAGGTTGACAACTTTTATCTCACATTGTATCAAAATTTTAAATCAAGTAATATAAAATACAAAATTTAAAAATAAGCAGTTGATTTGTAAAATAATGCTACATTAATATTTTATCAAAAATTTTATATACAAATAATATCAATAATTTTTAATGATAATGCTCACTTCTATAATAGCTTTCATAAGGAGTCCAGCTCCTTTGACAATAGCTAATGAAGTATGCTAAAACAGGAAAAAAAAAATGGTTTAATATTCAACACACATAACACAAAATATTTATGTATACCTGAACTCTTTCATGCAATTGACAACAAGAGATAAAGAGAAAAAAAATGTATCAATGTATCTATCAAATAATATAGGCAATGTTTTTTATATTCAAAATTCTTCTTAATCACATATAGTGATGACATATAAAAAATAATAAAATGAAGGTCACACACTTAAATATTTTATATTATTATTTGTGATAAGAATTACTACTGAGGATAGTGTCCATCCAATTTCTGTGATTCAAAAATAAATAAAAACTAAATAAAATAATGCATAGTTGCAACTTCATGCTATTTCTAAAAAAATTAAAAACTAAGGAACTATTTAAAAAATATTATTCTTTTACAAAAGACAAATTCTTTTAGTAATTCAAAACATATTGAAACAATTCATTGAGTAATTAAAACATTGGATTATTGAAAACATTTATAAAAAAATCAAAAGAACCTGCTGAATACATAATAGTTTACAAATCTTTTATAATACATTATTTTTTAAACTACAAAGAACTTACGTTAAAAAAAAATTGTGCTGTAAAAATATTAATTAGAAATTAATCCAAATATTTAGTTTGCATGGTATTTTGTTAAGAGAAAATGCAGCAAATATAATTGAAAAATATATTAAAAAATACATGCTTGGAAAAGTCTAAATAAATGGCGACCATAATCAGCAACCATTGTTAACAAAGTATCAAAGTGAGTTCCATCAGTAGTTTCACTGTAAGGGGCACACAATGCAAATGTTAAAAAATCAAGCATGGAAGAAACAACAAGTGCACCAGTTCCTTTGTCCTGAAAAAGAATGATACATATTGTGAGTGCAAATTATAACAAAAAATTCTTTTCTTGATTTATTTCTGCAAATAAATTAATTCTTAAAAAGGAAACTTTGATTTTCTAATGTAAATGCATGCTTTTCATGTTATGCTCACAATAATGCCATAAAATTCCACTATAAAATAACAGAAGTCAAAAAAGCACTATTTAAAAAAAAAAAAAGGTAACAAGTTACATTCATCTGGTTGAAAATAGAGTTGATTAAAAAATGCTTACAAAATTAGTACAACTAATGAAATATTTTTGAGATGTGCATACTGAATACATGCAATTAACAAAGAAAAAAATTAAGATTTCATACTTAATTTCTATATATTTCTAAGTCAATCTGCCTAGTTTTCTCAACAATCATTTAAAGCTTTTAATAAATTAAACAAAATAATTAATGTATCATACTGAACATTATAAGTGAATCTTTTTATTATGTTATGAACTATTCTCTCATTAGTCCAGAAACTCATAAAATTTAAAGTTTTTCCTTTAAAAGAATACTTATCATATGAATGACTAATTACAAGGCCAAAATGAAAATCAACTAAACTTTTTGGAAAAAAAATACATTGCAATTACACACAAATTTAAAAGGAATCATTTGCTCCATTAAAGATGTTATTAGAAGGATTATTCTATAAAAACATATACACATAAAGTGTCTCAAGATTTACATTTCTAATATTGATCAATAAAAGTTCTAATATAGCAATTTCTAATATTGATCAACAAATAACTCACATATATGTGTGTGTATATACAGAGGTAATTGTTCATCACAGCTATTATTTATATCCTCAACAGAGGTCGGATTTCCAAATACTTTTCTTTGCAATTATAATATTTATGGTCTGTTAAAAATATACACATGAAGGGTAATAATTTCATTTCAGATCAAATATTTTATGATGCCACTGAAATAGCATCCTTACTTAAATAGGACAGATAAAAGTTTTTCAGAATAATAAAATTTCAATAGCAAAGAAGATATTTCGACAGATTTATAGTTGATTATTTTCAAGTTGTTATTTTAACATATTGTTATGGTAATAGAGCTGCATATTACATAATGTATAAATCTGAAACTTATATACACTAAAAAAGTCAACTTACTATATGTTCAATAAACATTTCAAGTAAACTTTCTAAGAATTTTTTGGAAGACAATAGAGAGCTTTTGTTCAACTGTTCTTGTCTTAAATCATATTCATCATGCATAGGCTAAAAAAAAAGATTAAAAGTTATTACAGCCATATTTTTTTTTTTCTTTGAATTTATGTAATAATCAAAATATGAAATAAACTATTTCTAGATTTTTTTTTTTTACAATCCAGAAAAATGTTTTAAACATATATATATATATAGCCTATTTACTCGAATTTAAGCCACACTACTTTTTCAGTGTTAATGCTACTGAAAATCAAAGGCAAAACATTTGTTGGATGAGGGAAATTGAGTTTTCATTCCTTTCAAAAGGAAAAATGTAACTGTTCATTCTGGCCAATAGCATCGATGACTAATCTAATTTCGCAGTTTATCTCCAGTATTCAGTCTATCCTAAACATCTTTGCCTGCTCATATTTAGGAAGATTTTTTTGTATATTCTTTACTTTAATTACCTTAATATCAACAATATTGGTAATAGTATCAAGACAAGTTCACTATGACGCAAGCATGAAAATGGAGGCAATTTTATATGCAGAAAAAAAGGGAAACAGAGCAGCGGCCACTGAAAATTTGACACAGATAAAACAAATATACATCAATGGCATAAACAAAATATAATTTTTGCTTGTAAATGTGAAACAGCCTTTAATAATTATTTTAAATTTTCTATAATGCATTCTTTTTAAAAAACGTAGCATAACAAATGCATTGGAATGCACTGAAGGTGATACCATGTGGAAAAATGGTGATTCTGGCACCAATTCCAAAGTCAGCTGTCAGAATGGAAGAGACGAAACATTTTCAAAACATGATACTGATGTTAGAGTAATTATAGGTTCATGTATGTATTTGAATACACTGATAAAATAAATTAATTATTAACTTATTATTTCTCACTAAACAGTTTTTTAAAAAATTTCTTAAGTATCAGATATTAATATATCCTATACATAATTTTTTTTCTTTTTTTTTCCCAAAAATGTGTAGAGAATTGGAGGTGAGGCTTAGAATCGATGACAACTTTTTTTCACAAAAACATTTTGAGATTTTGGGATGCAGCTTAGAATCAGTGGTAGCTTAGATTCATTTAAATATGGTAGTTTAATTCTTTTTAGGACTAAATTTTTTTGAAAAAATCTTCAATGTATTTTTTATATATGTATATATATTGCCAATGACAAATTAAACTTAAAAAAAATTCAAAATTTTACTTCAGTAATAAATGCCATAAAAATGGAAAAAGTATCACAGTATGAAAATATTTGATAAACTATTGAATCTCTAACATAGGTTAATATATAAGTTTACAACCCAGACAGTTAACTTTGATGAAAATAATAAAAGCAAGTTTTAATTATATTAATACACCTAAATCTTTTTTTATACAATAGATCCTTAAAGAACCATACAAAAAAAAAATCAAGTAAAAATATACAGGCAACCTATGGTAAATTTTAAGATGTGTTCCATAATTTTAAAAAATCATGTAAGTTGAAAAATCTCAAAATATTTTCCCAAAAAACCATGCAAAAAAGTCATAGTAAAATGCATCTTACATATTTATGACACAAAAATAATTCATTTTTACTCCAAAAAAATTTTAAGTATCACACAGTGAAAATTTATTCTTTAAGTATGTACAACATATAAAAATTTAAATTGAAACTAGGAATACAACTACTAACAGCTATTCATCTCTACTTGATAACAAGCATGCTATCAGCAGTAGACGTGTTAGATATGTCTAGCATAACAGTGAGTTTTGATTTGAATGAAAAATTTTATTTGTTATAAAAAGCTTCAGTTATTTTTTTTCTCTTGTTACAAAGTTTATTAGCTGCTATTTTTTAGTACCACAAGTTGCTTATAAAATTCTTGTGCGTGTGATATCCTGCTACCAAAACACAAGATTATGTTGGAATTTTAATGCATGCTCTATGTCAGGATTGTGAATAAGTAAATGTTGTTCTTTACTTGTAGCAAATTTCAAGGCATAGCGAATTAAATCAGCAGTTAATAGCTGAATTTTACCTTTGACTTCACCATTATTGACTTTTTTATTATTATAAATTGTCATGAATTCGGTCAAATTGTCATTATCCAAATTCCCAAATGTTTTCGGGATTCATGCTAGAACAAAAAAATTTGTGTAAAAAAAATAATTTGTTACATTTGTGCATTGTGTTATTTCAAAATCATGCAAAAAAAAAGAGTTGGTTGTGTCTTAATTAGCAGCAATGCTTTTCCTTATTTACACCTCATTTAAAGAAAATGCTTCAAACTGTTTTTTTCTCCCCCTCCCCCCAAAAAAACATATTAATCAATGTTTAAAAAATTCAGAAAATCTCTCTCTCCATGGACAATAATAAATAAATTTACAGATATTAAACACACACATGCTTATTAACTTACTTGCATGAGAGCACATAACATGTCAACACTAGCATGAGTTACACCAGAATCCCCATGTTTTAGCGCTTTTACAACTTTCAGCCCTAATTTTTCTCTGAATCTGAAAGCAGAAGAAAAAAGAGCACTTTCTTTTAATAAAAAAAAAAAAAAAAAAAAAAACCATACTGAATTACATAAAATATCTATAAAATTTTTTTAGAGTATGCACTCATACCAAGAACAATGAAATTTCAATTGAATTCTATTATTTAATAATACAGAAAATGTGTAAAACCATTTAAATTTTACCATTTTACTTTTATTTATATTTTAATTGCATTATAGGTAGCTAAAAGTTACATAGTATCTAAAAATACAAAGCTGCTAATTAGCTATAAAATTACATAATATCACAAACTATTTTATAAGAACAGTTATTAAAATACAAGTAAAATTTTTAATAAAAAAGCTCATATATGAAGCTGCACACTTTTATAGTTGTTTTCATAAAATTATACATGGACAAATTATTAATAGACCAAGAAACCATATTCTAAGTGTTTTGCTAAAATATACCAAAAAAGAACAAATATGAATGTATGGACATAGATGGCACACCATGTCACAAACACAAAAACTTGACATGTAAAGAAACAGTTAATTGAAAGAATTGTTTTAAGCTTCCTTATAATTCTTTATAATAATTGCTCAAAATTACATACATCAACAGTATTACATGCTTTTTGGCATTGATTGAGTAACTGTAGAATACCCATGGCTGAAATATATTTATTTTAGGTACATGTAAGAAAGAGTTACTTAACTTTGATACTGAATGCCACATGCTATTCTATCAGTACTGCTAAATATATGTTTGTGAATATAAAATTTTGAGCAATTTTTATTAATATTACTGTAAGAAAACATGATACTGCATGCAAACAATTTATTTTCTTTCATGTCTATTTTTCTGTATATGAGCCTAAACACCTCCCTTGTGCCCATACAATACTCAACAAAAAATATTTGTTGAAATGAGTTCTACTATTCCTTGAAATTTACTTCATGAATTTTAAATCACAGTGTATTGAATATATGAAAGAATAAATAGAAAATTACAAAATTTTTTGGAATTATTTGCACTGAGTATAAAAGAAATATTTTGACTCAAGATCTGTAATATGTTGCTCTCCTTTAATATATAAACTACATATGATTTTATATTGTGTAAACTAGTGTTTAAAAGCAGTACTCTACATAAATAAAAAAATTAAAATTGTTAAATTATAAAGAAATATATTGCACTGGCTATTTATACACCATTTCAAAAGAGAAATAATTTCTTAAAATAGATTGCCAAATAATCGCGAAAAAGGATAACTATAAGTATCCATATTCTGCAATAAAAAGTCTTTAATTTAAGCCTTTAATTTTTAATAATGTACAATGCAAAGTTTTCTTTTTTGTTTGTTGTTGTTCTACTCAATTTCAAGAAATATCACTATGTTTTTTTGTAAGTACAATGTCAATATATAAAGAGGAGCATTTTATTTTATATCACAATTTTTCTTAAAGCTTTTGTTGTTGAATATACAATATGACTCAATTCATCATATTTATCTAGCTCTTCAGTCATAATTATTTTGTTTTTAATTGCAATTTGTCATATACTGCAATTTCCTTCTAGCTCTTTTTTCCATCTTGCAAAGTTGTTCTCCAAATTTGGTCATTTATAGTACCATTTCCTTTGATTTGTTTCTGTTGTGACATAATTTCAAATTCTAGTTTTTCAATTCTAAAACATGAAATGCATTTCTTGTCCACTTCGAGTCCTTGAGCAATACAACTCTATTACCAATTTGCTTCAATGCCAAAAATTAAACTAAATTTAAACTAACAATACAACTTCTTTGAGATTTACCAAAAAATCTGGCGTATAATGCACACCTATACTTTCAAACTGTATTTTTTAATTTTTAGGTATATTCGCTGTATAACGTGCACCCCCTTTTTTACGAAAAAATTTGAAATGTACATGTGCAGTTTCCTTATGTTGTGAAGTCATTATTTATTTCATTCCAGACTCTCTTTTGAAAAAATAGTATACTTCTAGAATTATACAACCCTTAAGCACAAGGGGGGGGAGACTGAATCAGCGCCATGGCTGTATTTTTCCCATGCTTTTCTATAAACATTGATTCCTTTTTCCCTTTCGTGTGATGTACGAGGCGGAAAATTAGTTTTGAAATAAATTAGAACAAGTCTGAGACTCGCTGTCTGTAGTATATTCAATACTATGAATAATATTGAATACACTTCAAACAGCGAGCAGCTAAGATGGGTCCTGGTAAACGAAGCAAAACACAGTGCTGGTTTCAAGATCTAAGTGATTCAATTTGCAAAAAGAAAATGGAAATTGTGCTGCAGCAAGGATGTTTGATATTGGCGAAAGCTCCATAAGCGAGTGGAAAAAAAATGAAATGACAGTAATTAACATGCCAAAGAAGAAATGTGCTTTACGTAAAGGAGTAACGAAATGGCCTATTCTAGAAGAAAGTGTTGTGAACTGAGTCCTAGAAAATCGCCCGAATGGATTAATTGTAACAAGAAACAGTGTACGTTTATTCGCCTTAAAATAGTCAAAAAAGAATGCCTTTTCATGTTATCCATCAAGGAAAGTTCATAGGGTACGTTATTTCTTTTAAATAAACAGTATTCCGATATATGTCTAAATTTTTTTTAATACTCATTTTTTTAAAGCTCTCATTTTTATACTCGGCGTATAACGCATACCCCTAAATTTCGATCTTATTTTTTGTGTTAAAAGTGTGCATTATACGCCGGATTTTACAGTAAATGCCCCTTTCAAACATTTTTCACAACCTTTTAACTTAAAAGGGGTTCATAGCTGGCAGAATTCCAAAAATAGATTCATGTTGAAGGGAAAGAAAGAAATCAGATTTCATTATTACATTGCAAGTTGTATTGCGTCCATGTTAGGAAAAACCACAGTAGATTTACAATAGAAAGGAAAGAGAAGATGATGTGCCCTGGAAGATTTATCAACAAAGAATTCAGGATAAGAATAATAGAGAAGATAACAGAGAATTTCATACTAATGTGAATGTAATTTGAATAAGGAAAAAATGTAATTGTTTTGAGATCTTATTAAGGATGAGTAAAGCACATAGGTCTCTTCAAGGCAAAGAATAGAAGCATGATAAAGTGCATAGAAAGCAATTGGTTGGTCTATTTTAGGGCAGCACAAAGTTAACCCAAGCTATTTACAATGACATTCTTATAGAGTATTTTTTTAAACAGACACAAGCACCACATTGGTAGAAACACATCAGTTTTGCTTCAAAAAAATTATGGTACTTACATTACAATAATAATTACAACCTATAAATGCAATTCAGAAAGAATTAACACTTACGTTGGGATCTGAGTAAAAGTAGCAAAACCCATTTTTGAAGCAACTAATCGTCTAATACATTGAAACTGAGCTTCTAACATTTCTGATGATTGTTCAGCATCACCATCTTTTTCAAGTAAAGCCATTAATGCAGGTTGAATGAGTTTCTCTTTACTCTAAATTAAAATAAATATTCATAAACTTCAAAGTCAATTTAGATATTAGATTGTGTTTATTCAGGAGCATAATCATTCAATCATATATCATTATAATTAAGTTATTCATTTGAAAGATTTTATATCAAAAAAAAATTCAAATAAATCAGAACATATTGCTCAAGATTTATAGGAAGTATTTGATATATAGAGAGCATTAAAAAATACTTTTTTTTTCCATTTTTTGAAACATCTTTTCAAAAATATATGACTACAGACAAAAAAAGAAAAAAAGAAAAAGAATTATAAGAGTAGAATTATTTTTTAAAACTAATAAATTATAAGGCTTATTTAAAATTGGAATAAAATAACATAATTATTAAAAGCAGCATTATATGCTCATATTTCTATTAAGTGGAAAGAATGCAAAAACAGTAGAAAAATATAAAAATTATGTGCAGAGTTCCATCTTTCTCTATCTCTCTCTATATGTTGATATCTCAATATATATAACAAGTTAAATCACATCAATAATAAAGGAGAAATTAAAATTATTAAAATGATTTTTAACAGTTAAAGATATTAAGAGCATTTAAAAAATGTTTCTTATAAAACATTTAAGGCTGTTTTCGGTTAATGTTAAAGAATAGAACCCGAATTTGGAACATTTTTTCAGATATAAAAGAAATTAAAAATTAATATGATATTCTGGCTTCACTATCCTTTAGAGAGCAGCATTTTTTATCATACTTCCCATTTTTAACCGAGTTGATTCATTTTTTCTGGTATAAAATGCGTTTTGCATTTTTTTATCCTATACCGTGATGTTAAATGGGCTTTGCCTTCAAGTATTACAACAAAAAAGAAAGTATTCACGGAATATTTTGAAATTTTTAAAAACACTATATTGTTAACAAAGGTACGAGTTATAATATTGCAAATTTCCATGGAAATTGGGTCATTTTTCTGTCTGAAAATGTGCTACATGTTTAGTTAGAGCTCTCATACTTTTACTGAAAACAGCCTTAAAGTTAATATCTTCAGTTTTAAACACATCAACAACTAATCATATGATCTTACTAAAACAAATTGATAACTTGTATGCATAGAGCATTTGATATGCATGTTTGGATTCTTGAAGTTAAGATTACAAAATTATAGAAGCTTACAAAATTATAGAAGCTAAAAATAGAACATGACTATTTTAATTCAGAACAGAATCTTCTTTTTTAGATTTCATTTGTGAGTTCCAACAAAAACAAAACAACAGTATATTTCAAAGTAGAAAACCAATGACTCTGTATCAGCATTATGACATACAGTTATTTATGGAAGAATAGCAAATTATTTCATTTTGTGAGCCTTTTAGGAACAATCATTCACATTAAAAATAGTCGATAATGTGTACTTCATAATCAAAATAGAATCATAGTGGCTATAGAGAAGCTTGTGTGCATCAGAGAAATATTAGCATCTGCATGCATCACATACAGACATAAAGCATATATCAACATAAGAGAGATTTATATAGGTTTGATGTAAAACCGAAAGAGAATATTGCATAACTTGTGCTATGAGAACTGAAGAGACAAGTCTCAAAGAGAGAATTAAAATTGTACAGTCATTATTTGATTGTTCAGTTGAAATTTTATAAAATGCATACCAAAAAAAGAGAATAATTTTATCCCTTAAATATATATTATATAACCAAATTTGCACATTATTTATTATAGCCCAAGCTCGTATTTCCATGTAATTATATTTTTGTTAATACCGGCTTTCATAACTTTGTAAAAATAATCAACACATTTAAACAAGGCTGGATTTATACATTTTTGTATCCTAGACTGAAGGAATAATTCTACATCTCCACACTAAAAGTAGCTAATTTAGTGTTCAATTAAATATTGATTTTTTTTATTTATGAAATACAATTTTGAATTACGTTGTGCAATTAAGTAATTTTAAGTATTTGGATGGTTATTTCTTTCCCATTGCTGCATTCAAAGGCCTTGGATTAGGTTGGTCATATGGGATATTGGGACTTGTATTCAAAATATTTAAACAATTAAAAATGCAATCAAAATAAAATACTTAAAAAATCTAATAATTTTGAACATATCTATTAGTTATTATAACTGATGAAGAGATAACTACAAAAATCAAATTTACCTCTTGTGCAGAAGCATGCATTAAACCTTTATAAGAAATATTATTATTGAACTGCACAACAGCCCGAGAGAAATCCCATCTAACTAAAAAAAAAAGTTAACATCAATATTTTACAAATTAATAACAATTATTTGACAAATCAAAAAGCAAATACATACAATTTTAGTTATAAGAAATGAAAAATTACAGTAGAATATAACTGATGAGTTATAAAAATAATGATTCAAAAGTATATTAAGAATACAATTTAAATATTTGAATCACCTGGTAATGACACTAAAAAGCGCAGATGATTTACTTCAACTTCTTCATCAACTGGCAAATAAAATGGGCCAAATCGCTGTCCACGACAAGTGGATTGCATTTTAACATGAACATCACAATTTCCTGAAGCTCTTACACCATCCAAAAGTGTGGCTAAGAGAGCATCTCTGGAAAAAGAATTATTGTTAATGTAAGTAATATATAAAATACACAAAAAGAATGAAATTTCCAGACATTTATTCATAAATTCCTTTCAGACACTTTTCATACACAATCGAACCTCCATATTATGAAGCTCTATATTGTGAATTTTTCTATATAACTTTTTCTTGGAAACAAGAACATTTCTTGATTTTTTTCGTAAAACAAACTCCCAATAGCAAAGTATATTTTCTATATAACGAAATTTTTCTCTTGTGATTCAATTTTTTTTATCTATATTTTTTAAGTATTTCTGGGCATTTCAAATTATTCTCTCTTTTAGCACATTTTATGGTGGTCAAAAATTTTGAATTGGTTTCATCAGGTGCCTAACTTGCCGAGAGCAATAGAATTCTGGGCATTTCATCAAAGATGTACAACCTTTAACTCCCATTGCCCAGTTCTCTGAAAGCATCTTTGAAAAAATAAATAAATAATGTTATAAAATAATGTATGTTTAAAATAACTTGTAAGCTTTAAATTAGAAAATGTCCTTTGCATTCATTAATTTTAATATAAAATTATTTTCTTAATGTTGAAAATACAATGTATTCCTTGACATTCTTTTTTCTTGTTTTCTTTGCAGGTTTTCTTTTTTTCTTTTTCGATGAGTAAGATATATAAAATAAACAGATATTAATTTACAAAAAGGTGTGAAAGGTGTCACTAAAATAAGATAATAAACATCACACAATACCTAAAAAAATGTTTAAATCTTAAAAAGAAAGATGTATAATAGATGATAATTTTATTTTAAAAAAACACAGGAAACAATAAATGCATAAAAAGGGATTTTTTTATCACAAGACCTAAAATACTTTTTAAAATCACCACAAAAAAAAAGGAGAATATAATAAAACCACATTATTATAATTAATTTTTCAAAAAATGGGGGGAAAAAACCAACAAAACTTACTATCCAAAAATTATGAATATTTCATTTCAATTACAGAATTATTAGTGCAGACAGCTATTTAAATACTTTATCTCAATGATGCTATCTATTACTGAATCTTCATTATTAAAAATTAAGCTAGTTGCAAAGTTCATAATAACAGAATTTCTACATAGTTACTTTTGATATTTATTACTTTAAAAAAAAACAAGTATAGCTTTACTTCTGGATGTTAATATTAGTGTTGAAACTAAGTGATGAAAACAAAATAAAACTGCAAGGATATTAATTGATTTTTTATATGGAGCAAATATCAATTTGTGGTGATGTAATTAATAACATAAAAAGCAAAAAGTACTTAAAAACAAAATATATAATGAAAAAAAAAAATTCTACATTCCAGAACATTTTCTAACCAAAAGTCATAATAGTGTGTGTCCTCCATAAAAAAAACTTTTTCACATTAATAAACTTATCAATAGCAAAACTTAAAATAAATATTGCTGACTGATTCTCTAACAATTTCACATTAAGAAGTTTCATGGAGGCATTTTAGAAACATATCTAAAAATTTAGATTCCCAGTCAAGGTGATAAGGACAGTACTCAAGTTAGCATTCAACTCTGGAGAACAGGGTCCCAACTTCCAATTTTAAACTTCCACACCATGCCAATGAACTAAAATCACATATGGACCACAAATACTTTACCTTGTAATTACAAATTTTGATACTATATTGAAAATAAAGCATTTACACTGGTTATTTCATATTTTCCAACCACATGAAAATCAAAACAATATCATTTAAAATGTAGCATACTTAAGTAGTTTTCTGAGGAAATAAGTGTTATGTCTAAGACCCCCAAACCACCCAACTACTATTCATATGAGAAAGGTTGCATTATTCTTTCCTATCATTCACACTATTTTAATCTGGCAAGCATTTATGTAGAAAAATGACACAGTGAAAAATTGTAAAAAAACAGTTCATATTATTTAAAATAAAAAAAGTCACTGACATGCTTCAATACTTCTGTTTTGATTTTTTAACAATACATTTATTCTAGAATTAAACAAATATATTTTAAATTTCATTTTTTTTTTTCACCTAAAAAAATACTGCCCACTACTCTTTCTATGTTATTATAAACAGAGATAATCTCCTTTATTTTAAACATTATAACTTTTAGATTATAATTTTAATAGGATTAAACCACTACAATTAAAACAGACACAAATTATTACATTACAAAACATAATACCATGAAAACAATCTTTCCCTAAATAATAACACATTTCCACACAAAAATGCACTCTTATATATTATAATAATTATATATTTTTACTTTATTAAATCATGCATATTAATTATACATTAACATTATTCAAATCTTAAATACCTAATGAGAGAAATATGGCAGCAATAAAGTATAAAATATTGTTCTAATTTGTCTTTCAAAATATGTTTATTTTTACACAAATTTAATTCATTACAATATGTTCAAAATATTCTAAAAAAATTTACCTGTCAGTCGAAGTATATGATCTAATTTGACCAGTAACATATTCAACACGAAACTTTTGAGGATTGTCCGGATGACGAATTAAAGCATATATCTAAATCATTTACAAATCATTAATTAATAATACATAAATATTTGAGTGATAAAAATTTATATAACAGAACAAAAATGACTAATTAGAAACTACAACAAGCACATCAAATTCATGGCCCATTATAAAAATACTATTTAATTCCATGTATAAGTCAAACATTTTCTAAACTTTTTAAAAATGAAAGTAAGAGGGTTGGTTCAAATATAGATCCACAAGTCTCAGAAAAAATGCAGATTAGGCAAAACTGTTTTTCAAAAAATTCCATTAGCCATGCACAACTGATTTTAATCTTAATTTTTTGGGTGTTTTGAATAAAACTTTTATTCTAAAAAAGCCACATAAATCCTTCAAGATGAGTGTCAGAATCTGATTTTCCGAATAGTTTGTAAAATTCAAATTTATTCATTGGAATATCTGATGAATCTTGTAACGAGTTTTTCTCTAGGATATGAAACATAAGTCAATAATCACGTACCATATTAAAAATTTCTTTCCCACCTAACTTTAAAACAATATGTGCAGAAAGTATTACTGGAACAAATATTTTACAAGAAAATGAATGAAAAAATACAGGTTAGTTTCAGATAGGTTTACCATAGGATAACCAGAAATAAGACTATAATTATTGAAATTTTGCTTTAGAGCAAGTTAATTAAAAAAAATATTCCACCTATTTAACCCTTTTTGCAACATTTTCCTCCTCATGGCAACATGTTTAAAAGTTTGAAGAAGTTCCTTTTCAATTTGACTTGCTTACAAAGTTTCGAACGTTTGATGAGACACACTCAACTTAAGACACAGATTGGCTCACATATAGATTTTGAAATCCTGCCATTTTAGCAGTATATATGTAGTTTCAAATAAAATCTTGTAGTTTTAACACATTCAGTTATACATAAGTATCAATTAAAAATTAAGGCATTTGTCACAATAAATACAATCATTAATCATTGCTAGATAATCTAATCATTTGTCTCATTACTGTCACTTATTTTTTATTCTCATTTTAAAAAAAGCCATATTGCACAAGAAGAAAAGAAAAAGCTTACAGATTTAAAATAATGTTTCACATGATCTTGAATGGCTTTTGAATTTGACATGCTTGAACTAGAATATAAATATTTTATTTTCAGAATTTTTAAATTGCACAAAATAACAAATACTAAACCTTACTGAATTTAATGGTCTAATAGTGACTATAGAATATGTTTGAGGATCTCTTTCAATCAAGCATGTTTCTGTTAAACCTAAGATTCTTTTGACAGGCTCCTGTATTAATAAGAAAATTAGAAATATTATATGAAAAATAAATTATTTTAAAAAAAAACTGAAATTTCAGTTGAAAAAACCGGAATGAAAATCAGTTTTAATAAATAAAATGTATACATACACTGTACCTCCGAGATTCCTTATGTACAATAAAATCAGATACAGATGTAATAGCCTCATCAGAACTGCAATAAAAGAATTACAATTTAAATTTAAAATATTACAAATATTTATATTAAATTCAATACATTAGATTCTATGTAGATTATAAAACATATTACATTAATTGTATTATGGGATAAATTTTTATTGGATTAAATACAAAATGGACTCATAACATTTAATATATATGTAATAATTCCCATTGATTTAATCTTTAATAGCTTTTTAATTTATCTATGGCCCATTCCTTCAGGACCCACGTTTAAATAAACTCGCTACCTGCCTAACAGGAATCTTTTGAATTACATCTATCCACCCACCTAGATTATGTGATTTGAGCTTCCAAAAAAGACCAAGATTTCTGGAAATTCTGGCTCTTTCACTTTTGTCATGTAACCTGCTGCAGCTCATGTTGGTCTCTATTTCTTTGTGTGCCATCCATGTGTGTTTGTGTGTCTCAAGATGGTCAATAAATCAAATTTCTTGCTACAAAGGACTGCCTCAAATGCCATCAAATAAAACATCAACCATCTAAAATAATCATGATCGTTAAAATCGTATCACACTCGCCAAATTATGATATTCTACTTCGTCACTCAACACGCCCTTACAGTAATTGTTACCACTCACCAGGAATATTACAGGAGTACAACACACATATATATTTATTTTTATCCAATGGGGCTGCGGATTGGTATTTTTACCTTTGCAGACCTAGCACATTCCCCAGGAGCTGGTATCACTTTTTAGTGCGGCACCATATAGGCGATACCAATTGCCGCAAGTAGTTTTGATGCCCAGTTTCCTCCCTAGAAGAAAGCGCCTGAGCTCTGACGATGTGAATTAGTTCTAGGAATTTAATTTTGCCAAGAGCACCTAAGCCAAACAGGCACTCAAGGGATATTTTATATGCTGCAAAATCACACAACATGGACGCTGTTGATTTTCTGTATCATTAAAATCCACCAATTTGGACAAGGGTCAAACCTGCAACCTTAGGTGCAGAAGGACAGCAACAAAACAGCTACGCCACCCAGCCAGTATGTTATATATTTATATAACTTGCTCATTACAAACTCAATGCAACTAAAAAAAATTAATTCTATTGAAAATGGCTCTCTGCAGCAATCTAATGAAATTAGCTGAATCAAATTTTTAAATTAGCACAAAAAACTATACATGCCATTTATCTTACAAATGAGTCGCCCATCCTGTATAGTGGTTAATAACGCTGACTGCTGTGCTGTAGGGCCTGGGTTCAAATCCCTGAAAAGGCATGGATGTATGTAAATGTATAGGGCTTTTGCAGCATGGGGATACTCTAAATAGCCGTCGAGCCACATGTCCTCTCATGAGGTTGGTGGAAGGAGAAGAGAGGTGGGAGGCCCCTGACCACCCCCAGGGTGTTCTCCCTAAAAATTGGGGTGAAACTGAGCTAAATCATTCTGTCACCAGTATGGTACTCAAAGCTCCAGCTAATGACAGGCATCACTTAGCCCTTTGCCATGAAGAATTTCATGGATCTTGATCTGGCCTTTGCCAATCAGTTGGCATTAGTAGCAACAAAAACATCTTACAAATGAGTATTTCTCACAATGTTTTCCTGTGAGCTCATTAGTAAGAGAGTTAATACGGGTTCGTCTTTGTAGAAAGCCAAATCTGAATTTGTATCAATTCATACACAAGTTTTACTAGTTTATATGGTGTCACTATAACTATTATTTTGAAACACATGACAAATTCTGATGATTTTAAAAAGAATCAAAAACTAACTATCACAGGATTTTTTTTCATTGTTCATATTTTCTAGCAAAACATCTAGAAATTTGCAGTAAATAAAATTTTATAGCTCTAATAACAATTTTATAATCTAATGTTATATCATCACACTAGTAGCTTACAGCCATTTTTGAACATTTGAGCTTAATGTAATTTTTAAATACTATTTATACTATATATACTGAAATATAAAATTATATTATGCATGAATTTTAAAATGTTTATAAGTTATTTCACAATGCTTTCCAATTTTTTTTTTAAATTATAAATAATTAAATTTTTAAGATGATAAACTAAAACACGCATTTAAAAGAATTCACCCAATATTTAGTTCGTTTACAAGAGCTGCCATAGAGAAATAGTAAAGTTCTATCATTGTTAATTTTAAAATTTCTCTTTTAATTTATATAACTAAATTGTAGGAAATTTAAGTTCTTGATACATACCTATACCTCCCCAATCTTTTCTCCCAAAATGAATTGGTTGTCATTGTATCTTTTGTAACACTTATAGATACTCCAATGTAATTAATAGCATTTTCTGCAGCTTTTTTCATTAACTCTTCTCTTTTATCACATATGAAAAAATGCTGAAGAAAAAATTCAATTACTTTTCAAAAAAATAAATTGTAAATTATAATTTAACATTTGTCACAATATAAACTACAATACCTGTCGACCAAATTCATTGCAAACAATCACAAAGCCACCTTCGCGATCTGAGACAGGAACTAACTTTTCAATATTTTTATAATCATATGACGCAACTTCACTGCCACTAGTGACATCTTTTTGAACTATAGAAGCAGGACCAAGCTCTAATACAACTGGAAGAGGGTTATCAGACCAATGTAGCTTTGAAGCTCTGTAGCTCTGAAAAACAAATAAATATTAACAACAGTAACATCCAAAATAACAATCCACAATTTCTACAAAACTGAAATTAAATTTACTCTTTATTACATAATGAATTTCAATAAAGAATTATAATAATTTTACATATTTTGTGATCATATTTTTTCCTAACTTTCTGCATTACTCAATGAGCTCAGAGATTTAAATTATATATTAGCATGTTTAATATTTGGTATACTTGCGATTTTGTTTTAAAAGAGCAACCTAAAGGTTAACTTTTGAGTTGGAAGGAAGTATGGAACAAAAATCATATACGTTTGTAATTTTTCTCATTTAAAAAAAAAAAACTAACCTACAGCTTAACTGTGCTAGAGGGAGAAAAAGCACATTTACAAGATGTCCAAGCGATTCAAGCATGTATTTAAATCTTACTCATTATTCTCAAAATTTATTTTTCCTTATTATATTGTTAAATCACATTTTAATCATGATAAAAATATAGTTAATAAATGTTTAAAACAAAGTTTTAAGAAACTAAGTTTTTTATTATGAGAAAATCATTTAATATGTTTTGTACATGAAACATACATAAAATTATATATAAATACATTAATAAATACAGAAATTTGATGAAAAACCAAAAGGAAAAATAATACTGCTTAACAACAACCATTTTTTTTTATGTAGGTGAGAAAGTAATAGTTCTGATATGCTTTTTCATAAATATGGAAGTTCAAAACAGAAAATTAAAAAAAGGCATACTTATAAAAAAACACTGACTCAAGCAAGTGATACCAAACAAAAAATGAGTAAAAATAAAATAAAGATTTTTAGAGTATTAATATTTTAAAGAGCATTTAAACTTGACTTGATCGAAACATCTGCACATGCACCCTAGTGCCTAAGGTCACATAAACCTGAAATAGACACAGTAGGCCTTGGCCCTCATGGGCTGTTGTACCAAGGAGTTCAGTTCAGTATTTAAACTTCGTTGTAAAACATACTGGTATTACAAAGAAACTTTGGAAACATTTGGAACATGATAATTTTGCAGAATTGAGCACTAAAAAAATTCTTTGATTTTCCTGACTTAATTTTGAAGAACATTGCCAAAACCATGATATACTCTCCCAAATTTAAAGAAATATACTAATGTAGTGCTGATAATTGATTATTTATTAATGTAGCACTTTGAAGCAATAAGAGGGCTATTGATAACATAATTTCAAGTCATAGTTAAGTGCTGAGGTTAAAACCTCCTCCTTTCTAACTTCCACACCAATATGCATAAAATCAGATAATAGGTCTATACTTCAAAAGAAAATAATGTAAACATTAAAGAAAAAATATTAAGATAGAATTATATATTCTTATTAATAAAAAAAATAATCAAAAGACTATATTTCAAAGAAATTAAGAATATTTACCATACAAAACTTAAGCATTACAAATTTAATTTTTTTTCGGTAATTTATGCAATTCTTACTTTTAACAGAATGTAATAATTTCTTTTAAATTTACCTCAACTTTCACGAGTTAAGAAAGGATACTATTTATTAAGTAATAGCTATTTTATGAAAATATGAGATAAAATAATAATCAATTGGATATGATGATTTTTTAATCAATAGAACTAAGAAAAACACTTACTGCTGAGACAAATGCTGATTCAGCAAATTTATTCCTGAACCTCTAAAAAATAAATGACAATACATTAAAATAATCATAAGAATGGCTTGATAGTAAATCACAAATTTCAGCTCTTACAAATAGAAACTACTTATATTAAATTCCACAAATATAATATTAACTAAAACTTTGAATAATATAGTTAGTCTAGGCAATTAAAAAAAATTCCAGCATTTTTCAAAGGTTTACTGCTTTGCATCAAGTACATAAATGATTTTAAAAGGGTTTGATTTCCTAATACTTTCACAATCCAATAAAGATACAAATTTAATAAACCTATTTTTAAACCAAAAGGACCTAAACAATAAAATATTGATTTTTAATAAATATAAAATGTATTTAAATAATGAGAAATATAATTACATTTACTTTACACATAAAAAAGAAGTCTTTAAAAGGCTAATATATTTAAATACACTTTGATTAAAAAAAACCATATATTAAATATAATTGATTATTCAATACAATCAATATTATAATGTTTTTCATTTGAAATAACCTATTTACATAGAATAAATGAATAAATGCAATATGATTAAAGTATATATTATATAAAATTTCCCAAATCTCAATAATATTTTGATTTTAATATTCAATCATTTCAGTCTCTCAGGAAAAGTTTATTAAAATCCACACACACACACACACATATATATATATATAAATTATATTTTAGATTTCTTCAAAGTTCATACTACAAGAGTTGCCAGGAGCCCTTCACCTTGACTGAGTTTTGTATGCAGGAATCTGCTTTTTAAAGTCAAATGTTTGATTGTGCATGAAACTTTTGAAGCCAAGTATTTCACATCATACATTTCTCAAAACTTTCTAAAATTATATCCTTCTAACTAACATTACCAAGGAATAAAATTTTCTCTTCCTTTTAGCAATATCCATTTTTGTTATTCTATTGACAATATTAGAAAACTAGATTCTGTCATATAAAGAGTTATGGTGCAGAAACCTAGTACATAAAACTCATTACAATAAACAATATAAAAGTACATCTTGTCATCTTAAACAGCCTGCACTATTTAACACTTAAAATGAACTATGCTTCCCTGTACAAAAATATATAGATGGATAATTAAAATTTAGAAAGGAATAAGTAATTAGAATAAAAATTTAGAATGTATAGAATAAAAATTTTAAAAAATTATTTCTGCTGACAAATTTTAATCCACGAAATCTTTAAAAAATAATTAAATAACTTCTAAAACACGATAGTAATGTAGTAGGATATTTGTTTTCATGTATTTTTATACCAGTTCAAACTTTTAACATTTAAGCAAAACTATTTTACTAAACTAAACTAAAAAAAAAATTCTAAAGAAAAGAAAAAGGTACCAATGCTTCAGTAAGTATTTCAGCTCTAAGTTCAGATGCAAATCTCATGGATTCATTCTTTCTCCCTTTTTTCATATTGATAACAAATTCATCTGTTGTTTGACCTTTTGCTGTGGGGGCTATGCTGATAAAGTCATTATAAAGCCACTATAAAAGAGAACAATCTAAAATAAAAGCTATTTTACAAAGATTAACAAAACAAATAAATGGCATGCATTGATTAACATCAATGTATTCAGAAATCTCCATATTTGCAATAAGTAAAATATTACAGATAAATCATAAGCAAAATTTACTTTGGCCTTCTCATGTGCACAGACAGAATTTAAAATATGAATCAGAGAACATAGAGATAAATAAGCAATTTGGAAAATTTTATAACACACATAAATAATACAAATCAAATTATTCATGTTTAAATGGGCTATCTTTAGATTAAATATATCATGATTTTGTCACACATTAAAAACATTTACTAATATGCTAAAAGTAGTTTTTTGGTCAAATTATATTTGATAAAATTAAGCTACGAGATACAGACTAAAAGCTAATATACACTTGTAAAAAACAACAACTTTAGACCAATTTTTATCAGTATCATTCCATCAAGACAAAACTAATAGGTCAAGTTATAATCAAGATTAAGTCTCCTTTGATAAACAGGGTCAATATTAATGACAATTGAGACAGACTGATAATCAAAGCAGATTGAAGAGACTTAAAATAATTTTTAAAATTTTCTTCTCATCAAGACAAAATTGGAATGACTGTTAACTGCTTGAAGGAAATTAAATCACAACATAAATAATGAAATTATCAGTTACTTAAATTATTTTAAAAAATAATGCATTTTGATATTAACATTTATAATGCAATGATAAATGTTAATACTTCAAACTTAATTTAAATCTCATCATTGATTACAGAGAGATATTTCCACAAGGAATCAATAAAAGTATTATTTACTATATTGCTTTTCTCTTACTACCTTATTCAAATGATAAATCTGCTAAACAATTACAATGCCTAATTTTCAACAATATTTTAGCAGTATCTAATTTTTTTATTCACATATTAATTCACAATATTACTGGGACTATCGGTAATAGACCTTGTAACTCTGAATCTCAGTCAAGTGATGAGAATAACACCCAAGTTAGAACCTCACTCTCTGAAATTCCACATCATTCTAACATGAGAACTTAGCCTCAACATATTGAAATATACCAGCCCCTCTAAATAGTGGGGTTTCATGTAACTCCAGGACTTGACAATACCAGTCTCAAGTTCATAATTTGGTTACCATGGCCAAAAAAATATCTGATTTCATATAAATTACATTTAGTAAGTCTTAATAGAGTTAACTTTAATGATTGATGAAAAATTTTTCAATACATTTTGAATTTGATTCTTATATAACCATTATAATTTGCAGCACTGACCATTGCATCAATACATTTAAAAGTAGGCAGAATTAATTTTACTAGATATGACAGAATAGTTGTGATTTATATCTAATGGGTGTTTTCAATAGAATCAGAACAAGGCAGGTTAAAAAAAACATTAAAAATTAATAATATTTTATTATGGTAATTTTTAATATTATGGTAATAAAATACTATTATGGTAGTTTTTAAAATAAAGGCTGATCTATGGAAAGTGTAAAAATATTTTAATTAGGCTAGATTTATTCATATGGGGGGGACTGTATTTATTATTCATGTCTTGCAAGGAAAAAGTTCTTAAAGTTCTAAACCCTTTTATACTATTTTTCATTTTCCATAAAGACTTGTTGAAAATTTGTGGTGTGACTTAGATTCAAATAAATACGGTAGATCATTTTTTTGGGGGGGGGCGGTACATTTTATGTATTGCTTTAAAAATAGAGTGTGTTTCTTAAGATATTACATTTTTTTCATTAACATGTACTAGGTAATTTATATGAACTTGTACTGATTTGAACATATCAAATAAATGAAAAAAAAAAAACACTCCTTTATTCTAAACTTACAAAGTTCTATTTAAAAATATTATATTACATATCAAAAAATGAAACAAACTGCTTTTGTTATACACATTGAAACACAGATTAGAGGAAAAGAAAAATAGATCTGAGAGGAAAACTGCATTGAACCCTGAAAAGGTGGTTGAGTCTATTAGTGTGAGAAAGTGCCAAATAACCTTTTGCTTAAATGTTAAAATATGGCAGATTTATTATATCCAAGAGGTTATATTTTTCAAACTGTGTTAACATCTTTCATCCAGCTTAAGAAAACTCGGTACTTACCTATTAGTGTCACCACAGCAAAATTTGCACCATGATATTAACACAACAAAGATTCTTATGTGTTTTATACAAAGAAAAACTATTCTTGTGGCGCAAGTTTGGCTGCAGTGATGCTAACATGTAAGTACCAAAAACTCCATATAAAGAGAGAGTTGTAGATGATTGCAGTAATGAAAAAGTTAAGTTTCATAAACTACTTTAAATATTAATCAGTATCACCTAATTAAATTGCTGAAATTCAAAACAGCAAAATTACATTTGTAATGATTTGTTATTAGTAGTCCTGGTTAATTAAAATTTGGTTGTATGTAAAATAATTATTATTTTCGAATATGATGAAAAGAAAGGTTGCAAAAGAGACATAAGAAATACATAAAAAAATTATAAATTCTTCCAATAAAATCATGTTTCTGGTAGTAGTTAAAAACTTAAATATTTTTGCTATAAAATTAATAAATTTTAAATGCTAATTTATTCTTCTATAATAAAGCAAACACATCATTAAATTAATAAACATTTACATAAATCTCTTGTACAACTACAAATTTGACACAGAAAAATATGAAATCTTCAAATTCATAAAAAATAAGGACAGGGATCAATAATTTAAGATATATGAAGAAATATGTAGCTAACTTAACAATAAAAATCATACTCAGAAAACTTACAAAGAAATGGAAAGTATTTTATATAATTATTACATATTTATTAAAAAAAAAAAAAAAAAACATAAAACAGGTTAGTTACAAGCATTTAAAAAAATTACAAATTTAATGTGCAGCTCTGTTTTAATTCCAAAAAAACAAAATTAAAAACCACTTATAAATAAATATGTAATTTGTGTAACTCTTGCATGTCAACAAAAAATTCCAGAAATGACTTTTAACTCACCTGATTTGTGACTTCTAATTTATTAGGACTGTAAGTAGATATGCCCATAGTACCAATGGAAAATATTCTTTTATATCTAATATAAACATAAAATAAACCTTTAATTACTACAATGCAGCATAGCTCATTTACATTTTTGTAGTTTTAAACTATACGGGGAAAAAATGAAACAGATAAAATATAATAAATAATAAATACTTAAACAATAACAATAAAAAAAATTATATAGCCAAAGGATGTATGTTAAAGGATAGTAAAGAGTTACCTAATAATTTATTTTCATAGAACTTCAAACATAAAAAAAAATTAAATTAAAAGCAAAATGAATATTAATTTACAGATAAAGTGCACACTGTAAATTATTACATTCAGTTTCAAATAGTTATAGCATGATCATTTCAAATATGGTACATTTCTTAGTAAAACAAATATATAAACAGGAATTATATTGTATCAAAGAGAAAACTTGGAAAAAAATAAGCTTCATTTTAAAAATATATATATAATAGGTTACAAATAGATATTTAGAGATTAACTTACTTTCCTTTCCATGACAGCTTTGTAACAACAAAACAAGCAACATCCTCATTATCTTTCAGGGGATTCATTTTTTATATACAACTGCAAAAAACAAAGGTATAAAACAGTCAGATGGTAAAAATGGTGCTTTATGAACATATGAGTGAAATTGTGCATTTTTACTATATATTTAAGTAAAACATGGCAATAAGCAACTCCATTTGAATATCATATAACTACTTGAGTACACATTGAATTACATATTTAATACATAAAAATGCCAAAAATCATCAGATAACTTTTATTATCATAAAGGACTTCTTTTTCTCAAGCAAAGTGTAGTGACTCAACATAGAAATGACTCAACGAATTACTCAGAAGTACACTAAAAAAATATTTAGCCATGCTGCTTTCACAACTCTCCATAATTATTATAATTTATAGCAGGATTCTATGCATGCATTGGCCTTTTGATTATATCCCATATGTGCTCAATGAGGTTATGTCTGGTGATTTAGACGAACAATTTATTTGCTGCCTACAGTGTTCCTCAATCCAATTACAAATCAGTTTGGATGGGTGACATAGTTCATTGTCCTTGAAAATTCCATTGCTGTTTTGTTAATTGAAATTCTTGAACAACAAACAGCAAATTATATCTAAGCAGCCAAACAAAATCATTTCCAGCCAATAACTGCATCAGTCTGACTAAAGGACCCAGTCCAAGTCATGTAAACACAGCCCTCATTCTTATGGAACACCAACAGCTTGCACAATATCTTTTTGGCAACTTGTATTCATATCCTTTGCCAGGGTCTGTGTTACGTAAACCCTACCATTAATTCTAATGAATTACAATTGTGATTCAATTAACCATCGAAGCGGTCTGCACTTAAAGTCTTGCCATTCTGGAGATGCTTCAAAAATGCACCGCACATATTTTTTTGCTTTCAGGTGGGGTTTTCAAAAGCGGTTGAGCCATATTTTTAAGAATGCGGCTCGGCCGCTTTTGGGAATCTTGCTTGAAGGCAGAAAAAGCATCTCTGGAATGGCGGAATCTTACGTGCAGATCGCTTGGAGGGTTAATCAAGCAATACTTTTCCAATGATTTAGGGTCCAATCAAAATGTTCATGGGCCCAGAAGAGGCATTGCAGCTGATGGCATGTAGATAGTAAAGCGACTTGAGTGCAAATAACAAATACAAAAAAATGAAGACTCACTAAAAACTATTTTTCCCATACCACATTTTGATACCACTACTCAAAACTAATAATCTGTCCCTTTCTTTCATTCAAACAAAATCTACTTCTATATTGTAGACAATCATACTCAAGCACAATTACAACAATTTTCATGCACCAATCTGATATAACTTTCTTCTCTCTCATCAGAACTTAGTATACAACTTATCAACTGAATCTAACTCAGTAATGAAGTAAACAGGGCCATTCAACATGAAACCTTTCCAGTAAAAGAAATGTTAGATGAAAATGAAAATTTAATTATATTCCGTATCTTTGCTCTTAAATTGTTAAAAAATTTCTCAGAGATTGTAAATCAGAAATACTTTTCAATAGCAGAAGTAGGATGTTAACACTGATAAGTTTACTGCCCTGAAATGTATTTAGTTGATAAGCTGAAATTCTAAAAAAAAATTTTTTTAAGAGTTTTTAACCTTTTTGAATGAAAAAGTGTTAGATTAATAAGGTGATACACTTTCATATCACTTATTTTTTAACAAATAATATAGTTTAGACTGAAAACAATCTCGAGAAATTTGACAAATTTAGCAATAAAGTACGGAAAGATTGACTTTTTATAACATATTGATATCTTGTATATATTACTAAAAATTTATTTTAAATAAGTAAAGTATTCAAAATAAAATCCATAAAAATAAAATATTGATCCCATAAAGAAAGTAGATGATAGTATTTGCAACTTGTTACTTTGAAGAAATAACCCCTCTAACTGAATTTTATTTCATAATAAAATGAATGCATTATATAAATAGGAAAACTTGCTTAAAACATATCTTTTTTAGATAAGTTTTTTTTTAATTAATGCCTTTATTCAAACTTATTTTTTAAAATGGATTTAAATTATGTTAGCAGAATTATTGAATCATAGGCAAATTTTACTGAAATGTAACATAGAACTGTATAGTTCACAAAAATAAACATTCTGCAGCATTTTAATCGTTGTATTCGCAACACATAAAATTAGTAATTTATTTTTGATATCATTAAATACGCACTCAGACATTATGGTTCACTTCATATTGAACAATCAATGATCGAGAATAAAAACTCAAATTATGATAATTCAAATGTGAAGTTTACAAAAATGGAAGAGATTTCAGCAATCAAAAATACAAATGAACGTAATGTAATAAAATAAATTAAAACATTAATTACATCACATTATCAACAATAAGTACAGATAAACAATACAAACTAATCAACAAAATGAATACATTCAGCAGAATATAAGATCTAATTAGTTTGCAAATGGATAAATGCTACGAAAACTTAATTTAAAATACAATTACCTTTCAAGAAATGTCCTAAAATATATACAAAAATCTGTGACCATCAATTTCTAAGAATCATTTCTACCTCTCACATGGACTTCATGTAAAAATCGATGTAACGTACACATTTCTATAAAAGATTAATAAATCTAACAATTATTACACTAGGTTTCATAGATGTAAAACAGAAGTAATTATTGTGCTTATTACAAAACACTTCACATCAGTGGACATAATTTTATTCAATCATAAACACCGCTAAGAAACCAAAACTTGGAGGAGGATCACAGAAAGTTTAGAGCAGGCGAGTCACACAAAAAGTAAATAAAATATCGATAACGATTAAAATTCGATTTCGTAATGTCAAGTCTGCGCACATTTCAAACATGTTGCTCAGTTGTTTAAATCATTGAACTACTCCATACGCGCGTAATGTGGTACAAATTAAGATCAGAAACAAGTGATGTAATAAAAATTTGATTAAATTAACGTTGATTAAGTAATTATACTAAGCGACACCAATCTATTTTTATCGTATTCTTTTTGCTATAGAGTGAGTGACACTACACACAGACCTCATTTGTGAATATTATCTTTTGCAATCATGATGTGAAAACAATACATTCTGTACTTAGGAAAATTTTAAAAATTTAGAGGCAGTCACCAAAATATATTTTGTTTTTTATGTATTTTAAATTCAAATCTGAATCTGACTGTAGCTAATGCATTCGAAGTTAAAGCAGAGTGAAAAACAAAAGGCCTTATGAATGGTATATAAAATAACCGAAATGTCTTTTTATATTACCTTTTTCTTTCATCAGTTGAAGATTTCTGAGTCTGCTATTAGTTCCTAAGACCTCTGAGGCTTTTACATGAGAATGATTATATTTTCTTAATTTTCATGTCATGCAAAAAAATCTTTTTTAAAAACTTAAATTTACAGTTTGGAAAATTGTTTTGAGGAAAACTCCTCTTTGTGTTTTAAATTAAAAAATAATGTCAAAATTTTTAGAAAAATCTATGTCCAGATCGAAAAAAGTAAATGTTTTAAAAAATAATAATAATATTAATAATAAATAAATAAATAAATAAGTAAAATAAAAACAATTTCTCGAATTTTTTTTTTAAAGATTTGTTTGGTGTTTGGTCTCAAGTTTTATAAATTCGAGGTTATTTTATTTTCGATAAATTAAACAATGATAGACAAAGACTAGATAAAAAAAATTATATTTAAATATTCGTATTAGCATTTTTAATAATTTAATTCATGTTAATATCCTCACCTGATTACCCGTAAATAGCCTTTTTTATTCCAAGTTCAAGTATATAGGTGTAAAATTATTATTATTTGAAATCACATATTATACATGTTATATATTTATAGTGAAATATTATTTTTATAACAACAGACATGTCAGATAAAAATTAAATATAATCCAATGGGATTTGGGGGCTTATATCCTCAACATATAGATTTTTATTTTTTACCATAGAAATTACACACTTCGGCGCTTTCGTTTACGTGTTTTTTAAAATCTAACCCCTCCACCGTGTGTGGATGGTACTTGGATAATCATTCATTAAAACTTAACTTTTCAAAGAAAGAAAAGTCATTTGAAATATTTATATCAATAACAGAATATTTTAGAGGAAGTATATTTTTCGGGATATATATATATTCCACTTCACTTTTATATGCTTAAAAATATTTAAACAATTTAAGTTCTTTCATTAAAATATAATTTCAAACTATATTTCAAATAGTGAATCCTATGGAGTATAATTTAAAATTGTTTGAAAAAGTCGAATACGTTAATTTTTAAAAGACAACCACAATAAGACTATATGTTTCCATCTTAATTAAAAGAAGGGGGATTGAAACTGAAAAGAAATTGATTTTAAAATACACTCTGTATGATTCATGTTCAAATATTATCCAATCGGGAAGAAAAAAATGAATGCTAGAAGTGAGTTTTCGAGTAGGCAGATTGTGGATTCGATTTTCAATCAAATTAAAACCATTTGTTGTTCCATAAAATCTACAGAGGCATTTAAACTGTCAAGTGATGTGATGTGGAAGCCTGGAAAGTTTGATGTCTCAAGTATAAAAAATTATAAAGTGTGTTGTAAATTCTCAAATAGCAAAAGAAATAAATCAAATTTTCCAATCAAAAATATTTTTGTACTATTATCGTATTCGATAAAGTTTCAAATTATGTCATTTTAAAAAATCAGTTTTAATACTTTAAAAAAAAAAACGATTGCTCGTATTGGGTAGAGATTAAGGTTACATAAAAAATTATGATCTGTGACTGGCGACGATCTATCAACTCGTTAATTTAATTCTTCGTTCTACTCAATATTATAATTATTCTAAAGATAGAATGAAAAATGAAAAAAAAAAAAAAAAAAAGAAAAAAGAGTCCAATTGCTGATCTGCAGAGAGAGAGAGAGTTCCTTTTATATTATCTAAAACGCATATCTGTGAATCCACAGAAAAGCAGGTCAGATTTACAAAGAAATAACCAAAAACACGCAAAAGTTATAAATTGCGTAGTCTGCGTTCTCGGTAGTTATCTTATATCTCTTTATAGATACATTAAATAAATAATAAAAAGATTTCTGCTAATAAACACTGTGTCGTTAAATACAAATAAAGTTCCCGATTTTATGTATAATTAAATAATTTCTTTTCACTGATATTATAATATTAACTCAGAAAAATAATTTAAAAATGAAAAACAGACCTTTTAACTAAATTTTATTGATATAAATTTATTATTAAATTATTTTTGAAGTACAAAAATAAATAAATAGAAAATAAAGACAACATCTTTTTGAAAAAAAAATACCCATGCAGGAAATGAAATACGTTATTTCATCACAAGTCCTTTTAAAATTTATTTTGCTTTAATATACATACGAGGGCTGTTTTTTAAGTAAGGTCCGTTTGTTTTAAAAAAAATAACGACAATATTTTGTTTCAAAAAACCTTTATTTTAGGATTGTCCCTACTTTTGCCTATTTTTCTACATAGTTGCCGAGTTTATTGATGAACTTGTCATACCTTAGAATTAAGTTTTGAAAACCCCCTTCAAAGAAGTCTGCCGCCTGGTTGGACAGGCAAGAGTTTACGGCCGCTTTCACTTCTTCGTTGTCACTGAAATGCTTCCCGCCAAGACTGTGTCTTAGGCACCGGAAAAGGTGGAAATCGCTTGGAGAAAGGTCGGGGCTGTATGGTGCATGGTCCAAAACCTCCCAGCCAAAAGATTCGATTAACTCTCATGTCGTTCGAGAAGTGTGAGGCCTTGCGTTATCGTGGAGGAGCAAAAAACCTTTTGACAGCATGCCTCTCCGTTTGTTTTGCAATGCTCTTCGGAGCTTCCATAGAGTTGCACAGTCGGCCCCTGAGTTGATCGTTATTCCTTGTGGAATAAAGCTCACCAGAAAAACACCGCGCCGGTCCCAGAACACTGTTGCCATGATCTTGCGCTTTTACAGAGTTTGCTTGGCTTTGACCTTGATGGGAGATTATGTGTGTCGCCATTCCATAGATTGTTGCTTTGATTCCGGGATGATATGGGATAAAAATGTTTCATCTCCAGTAATGATTCGATTCAACATGTCATCCCCTTCTTCCTCGTAACGAATCAAAAAGTCCAATGAAATGGCAAACCTCTTCTCTTTGTGTGCCACTGTGAGTAGTCTGGGTACTCACCGGGAAAACAATTTCTTAAAGTTGAGATCTTCGGTCACAATTTTGTACACCACCGACCGAGAAACGTCGTGAAATTCCAATGAAAGAGTGTTTATCGTGAATCTCCTGTTCTCACGAATTTTTATTTCAAATGCTTGAATCAAATCATCAGTGATTACAGAGGGCTGACCTGAGCGTTCTTCGTTATGGACGTTTGTTCGCCCATCTTTCAGCTTCCTGACCCATTTTCGAACTTTGATGTCACTCATTGCTTCTGTGCCATAAACTTCTGTTATCTGGCGATGAATGTCTGCAGCCGACATGTTTCCTGCAGTCAAACAACGGATAACGGACAGTATCTCACATTTGATGGGAGATTCAATCACCTTAAACTTTTTAAAGACGCACTGCGAATCTTACACGACTGCTACAGAGCTGGAAATGGTGCATGTGTGTTCACAAAGGATGTTGGTCTGTGACGCAGACACTAGTTGCGGCGCACGCGCGAACTAGAGAAATATGTGCACCAACGGACCTTACTTTAAAAATAGTCTTCGTATTTTAAGCTTAATGATTTTTTGTTTTGTTTGAGGAGGCATCCTAAATTCTTCTGGTACAGTTTAAAAGTGTTTATATTTTTCTCGTAAATAGATGTAACGTGTATAGGACTTTCATATGTATTGCCGAACGTTCAAAGTTGACTATTTCTGCATGTTGAACACTTTTCTAAGCTGACCTAATCTTCCTACACATCCACGCAGTAAATGTGGCACATACACCCCCGCATTGCGGGAGGCAGGGGCTCTAGGGGGCCCAAAGCTTGACAGAAACAAAGAGCGTATTTGGGCTTGGGGCCCAAAACCTGAGTTTGCAGGGGGGGGGCCCTATTATTCTCCGTTACGCCACTGCATCCACGCAGTCCCTAATGTACCCTTTTGTGTTCAGTTGTACAGATCGTCTTACATATTGCATGCTGACAATTTTAATTGCGTGCGTAATACTATATTAATTTAGAATTTATTTAATACCTGCACTGTACAACATAGTTCACTCTACAACAAAAAATAAAGAGGAAACGCAGTTATATATTAGATTTTTTATACAATAGCTTTTTAACTTATAATTCCCATACTACAAGCATTTTATTATTAAACATCACTCGACATGAAGTCTGAATTGTAGGTGCATCTGGAAATGAGGAAGTGAATGCAACATTAGTAGTTGCTCTCTTTAACAGTTATAAATCCAAATTAAAAATTCAAATATATAGGAGAAAAGTGGCGTAGCGGAGAATATTAGGGCTCCTGTAAAGTCAGGTTTTGGACCCCAGGAAGATATAAAGGATATGTACTTGGTGTCAATCAGGCTATAGGTCCCCTAGAATCCTGCCCCCCTGCCCCCTATAGGGGGGTGCACGTTACGTCACTGAGAAAAGCAACTCATTCACTCACTCGCCACGAGATCCCTCGAACTATTAGGGTTACAGATTTGAGATTTGGCAAGAATGTTCCTTTTGTTGAGTAGAAATCGACTCAGAACAGGATTTTCGGGGACTCTCAAAGAAGGTTACGGAGGGAGGGGAGGCTTGTTAACCCAAATTCCTGTTTTTGAACTGTTACGTTCACATACTTGAAATTTGTGGCAGACATTTTTTTTTTATTGAGTATAATCCTCTATAAGAATGGTTTTTAACGGAAATAGATTTCTAAAGAGATTTGCGGTGGGTTATGAGGTCATTTTAGATTTTAAAAAATCGTCTTTTGAAATAATAGACTTAGAAACTTGAAATTTGGCAAACATCTTTCTTCTGTTAAGTAGAGATCCATTGACGTGTTTTACGAAGAATGGATTACAAACTGGGTGTTCGGGGGAATGCGGAAGAGTTTTATAGATAAAAAAAAATTCGATTTTTGAACAATTAGATCAGCAGACTTGATTTCTACAAGCATGGTTCTTTTGTTGAGTAGAGTTCCGCTAAAAATGGGGCGTGAGAAATTCAAATACGAGGGGAGTGCTACAGAGGCGTAAATGATAAATATTTTTCTGTTTTAGAAATTCAAGTTCCGTCTTTTTTAAATTAAGAAGTACGATGACAACAAGAATATTTTCAATACAAGTGAAAACTGAATGCTTGAAAGATAACACTAATCTAAAATAAATGCATAGTATTAAAAAGTTATGAAATACCCAGCGAAGCAGGAGGGTAACGGTTAGTTAAATAAAAAAGTTATACATTTGATAACACAGCACACACAGTTTCACAGTTTTCTTAGTATGGCAAGATGACAATTTTTGCTCTAATCATTATAATAAAAATAAACAAGCAACGATTAATTTCTTTTTCTCGTTTTTCATAAAGAATAACTAAACCTTGAGAAAAGAGTAAATATACTCATTTCGAAGGGTACTGTATGCATAATTTACTAGGTTATCTCTAATATTTCCTGAAACTGTATAAGAAAGTGAAATGCAATTTTAAGTTAGTACATTATTTCTCCATTCCATATGTTGATAGTTTTCCTGATCTTATAAATGATTAATCTATGGAGAGACTACTGAAATGAAAAACTCGAGTTTACAAGCTAATCGTAACAGTCTAAAACTCAACCTCAGCTAAAACATGAAATAGATAGTAAACAAGTAGTATATAAAAAAAGAAATTTTAAGTCAATGCCTACTTAAATCAACAAATATATATATATATATATATTAGCTACTTTTTATTAAATAGTTACAATTAATATAAATATGCTCATACATATGACAGAATCACAACATTAAGTGGCAATCATTTTTTATTAATTATCATTAAAGTATCATATTGTCATCCAAAACAATCGTGTATATAAAATTTCAGTTCAACTGAATGCTTTAAAACGTGAGAAAAAAACCTTTTCAAGTTTTGACACAAGTCGCAAAAAAATTATGCTAGCGTGGCTGCATTTGTCATTCTTTAAATAATTAGTTTTAATCAGTTAATTTTTATAAATTTTAATTAAATTATTGTATTGTCATCCAAAATAATCATGTGTATAAAATTTCAGCTCAATCGAGCGCTTTAAAATGTATTTTATTAACGATTGAAAATTTCACCAAGATAATAAATAAATAAATAAATAGAGAGTGTGAGCTAATAATAGGAACTGAAAAAATAAAGGTTGTGTGCTGGCTAATTGAGCATATTAGTTTTATCGATTTTTCTTAACATTTTTCAACTCCTGTACTATTAGTTCACACTCTCCCTATATACATTTATGTATCTTATGCAAATTTTCTATCGCGTTAATAAAATACTTTTTATTTACCCATTAAAGTTCAAATACTTTTTTTTTAACTTGTAGTGGATGACACTTGATGTTAATACGGTTTTTTCAAATATTATATAATTCATTAATTAAATTTAATTAATTAACTATAGTTTAAGAGATATATTTCAGTCGATATTATTCCTCTAGATAGCAGTACCATTGGATAAAATAGATTTATTTAATTTTTGATGAAGATTTAACTTAGCCTGAATAATCATATGCTAGTTAGACGTCAGCATTCTTTTTACACTGGTTTTAAGATAAATTCTTTCCTATTATATTCAACTTTTATTAAAAAATGTAATTACAAATTTAATGTGGTTAAAAAGTTCTTAATGTTAATTTAAAAAGTACTTTACCACTTAATATTGTGATTTTTATCATATGTATGTACACATTTACATTAATTGTAATGGTAAAATAAAAAGTACTAAAATAAAAATTTTCTTTGTTGACCTAGTAGGTAGGAATTGACTTAACTTTTTTTTATATTACTTGTTTCAAATCTTCATTTTCATAGAAATATTTAACTTGCAGGGTTCAACATTCTAAGTATTTCTTTTAATAATTGAAATTTAAAGGACGAATGAAAAAAAAGAAAGAAACGTACACACACCTGCGTTTGATATAAAAATGAAAAATAAAAAATAAATGTCGTCTAAAGTGTACTTTTTTTTTAAAAAAAAATAATCATTGTTAATGTTAAAACGCCAATGAATATAACAGTATATAATCAGCTCTCATAAATCTTAATTTAAAATCGAATATAAGAGAATTGATAAAATTAATATTATTTGAAAAAAAATAGTAACAGTTCTACAGCTTAAATAAGTTAAATAGAAGCTAGTTCAAAGAGATTACCAGTTCATGATGGTCAATGTTTATAAAAGTCAAACAGAAACAATGGTATCCACCTCATGGTTAACTTTGTTCTTCATTTGACCTAGGATTAAAAGTCCTTCTGTTCCAAAATTAGATTGAGACGAAAGGTCAAACTGGTAATCACATTTATATGTTATTGATTTTTCTGATCAATTAGTTGTCTTTTTCAGTGTCGTGTATTGACTTTTATATTGGGCAAAAGGATACACTATAAAAACCACGAAGACGAAAAAATACGGAGGGATAATCTCTATGGTTAAGATTAAAAATCTGTTGTTTTATGGGGAGTGGGTTGAACCCCCTCCTTCCCCTTGTGTACACAGCTGATATTTTTGGGATGAGAATTTTGTCTTTTTAACAATTTTTAATATTCCTTTACTTTCTAAAATATGATGATAAATACTATTCATCTTTTTTTAAAAAAAATAGAAAAGGAATGAACAATTTAAAAAAAAAATCATATGTAAAACAAATCAGCAAAAGTTTTTTATGAAAAATGTTTGAATAGTTGGAATAAATTAAATTTTTAAATGCAAAAAAAAAAAAAAATCGATTAAAATTTAAAGAGTTTTTTATTTTCTCTATGTAGTAATAAAACATACATATACCTTGGAATTAAAAACTTCTATTAAAAATTGTCAAATTGATTTTTTTTTTTTGCATTCTTTGCTAAAAGAGTAAATGTTATAAGTAATAATAATAAGTAAACAAAATTAACTCAATCTTACGTGAAAGAAGTAGTCATTTTCATTTATTCCATTACAAACACACTCGTACATGATATATATATATGGGTGTGCGACTTTAAAAATAAATTTTAAACATAGTATTAACCCCTCTAAAATTCATATTGATTGTAGGAGAAATAGAAATGTTTATTTAGGTGTTATATATATATATATATATATATATATATATATATATATATACTGGGCACGTTATCATTTAGTTCCTGACGTCTTTATGTTGGCGTAGTGAGGAAGTTTGGAGAGTGGGGGGCCAACTCAGACGTAGTCTTCGTCACTTAAAAACCCGATTCAAAATTACTTCATCAAAAGCCCTATGTATTTTGAAAGAGCGATATTGAAAAACACTCACTCCCAGATCTCAAATAAGTAAGAAGAAAAATTGCATCAGCAATTTTTAAAGTAACCTTAACATATTAAAAGACTTTTCATTTGAAAACATCTAAAATCCAGTAGTTTCTGAAATAATGCCTAAACAAAAGTTGTGCCGTGTAACGATTTTCAAGAAAAAAAAGAATGCTTATTTCTTTCAAAACGCACACATCTATCGCCCTATTCCTATCTAGGAATCCCTTTGGGATAGAGAAATAGTCATTAGAATTTGGAATTAAGGTCGAAAGAGCGTCTTCATTGTCACTTTCTTTTATTTTTATTAGCTCACATTAGCATCACATTCTCACGATCTGCGTGTGAATATATTGTCATAATGCAAAAAACACTTCGCGATCTGAAAGCGAATGCAGACAGGAAAACTGCATCAGCATTTTTGGCTTGCTATTAGACTAAACATCTCTCGCACTTTCTGAAATCGATTTCGATTGAGGTCAAATTTAAAATTCAGTGAATATACTAAAAGAGAGAGATACGTTTTAAAATTACGATGTTGTTAGAAAAAAATAATAATAATTTAGCCTAGCTACTCTTGATTACCATATATGTAGACAGTGAAACACGTTTAAAGCGCAAGTGCTTAAGACGAAATATCGGCTAACACGAAGTAATACAACGATGCCTACAAACTAATACGTGGTATATTTTTTCATGCACTCCCCCCCCCCGCGGAAACGGGGAGAAGGCGGGCATTCAATACCAACGTTACTGATCGTGCGGGGTGAATGAGTCACCCCAAACCTTTTTTTTACAATTATTTTTATTGTACACGACTAAAATCGTAATTCCAGTGAATAAGTTAATTAAGAGAAAGTATATTTACCTATTTTAAGGACTTTTTAATTTTTCTTTGACAATTTGAGAAAAAAATATCAATCAAACTGAACTAAGAAGTTTCAAATGTGCATGACTATAATAAAGGACTCAAATCACAGATATTCTTCGTTAACATCAAAGGAATAATATTGACAGGCAAAACTGTCATATTTTGTTCAAGTTATTGTAGTTTTATTGTTCTTTGAGAATCGACAAATAGCATGTTGAACTTTTTCTTGCTTGTGTCTTTTTGATAGTGCGAAGTATGTTTTATGTACACTTGTGGCTTCCTATCATTCTTAAAAGATTCTTTTAGGTAGCATTTGAAAACTTTCCTTTCAACTCAAACGTTTCATGTTCATCGCTTTTCTCAAATTTACTTTCACTATCATGATTAATATCCATTATTTATTTTAGCAGGTTCTTCCCTTGCTTGATGAGTTTCAACTTCCTTCAATAAAGATCACAGATGCTCATTTGTTTTTCTATATTCTGCTCATTTACATTTATAAACTATAATAAGTCGTACAATAAAGCAATCAGAAGCTATATTGTTGTTTACAGGGGCAAAATGTAGCATTTTTATACAAAATATTTTAGAAATAAAGTGGTTGCGCCGGGAACTCAATCAAAACAAGTACTTTAGGATTGTAAAAAAATGTTTGCCACTCCCAAAAAAGAGGGAGATATGTGACAAATACATTTTAGTTCTCATGAAGACTGTCATGTGGGAGGATACTGTCAAGAGATTATGAGTAACAAATAAACAGTTTTTACAGAATTAACGATTTCGTGATCCTGGGGTGACACTGTGCCCCACGTGCCCACTCCTGGATTAACACGAAAAGTTTTCACTTATGGAAATGAAACAAAATACGGGAACCAACATCCCCGCAGGTTCATCATAAGAAGAATTTTTTGCAGTAGATTATGATAGTGTGTATACAACCCTAATTATGGCACACAAAGATATTTTGGAATTTGTTCAAAGCTTAAGAAATATAGATGACTATTCCGACGACAAAAATGAAAGGAATAAGGCAACTCATGTTCCCACTTGAGTGGGAAGTATTGAAGTGGGCAGATATAGAAAATTACGTTGAGTTTTTATCGAAAGAAATACCTGATATTAAAATTGATGACAATTGTCTGTAGTAGAAAGAAGTATTAGGTTGTAGTTGTATCTGCAGTATTAGGTTAGGTAAAAAGAAATCCATTATTTTTGCATGAAATTCAAAACTTTATTTAACATGTTTCAGATTGTCCGATTTGGGTCAAGTTGTAACGTTTTGTTGTATAATTTGTTGCCATTTTAAAGGTAGCTTCATATTGCCTCTCTCATAGAAGTCTTGGCCTTTATTGGTGAAAAACTCTAGTAATTGATTTTCACAATCTTCTCTTGATCCCAATTTCTTATCACTCAGGGAGTTTTGCAATGCAAGAAAAAGGTGGTAATCGTTTCGTGCCAGGTCCGGACTACATGATGGATGCATTAAGACTTTCCAACCAAGCTCCCAGAATTTCTGGCAAGTCACTACAGACGTGTGTGGCGTGGCGTTGTCCTGATGAAACACAACACCTCTTGTGTTGGCCAATTCTGGCCGTTTCCTGTCAATCACTAGCTTCAAACGGTCCAGTAGTTGACAGTAAATATCTGAATTTGGCCCTACAGAAGCAACTCATAATAAATTATTTCTTTCCAGTCCCACCAAATACACAGTAGAATCTTCCTGGATGTTAGTCCTGGTTTGGCCACCGTTTGAGCTGCTTCCCCGCGCTTTGACCACGATCGTTTCCGCACAATATTGTCGTATGTGACCCATTTCTCATCCCCAATCACCATCCATTTAAGAAATTGGTTGCTTTCATTCATTTGGCCAAGGCTGCGCAGATGGAAATTCGATCCATCATTTTTTTTTGGTGTTAATTGGTGGGGCACCCAAACATCGAGCTTCTTTTTGAATCCAACTTTGCTAAAATGGCTTAAAACTATTTTATGGTCTATCTTTAGCTCCTGCGCGATGCTACGACTACTAACATGCCGGTCAACTTCGATTATTTCTGTGATTTTATCGACATTTTCGATGACGGACGCGGGGCAACTTTAACTTCAAAAATGCCTGAACGGAATCAACGAAACCAAAACTGCACGTAATTAGCTGTTACAGTACCGGCATCATAAACACCATTCATAATTTCAGCCGCCTGTCTTGCATTTTCGTATTTATCAAAGAAAAACTGCAAAATGTACCGAATTTTCTCTTTGTCGACTTCCATTTTTAACACCCTGTAACTCACAACTGTGAATGGATTAAATAAAAAACAGTAGAATTTTTTTAGTGTGAAGTGTCACCTTGACAACGAGCATAAATCTGAAATTGTTCGATCGATACTTCATGAGATATCGACACTACAGCCATCTACCGAAAAAATAATGGATTTCTTTTTCCCCAACCTAATATATTTAAATTCTAATAAATTAGAACAATTGGAAAATCAACAGGCTGAGAAATTGGGAAAATATGGGTGAAATTACTTAAACCATTTCAAAAATGAGCACATTCTATACAAAAATGTAATTATTCTTGTTGAATTTACTTTGTGCTGCCCTGGAACTAATGCAGCAGTTGAAAGAATTTTTTTCAGTTGGTAATGATTTTTGTGAAGTGAATAGTGAGAAATCAAAATTTAATGTTAATATTTTAGCTACAGTGCTTACCGTAAAATTCAGTATGAAGGATATTTTTTGCCCGAATTTTTCAATATATTAGAAAATAAAAAATGTTGACAAAAAAAAAATTCTATGGATCAATACTTTTATAAGATAATAACTAAAAAGAGTGTAAACGTAATTAGCGTATTTTTGTTTGAATTAATAAAACGTTTCATATATTTAAGTTGTAATTGTTTCTTAAATTTTCCGTCCTCCTTTTCATTGTAAAAAAAATGTGTGTGGTCACCTTATATATATAATATTTTCTATGTATGACTAAAAGAAAAAAGCGATAAAAAAAGAAAACTAAAGAGAAACGTTTTCCGAATAATTATTAATAATGCATCTTTTTACAATTTACAATGCACCGTGACTTCTACCCGATGCTTATTTTTATTTTTTTCTCGAAGGTTAATAAATTACAATGCAGCTGAGGGAAAAGTGGGCGAGTTGTACATTAGTCCCTCTCTTTTGACCTCTTCTTTTGTTTAGTCCTATTGGCCTCTTGTATCATTAACGAATCGTTTTATTTTTCTCTCCAAGAGAGAAGGAAGAAGGATGGTCAGGTAGTGAATTGGTAAAGATTGTTATCCTAAATGAGATTTACGGTGGCCAAAAAATAAAAATATAAAAAATGAAGGTGAAAGATTTTGACCTCTTGTGCTTTGAGTAAACGTTGCGAGAGTAGACAACGAGAGAAGCAGGCGCGCTCTCGATACTAAAGTTAATGGTCGCGCGGGGGGACTGAGTCGACCCAATCCTTTTTAATGATTATTTTTATTGTACACGATAAAAATCATGATTCCAGTGAATAATTTAATTAAGAGAAATTATACTTACCTACTTTTAAGGTATCCGACTAATTGTGACAACTTTTTTTTTAAAAAAAAATGAAGATATGGAGATTTTTTGCGTGGTTTTATACACTTTAAGAAAATAAGGCTAAAATTAAGAAGAGAACAATAAATTATTACTACTAAAATAGGAAAAAATAGGTAAAAATTAGAAAAAAATTACATAAATGGGGCCCGCGCTGTACAAATAGTAAATGAACAAATTCTCAATTTTTCAATTTTGACGTATTACTTTGTTTTTCCTTTTTGAAGTGACCTTCAGGCTAAGAGATATTTTAATTTTTACACAAAAACTAGAGCACTTTATCTTAGTTACTATATGAATTTGCTTAAGGTATCCGACTACGTTCG